>CM076581.1:1712343145-1712897464 GCA_034641835.2 Pinus albicaulis
CGCAAAAGTGGTGCAATATGGGCAACCCGCTTTTGTGATTCCGCTCGTGGTTTTGGTACAGGGCTTGACCACGAGTGCAAGTCTGGTTCCGCTATCCCTTTGTTTGTTAACTCATGTCCAATCCTCGGGTCCGGTTCCGAAAGAAAAACAATATTGTCTCTTTATTAAGATGGTTTTTTATATTTGAACAGTGTTCACGACCCCGGTTCTCTACACAGACCTCGCCTTCGGGTGGGGTGAGTTCACAGGGTTATCCAACAATTTACGGGAATTGAAAGACAGAAGAATGGAATTATCAATACCCAATCGCCTCACAGTTAAAAAATTCTTCACAATTAGCAGTTCGAGATAATTCAATGGCAACTAGGCTTGGAAATCATTTAACTGGAAACAATTGTTCACACACAGAGGTTTATTGCAGAAATCCCCTCTCTACTCTCCTCTTCCATCTCTAATTTTATTCATCCAAGGAATTACAATTTATATACATAACATATGGCTCTTCGGTTCCTCTGAGAGGATCGTTCTAGAAATCAAAAGGTCTAATTATAATAATTCAACTAATTGAAACTGTTCGACTCCTACAACTCTAACTAGTCTAAGTAATACAGTCAGCTGAGGTATTGACACCTAGTTGTTACAACTCAAATGTTTTCGAACCCTCCTAGCCACAACATGTGGACAAAACCTCCTGCATTGCTGGCTAGTGCCTAATGCCCCTGTATCATCGTGTGACTTAAACCTATTAACAAAAGTGAATAGGGAATGATTATTAATTATGGCATACTAAGTTGTCAGTGATTTTGACTATTTGTCTTTAACATGTAATAATTTTAAATTCCAAACTTACATCATGATGGTTTGGCATCATGAGCTTGAGTAATTGTCCACCATGCTCATAATTTCATTGTTGTATTCATATCTATAAACAACGTTTCAAATAATAATAATAAAATTTTATAAGAAAAATCCAGACCTCCATGCTGCTGCTCCTTGTGAGACAAAGTCAAAATTGCATTACACAATCTGACACATAAGAATCTCCTATATCCCGGTGGTATGTATCCAAACTCTTATAATAGTGTCTTCAAGACTTATGTTGACATTTCCAATGAGATATTTAAGCAATGAAATATGGAGCCTTCTTCATTGTTGTATATGTAACAGTCTTTTATTAATATAAAGATTGATGGTTTTGTCTTTCTGAAAATGAAATGTAAAAATAATTTATTGTGGTCAATTGAAAAGTTTTTTTTTAAAGCTTTTCATTATGGAAGAGCGACATAGATATATGCCCTTCTAATTGAAATTCGGACCTGCCCTTCAAATTTGATCACTGTGTGGGACCTTAACAAACAATAAAACTATTCCGCCGCACGTTATATAAAACATATAACAAAACCTTTGTCAAAACTTCAAACGAACCCTTTAGCCATGGGTATTTCATCACGAATTGATCATTTTACCATGTACCTTCTTCTAGAGGAATATTCTTCCACTTTATTAGGTACTTCATAATGGTTATATGTCAAAGAGATACATAATGTTTATCTATAACTTTTTGTGGTTCAAGAATCAACTTTCATCCTTCATCTAATTTTGGAAGTTCTATTTACATTGGCATATTTTTTCCCAAAAACTTTTTTAGGCAAGATACATGAAAAACCTTATGAATGCAAGAAGAAGGAAAATATAACTTCTATACCGCTTGTGCAATCCTATGAATAATTATTTAGGGCCATAACAGTTTTGCAGCGTGGAAAAAGTCAGCAAAAAGTCCCGAATTTTTGAAAAAATCTCGAATTTTTCCCGGAGCCGACTTTATTGGCTGACTTTTTGCCGACTTTTTCATCCCTGAAAAAGTCGCGATTTTATCCTCGAAGTCCCGACTTTTTGCTGACTTTTTCGAAAAAATCTTGAGTGAGGTAGTTTCTTTAATAATTTTTTTTTTTTTTTGAAAAAATCAGGATTTTCTCCAAAAATGAATATTTTTGTATTTTTTTAGTTTTCCTGACTTTTTGCCGACTTTTTCAAAAAACTCCTGACTTTATCGAGTATTTCAACTTTTGGACCCTTGACGATTTAATCCCGACTTCGACTTTTTCCACATTTCATTTTTGAGCTAATTCTTTATTCTTCTTTTTCTTGAATGAGGATTGCTTATAATGCTATAATCTAAAAAATACCCAATTACCCTCCTCAAATTATCTTTCACTTCAATGTTGTTCCCCTTGTTTTTTTATCATGTTTCATGTCATTTGAAGGTTTTCCATAATAATTTTCAAAGTTTCTTTATTATTTTCCATACGTGACTCTGTTTCCTATACTTTGGACTTATCTTGCAAAAAGTATGAGATACTAGGAGTTGGATATCCATAAAGGGCCTTAAATGGGGAAATTTTAGTAGATGTGTGATAGGTAGTATGATAGTATCATATTACCATTCTTCCTTGAGGAACCCAATTCATCCATTAAGATTTCTTTTCTAAAGAGTAACATTGTAATACTTACCTTTATATTTCAGTAACCCTGTAATAAATTCTATTGATATATCTTCTAGTCTTTTAATATGTATGTGGAATGGTTGAAGTAACCCTAGAGATTTTACTATCTCTCTTTTATTTATTATGCAAACCTGACCTTCTCTTACAAAATTTTGAATATCTTTCTTCATTCCTTCCAAAAATATATTTTTGATCCTTTGAGATGTTTTAAGGAACCCTGCGTCCTACCATCAGAGAGACATGGGACTCCCTTAATATTTGTTTATTCAAATATGCTTGTGTGCATAAAAATATTCTACATTTTCACCAAAGTATATCTCTCTTTCACTCCCAATGCTCCATAGAGTTCATCCCATCCTTTATAAATTTTAGTTTTTTTTTAGTACTATTGTCATTTTTCCATTATGGCAAGCTTATTCTAGCCACCTAGGAATATAAAATGTAATTGGATATAAATTTGAGGCCTCTTCTATTTTAAAAAGAGCATCATGTACTAAATTTTCCTTACCCTTTTTGTAGATTATCTCAAAATTAAAACTTTGCATTTTTTCTCCTCATTTTTGTTAATCTTCCAATGAAATCCATAGCTTCAAAAAATACTTTATGCTATCATGGTATATCTTGACTTTAAAGTACCTCCGAGTGATATACTATCCCCATTTTTTATTGCATGTAATATTGCTTCCATTTATTTTTCATACGTAGATTTCACCAAATATTTTCTTTGAATTCCTTGCTTTTAAAAGCCAATGATATCCCTTATTGTGTTAATGTTACGTAAATTCCTTGCCCTAGTGCCTCACACTCTACTATGAATGTTTTACCAAAGTAGGTGCAACCGATGTTGGTGTAGAAGACATGGCATCCATTAAAAGAGAGAATGCCAAAGTAGCCTCATCATTCCATATAAATGATATTTTCTTCAAGAGATATGTGAGTGGACTTGAAATGCATGCATAATTCTTAACAAATGATCAATAATATCATGTAAGTCTAAAAAATGTTCTAAGAACCTTGATTTTCTTAGGAATAGGTCATTTTGTAATAGCTTGCATCTTTTGAGGCTCCAACTTCACTCCTTCCTTTAAAACAATATGAACCAAATACTCGAATTTTTATTTCCCAAAAGCACATTTGGATATTTTTACATAAAAATGATTTTTCTCAATAATTTATATAACTTTTCCACATGTTTGCTAGTGTGGTATTCCCATGATTTATTATAAATATGTGTATTATCAAAGAAAACCAACACAAATTTTATAAGATGGGATAAAACAAAATTGTTCTTAAGTCGAGCCCGCTGGACTTCAAACGGCGATAAACCATAATTCAAACCAAATCTGCGTTCCAAAATACTCTGTTGACGTCGGCCAATTTTGTGATGCGAAAACCAAATGAATTCCGCCCTAATCTTTTTCGGGTCCGAAGTTGGGCTGGCATACGGAGGGAGAGTTGTGACGCGAATTTCTTATCAAATTCGCCCTAATCTTTTTCGGGTCTGGATTTCCACTGCGCGAGCGGCCCAAACAAAGATCCGCTCCTATCCCTCTGTGATGAAACCATCGTACATGCTGACATCATCAATCAAAACCCGCCACCCTTTTGACTTTGTAAATAAAACAATTTGCGTCCGCGTCATTTTCATTGTTTCGTGCGCTAGCCAATCTTCCATGCAACAAAATTCAAAAACTAACTGTTAACGCTTGCTGACCGTTACCTTGCTGAAGAGAATTGAAGGCGAGTATTTCAGGGTTCTTCTGTCATAACCAACGCCTGTTTAAACATGTTTCATTTCCTGTAAACAGGTATTTATTCCAATTCCCCGCTAAACTCTGTAAAAAATCCTGGTTTTAGTTTTAATTCTGCACTAAGGTCTGAAAAGAAGTTCAGTTTGGTCTTTTTCGTTCCCAGAACTGCAATTATATTCCCAAAACTGGTAATTGTGCCCCTTTTCCACAAAAACACCGAAATTCCATTTCTGAATCCACAAGAACCAGAAATGGAAGTTCCTGTAGCTCTGAATGTCGTTCCCATCAATGCCCCTCACAAGGACTTAAATTATTTTCCTTTAGCCAATATGGATTTTAAAATTAAGGACTTGCTTCTCAGTGAGAATCCTCTTCGAATATTTTGTCGCTGCAGAGACAATTATTTGAATGGTTCTGACATCTTTGGACTTTGGGAATCAAATATTCCTATGTACCTTCTCCCCTCAGTCCATATTTTTCCTGAGTTAATCCATTATTGCTACGCAAATTATGATCCCAACCAATGAGCAGTTTTATCCCCAAGTCAAAATGTCCTTTTCCCAATAACTGATTAGTGCATAAATGAAATGCTACAATTCCAACCTGGTCAAGCTCTCACTCCCCTATCCATGGCTGAATTACTTGAGAAATCTACTAAGTTATCCCATGAAGAGTTAAACCGCCTATGCCAAACCTTCATGTTACCAGAGCATCAACCTAAAAACCCTCCCCCTTATGGTTATACTCTCTTTACTGATGAGGGTAGACTTATTTTAAACTTGATATATTCCATAATGGGCTTCGATACTAGTGAGTATGTTGATCAGTTAACCCTAGTATTGTTATCCATTTTTACCCCTCGATAGCCTCCTGCTGTCAAGTAAGATTTTGCATCTTATATTGCTGACAAAATCCATGATCAATTCATGAGATTTGAGAATGAGAGAGTATTTAAGTATTCTTCTATCATATATCATCTCATGATTTACTTTTAGTCAGAAAATTTCCCTTTTTATGTTAAGAAACTTGATGCCAAAGGGAATCCTAGGTCAGTCATCTTTTGGTCTGCCATTACTCACAATTCCTCTAATTCTCCTTATTCCTATAATGAGTTTGTCGACCTTTTTGTTCATCCTGCAACTACCTTGTTGACAGGAGTCTCTCCTCCTAGAATTAACAATGAAATCAAGAAAATCATTCAGCTCTCAAAGCATTACAAGATAGGTGACTGGTACCTATATAAAAACTACACAGAGATCGGGATATATGGATGTGAATTATGCCCATTCAAACTGCCCAAGTATGTCCCAATGAGACTCTTTGCATTAGAATATTTCAGGCAGATGAATAATTCAGATATAATTCATTTTTGCAATGCAAAGAAAAAGGCTCAACTCAGGATCAAGAGCCAATTAGGTCCCTTCATTTGTAACTCTAGGGAAGCTGGAAAGGAAGCCGAAAGGATTTTAGAAGACTATCTCAGACTACAAAAGAGTTTCTACTGGATGCCTTATGATCCAAACAACTTTATCTGTGATAGAAGAATGAAAAATAAACTGTCACCATCCATCCATCAAATAATCCCAGAAATAGAACAATATGCTAATATGGATGAATGGACAGAAGGGACATTGGTTGAAAAAGATAGTGAGCAGGTCAATGTTGAAAATGTAATGAAAGATCTTGAAAAGATACTTGACCTAGAATCTTTTGGACAGGTGCACGGATCTTCTTCAACCAGGACTTTACAACAAAATTTGCAGGAGATTAGTACAGTAGCAGTAGAATCTGAAGGAAAAGAAAAGAAGCCTGATATACAAATAATTGAAAAATTCATAATGACAGAGCAACCAGAGACTTCTAAAGAACAAGGTCAAGGACAAATTCCTCCTACTCAGATCAGTGAGCCAAAAATTTCTATTTTACAAACTCCTCTGAATATAGAGAAGGGAAAAAAGAGAGAGGTTGAAACAACTACTCCTATTGGTGGCTCTTCTGAACAACAAGATGTTAAAAGACAGAAATTAACTCCCCTTCTAGAAGATGAATAATTTCAGGAAATCCCTGACAGCCAGGGAAGAGAAGACAATCAGCAAACCGGTACAGGTAGTGGGACATCCACTAATTTTCAAAAAAAGGAAATACAGAGGCAACAAAGTGCAGAAATATCTTCTTTCAAACCTCCAGTAAAAACTTCTTGGGACATCAAAAGAACATTCATCAATATAAAGGCCAGGAAGGATCCACTTAGACATCAAGTGTACAACCAATATTTGAAGATGGCTCTGAAAAATCAAGAAATATTGATGTCAGCTTATGACATCCAACAGGGTAAGATGTTAATGAGCCATTTCAAGCCCAAGGTGAAACAACCTCAGATAGCCGCAGATTACATTAGGACTAATTTTGAAGTCTTAGCAAAGGATATCCATCCTTTAGATAAAATTGAGCTACACAAGCAAACAGGTGAGATTATTTATTCTACTCTAACGGATAAATCAATGATGACCCATAAGTTGCAGGATTCTTTGGATAATACTAATACACAGTTGCAGCTTGAAAAAGCCTCCTCCCAGGCTAAGGATAATAGAATAAAAAATTTAGAGGAAATAATCATTGGTTTGGGTCGTAATATTAAAGATGTGAAAGGTATTGAAGCTTTGATCAAGAGAAAAGATGATGATATTGCAGCTCTGAGAAAACAATTAAAGTTACTGGCCTCAAGACGTCCACAGACTGCAGAAATCATCAAACAAAATTATGAGGAAGAACTAATGGATTTGCTCTTAAAATTGAATGAGAAACTTACTGCAACTAAAAAATAGCTTGAGAATGCATTAAAAGATAAGCAGGAAAATATTCCAGTATCTACAACAGGAGTAGGGACAGGTACAACAACAATAGGTCAGCCAGTAGAATTGTCACAGAGCAACACTGCAAATTTGAACACTGATGAATTAACAAAGTCAATGGAAGATATGAAACTTCAGGCCATAGAGCTTCACAAAAAAAAGGAACAATTGGCCACTCTAGAACATAAATATGATATTTCAAAAATGAGTGTTGCTGATAAAACAAGAGAAGTGAACAAATTATAAAAAATAGTCAAAGCATTGGAAAAGGATCTCACATTGGAGAAACCTTTAAAAGAAATAAAAGAAATTATTTGGGATAATATCATTCAATCAATAAAGGATGTTTGGTCCTCAATTCAAATAATGGATGAACAGAATAACTTAGTTAAATTGGCTCTAGATGAGATTGAGAGATCAAGACAAGAGTTGGGAAATATGCCAGAAGAGGCCAACAAATTTATACATTTTTTGAATACTCAGAATAAGAATCAACTTGCAGAAATTGGTATTCAGGACAGGACCGGAACAATTCTGGAAATAAAGAGAGTTTTTACTAAAAGAACTCTGGTACAGAATTTAGAACGAAGGTGCTCAGATATGCAAGAAGAAATCATTGCCTTCGGAGAAAGATTGAATATTTTGTTAAATAGAGGATTGCCCAGTCCTATAGTTGCAGAAGATAAGCTAATGGACCTTGATAGTTATGTTGAAAAATTGGACAAATATGCCGATAATCAAGCTAGTTCTTCAACCAGTTCATCAACAGCAGCATTGCCTACAGGGAAAAACCTTCATGACAGATTGGAGAATTTATTTTATCTTGAGCATGAAGTAAATCATTTGTTCCCAAATTAGCCTAATTTCTTCAGATATACTGAGGCTGATGAAACACTAAGAAAGTTGCAAAGGACCAGAGTGCCAGAAGTTCAATGGTGGGAAGAAATGATGGAACTTTTGTAAAAAATTATCCTTACATAAATTTTTGCCTATTTACCACAGTATATCATGATAAAAAGGATAAAAGGATGAACAAAGGTCAAAGAGTATCAGAGTAGTTAAAGAGTATCAGTGAAACGAAATAATCAACATAGAATTACTGAAGAGGAGAGCAGCAAGCCAAGATATAGGGCCTGCCTCCAGCACATTCTTAAAAGAAGGAAACAGCACAACATCAGTTATCATTTTTCTTATCTACAAGACCATCTGTCTCTATATTGTTGTAAAATACTTATTAGTTATCCTAGATAATATGTCAATTTATTATGAGATATTTTGTATGATTTTTTTTATAAATACTCCATCAATTGGAGTAGTAAGTGTGGATTCATATACTTTGCAGTAACATTGACTTTTTCGGAATAAAGTGTTGTTGGAGAAATTTCTTTGTGGCTTGCTGGATGATGAATTGATGCTAGAGACTTTTTACAGGATTCATGTGTCAAACTACGGATCAATAAGTCATTTCTATCTTGTGTTTTAAGTTTTTATATCTATTTATTATATCACTGTGTTTCATTTCTGAACAATTAATGAAAAGGAGTAAATCAGAAGGTACTTAAGTGTAATCTGGTTTTAATCATTATTATTCTAAATGTTTTCTTCTAAACTAGTTATAAACAGTGAATTCTTAATTGCTCCTGTTTTACTAGTTTAAGCATTTTGATTATTTAGTAAAGAATACTTAAATGCTCTTTATTGATAATCACTCATTTTTCTCTCTTTGAATGTGTTGAAAGATTCTTAATTGCCTTTCATCCATTTTAAATCCATTTCATTCTTTTAAGATTTATAATTGTTTCCATGTTTGACTATCTTGCCCTGTAAAACCATCTTTTGTTGATAAACTTAATCCAATGAAGCCATTTTTTTTTACTCCATTGCCCAATGGCCTAAATTACTCAATCTTTCCCTTAGCTATCGAATTCCACCACCCAAATTCAAATAAAACCCCTGGACTTTATAACTAGCCTAAATTTTCTAAAACAAAGCTAAATTTTATAGAGAGAGCCCTCTCTGGGTACAGATTGGCTAGATTATGTACCTAAAAGATTGGTTTGTGGTTACCTCAGACCCCTTTCCTCTTTCAACAACTTCAAGGAAAATCTGAGTGATAACATAGTGGTGACTCCGCTGGGGACCTGAGTAATTTCATTGTTACTATTGTTTATTTTATAAACTACAGACGGAGCCTGAAGATTAGCCAGGTAGCCTTTGAAACTGCTTTTGCTTTGCAATTGCAGAAGTAAATAAATGCTGACGTCCAAAGCATCGGACCACATTGCGTCGGAATTGGAACAATGGACGTCGGTACTCTATCTATTGCTTTACTATTCTACATACTACTATTTCACTTTCTTATAGATGCCTCGGGCATATTTGGATGCTTTCTCAGATTTGTCGATAATCTCCATGTGGACCGTTACTGGGTTTTATATCATGTCCCTGTATGTGACATGGGGTATTTTTCTATCATTGTCTGGGGTGGGACTTCCACTTTTGTGGATGGATATTTGGGTTCCAATCTTCAGATGTGAAAATGTAATGACTTCATGGACTGTTTTACTTCATATAATATATTCAAAACAACGTTTTTTCTCTTGTGAAAAAAAAATGATTAATGTTTATCACTCTGCCTTTAAAACTAGCGATGCTGGTCTATGTTGCTGGTTTATTGATATGGTCTGATGGTATTTTTATATTTTGGACATATCACACTCCTCACATGATTAACGTTTTTCTCTGTTCAAGGATTTTGGGTACTTTAATTTGTATTTGGAACAATGGATGTCGGTACTCTATCTGTTGCTTTACTATTCTACATACTGCTATTTCACTTTCTTATAGATGCCTCGGGCATATTTGGATACTTTCTCAGATTGTCGATAATCTCCATGTGGACCGTTATTGGATTTTATATCATGTCCCTGTATGTGACATGGGGTATTTTTCTATCATTGTCTGGGGTGGGACTTCCACTTTTCTGGATGGATATTTGGGTTCCAATCTTCAGATGTGAAAATGTAATGACTTCATGGACTGTTTTACTTCATATAATATATTCAAAACAACGTTTTTCTCTTGTGAAAAAAAAATGATTAATGTTTATCACTCTGCCTTCAAAACTAGCGATGCTGGTCTGTGTTGTTGGTTTATTGATATGGTCTGATGGTCTTTTTATATTTTGTACATATCACACTCCTCACATGATTAGCGTTTTTCTCTGTTCAAGGATTTTGGGTACTTTAATTTGTATTTGGAACAATGGACGTCGGTACTCCATCTGTTGCTTTACTATTCTACATACTGCTATTTCACTTTCTTATAGATGCCTCGGGCATATTTGGATGCTTTCTCAGATTGTCGATAATCTCCATGTGGACCGTTACTGGGTTTTATATCAAGTCCCTGTATGTGAGATGGGGTATTTTTCTATCACTGTCTGGGGTGGGACTTCCACTTTTCTGGATGGATATTTGGGTTCCAATCTTCAGATGTGAAAATGTAATGACTTCATGGACTGTTTTACTTCATATAATATATTCAAAACAATTTTTTTTCTCTTGTGAAAAAAAAATGATTAATGTTTATCACTCTGCCTTCAAAACTAGCGATGCTGGTCTATGTTGCTGGTTTATTGATATGGTCTTATGGTCTTTTTATATTTTGGACATATCACACTCCTCACATGATTAGCGTTTTTCTCTGTTGCAGGGTTTTGGGTACTTTAATTTGTATTTGGAACAATGGACGTCGGTACTCTATATGTTGCTTTACTATTCTACATACTGCTATTTCACTTTCTTATAGATGCCTCGGGCATATTTGGATGCTTTCTCATATTGTCGATAATCTCCATGTGGACCGTTACTGGGTTTTATATCATGTCCCTGTATGTGACATGGGGTATTTTTCTATCATTTTCTGGGGTGGGACTTCCTCTTTTCTGGATGGATATTTTGGTTCCAATCTTTAGATGTGAAAATGTAATGACTTCATGGACTATTTTACTTCATATAATATATTCAAAACAACTTTTTTCCTCTTTTAAAGTTTCAATTTTTTTTTAAAATTGAAGCTGCCGTCACTATACCAACGCCTTGTTAGCATCGGAATTCCGACAGATTAGAAACGTCGGAAGAGCGACAGTATAAAAACGTCGGACGAGCGACGTTCAAAACGTCGGACCACATTTCATCGGAATTGCGACAGTTTACAAACGTCGGAAGAGCGACGTCCAAAACATCGGACCACATTTCATCGGAATTGTGACAGTTTACAACCGTCAAAAGAGCGACGTCCAAAATGTCGGACCACATTGCGTCGGAATTGCGACAATTTACAAACGTCGGAAGAGCGACGTTCAAAATGTCGGACCACATTTCGTCATAATTGTGACAGTTTACAGACGTCGGAAGAGCGACGTTCAAAACGTCGGACCACATTTCTTCGTAAGTGTGACAGTTTACAAAGGTCTAAAGTGCGACGGATTGGGAAACGTCGGAAGAGTGTCATTTTTTTGGAAGCTGTTAGTTCCCAAATCCACCTTAGGCTGAAATAAGGCAAAAGAAGGACAACACCAAACCACGCTCAGCCTCGTAGCTAGCCCTACGAGGACAAGAGAGAGCTCTCTCCAGGTCAATCTCAATGAAAATATTTAAAGGGGCTTGAGATGACTGAAACAACAACTGATCTTAGGCTAGATAAAAAAATAGGAGGGTTTGATTTTGATTTTTAGGGGTTTTTGTTGGAAAAAGGGAAAAACAATTTCGGGCTTGGGGATGAGGCCAAATCTTGCAGAGTTCAAGTTGGGGCAGGGTAGGCAATGACTTTGATGCCTTAGATCGAGTGAATGGATGGAAAAGACAACTGAGGAGCTGAAGAGGGAAAGAGCATGCAAGGATCCTCTTCAAACTGACAAAGAACATAAACAACTAAACAAAAGCTTAAGGTAGAGCACCAGCAAATCAATGAATTCTGCCTCAAATACTCATTTGTTTAATTCAGAAGCATAAAGAAGGGAAACGACATACATATAACATTAATGAAACTTACAACAACATGAGAATAACATCATCAAAACTCAAAAGCCACAAGGATCCCAACAAGTGCTGCAAAACTCTGGTCTTTCCTTTGCCAAAAACTGAAAATGTATGTACAATTAGGTGCCAAACTTTTCCCAAGTATCCAACCCTAAAAATGTCTCAGAAAATACATTATATAGACAAGTCTAACCCCTTCCCATGCCTCTAGGGGTCGATCTCATGCTTCTAGGAGCAGTTTGAACCAATTCTAAACATGGAGCTAAAATCTAGGCAGCCAAACAACTTGCCTCTATAAGCTAGGAAACTGATCCATTAACTTGATTTTCATTTTTTAGTGAATGAAGCATCTAGAACAAGTAAATACATGCCAAAATTACATCATGGTTACCAAATTACATCAAGATAGATCAATCCTCTCATGAAAAATTAAAACTAGTCAAAACTGGCCGAATTCCTGAGCTGGAAGGTAAAAAATAGGCTGAATTCCTCTATGCGCTGCGCTCAAAAGCTCTATGCGCTGTGCTAATTTGGACCTATTTTTTAAGCACTTCCCGAAGTCCAAATCGAGCTCATGATAGCTCGTTGGAAAGCCCTAGATGTCGGCTATCCAACCCAAGTGGAATTTTTCAATTTGGAGCTCTGTTTCCCATAAAAAACGTCAATCTCCCAAAAGTACTTCCTCCTGGTGCAAAAGGTGGCAGAAAGGTGATTTTCATGGTGTTTTTGGCCCTTAAGACCACCCAGAATTTGATGAAATGCTTCAACCGTTCCTGAACATACATAATATATCATGGAAAATCCAAAAATATCAACCAAAATTTGCAACCAAAATTTGCAACCAAAACTTGCGACCAAAATTTTCAAAAATGACAAAATCTTCTCCAAATTTGCTGAAATTTGGAGTGAAGGTCTTCCATCATGTCTCATGCTCAGCCAAGGAAGCTTCGGCCAAGATTCGAAGTGGATCCGACCTCTTTCGACATTTCAGTGCCTTTCTCAACCTTGCCTTCAAGATCTTCATTTTTGCTCTGCAAACATGTGTACGGGCCCAATAGTGAGTCTTAATGTGTCTGAGCATGTCTTTGTCCCTATTGGCCTTTGCCAAGAGCTTCTCCAGATGAATGTTGACGTGTGTGAGGCAAGTCTCTCACTCAACCGGAGTCATGTCACCTGGTCTCTTCCGGGCCAATGCACGGTCTTCATGGATTTTCCACAACTCGATGAGTGTGTGCTGATCCTCCATATGTTTATTACGCTTCTCCAAATAATGTATAACCCACTGAGCTCTCTGCAACTTCACGGTCAAAGTGTCAATCTTAGCCTTTTGTTCTTGGATGATCTCTTTCAGCTTCGAGCTAGGAGAGCTCGCATCAACATCGATCAAAACAAAATCAGTATCTTGGCCTCCCGAGGGGCCCTCATCATGCATAGGACCTCTTGCCTCTATCTTGAACCTATACCTGTGTTGATGTAGAAGGCGAGACCCCTTCCACGCCATGTGGAGATAGTACTTGCGTTGTTGATGAAGATAATGAGACCCCTTCCACCCCTGGTGGAGATAGTACTCGTCGTGCTGCTGCAAATAAGGCTCTGTGGCCTCTCTGATATGTCACACATGTTGGAGAAATGATAGGCTTAGTTTTAGGAACATCAAACTGGTGTGAAGGCTCTCCCTCATCATGAACTACCTCGGGAGGAGGCTGTGGCCCTGCAAAGAAATCACGAGAAATGAACTCATCCCATGTGATGCCCTGTTGTGCGAGCTGATGTACCACCATGATTTTGATGAGCGCGTAATGGTAAATGCTGTTATGCTGCTGCGCTGGGGTCTTCTTCTGCACAAGGACTGTCATCCGCTCTATCTTATGGTACATGAAATATGGAATGCTCATCAACCGCACTCTCGTGAAATGCATCAACAACCAGATATGATATGCATAAAGACGTGAGAAACAACCCTCACAGCTAAAATAACGAATGATGAGCTTCATCAGTGGTGCATACTCTTCCTTCAGAAACCAGAATGGAAAAACCCTGCTCAACTGCCTCAAATATCCAGGTCTGATGTAAGGCTCATAATAAGCTCTATCCAACTGTTGTCTCTTATTCCAGTCTTCACTGATGTTTGGTATCCCGGTCGCCTCTGTTAAGTCCCTATATTAATAGTGTATCCCCTTATTATTTTAGTGTAGCCCCCCTTATTATTATTATTGTACCCCTGTAACCCCCATATTTTTATTATTGTGCCCTTACATTATTATTGTTAGGTCGGCTAGGATTACATTGTGGCCCCACTAGGATTATATTGTGACCCCATGGACTCCTATATATAGAAGGAGGTTTTGTTCATTTTGTATCATCCAAGAATTGTTCATTTATGTAATGTATTGGAGGTTTCCCCCTCGAAGTGGCTCATTTCTAAGGCGTTGATATCTCTTTTCTTCTCTTTTTAGGTTTGGTTACACAACATTTGGTATCGAGCTTGGGATTCTAGCGTTTCGCTGCTCCAAACAGGTCATCGTGGAATTTTCGCTATAACTTTATTTCTACGAAGTTTCAGAAGCTGAAATTTTTAGGGTGCGAAGCTGAAATCCTGAGGAAGATTTTATAAAAATTTCAGAGCTTAGTTCGCAATATTTTCGGAGATATCATCTGTGGAAGTTAGGTCTTTTTTCAAGCTCCTAAAACAGGTCATCGTGGTATTTGCGCTATAAATTTTTTTCTACGAAGGTTCAGAATCTAAAATTCGTATGGTGGGAAGATGAAATCCTGGGGAAATTCGTCAAAAAATTTCAGAGCTTGGTTCGCAATATTTTTGGAGATATGATCTGTGGAAGGTAGTTCTTTTTCAGGCTCCTGAATTGCATCTCAAAGAGGTGATCGTGGGAAAAGTTCAATAACTCTCTCTCTGGGAAGTGGATTTGAGTACCGTAAAAAGTGGTCGCAATTAAACGGACTGTAGTTTCTTGGCTATCAATTTCAGAGACAAAAGACGAAACAATGACACGTGGAAAGTCCTACAAGTTTGCTCTACTGAACCAATCTAGAATTAGGTCATTGTGGGAGATTGGACACAACTTTGTCTTGGGGAATCCAAATTAGATCATACCTGTGGAATTTGAAAGAAGCTTCAGAGGGCTACTGTGGGGCTGAATTTTAGATATTGAAGTGCTTCAATCACAGAGATAATCCAATTTCAATATCGAGCTCCTCAAAAGCAAGAAAAAGGTGTGTATTTGGTTTTTAAACTTGCATAACTTTTGTTTGAAAAAACAGTTTGAAGTGATTCCAAGGAAATATTTTAGAAATTTTATCAGTATTGGGTTCTAAAATGGCCCCTAAAAATAATTCAACACCCATTAATCCTTTAGAAAGCTATACTATGACGCATGAAGAGGAAAAGTTGCGGTATGAGATATCAAAATTACGGTACCAAGTGCAACAAGTTTCGATGTTACGAAGAGCAATTGAAGATGAAATAGATGGATTAAAAGCAGAAATGGAGGCTAAGTTGGATGGTTTGAAGGATAAAATAATAGCAAATATGGATGATAAGTTAGTGGAAGATCACATCGAGCATCAACAACAAGTTCTCCAACTCTCAAAGGATAACCCAACTTTGGTGCAGAATCTAATGAAACAACATGAAGATCAACATGACATCGAAAGAAGTTATGAAGCGATCATAGAAACAAGAACTCGACAAGTACGATCAATTTCAGAGTATCTCGGCAAGTGGAAGAACTTTCCTGTAGAAGATTTCACATGGGAGGATGAGAATTTTATACAGAAGCATCAAGAAATAATCAAGCGTTGCGGACAACACTTGTTTGAAGGAGAGGGGCATGTTAAGTCCCTATATTAATAGTGTATCCCCTTATTATGTTAGTGTAGCCCCCCTTATTGTTATTATTTTACCCCTGTAACCCCCATATTGTTATTATTGTGCCCTTACATTATTATTGTTAGGTCGGCTAGGATTACATTATGGCCCCACTAGGATTATATTGTGATCCCATGGACTCCTATATATAGAGGGAGGTTTTTTTCATTTGTATCATCCAATTGTTCATTTTATGCAATGTATTGGAGGTTGCCCCCTTGAAGTGGCTCATTTCTAAGGCGTTGATATCTCTTTTCTTCTCTTTTCATTTGGTTACACAACGGCCTCAAATAGTCTCTGGTGTCACAGTGAAGTTTACTCCAGCCAGGTTTACATGACCATTATGAAAATGTAGGACAAATAGGCGAGCTAACTCATGGTGATGCTGAGTTTTGGCAATCATCTCACAATAATGGAAGCATGACTGACGCTGAAAACAATCCATTGCAAGCAGGCAAGCCTACAATTGTGTCAAAGAAGTGGGCTCCTCCCTGACATGCCTGCCACTTTTATGAGATCTCCTTGGCACATTTAGTTCTGCTATAGAATCACTGTCCTGTTCATATCCCTGCTCATATGGTGAATCTGTCTCTGACATGGTGCTGAAATCAAGGTGTTTGACAAATATATGCTGATATATGTATGGTGAACACAAGAGTTAGGTGTATGTCTGAAAATGATGAATTGGTGCTTGCCTTTCAATACCAAATATGCCAAATGTATCAAGCATGAAATGAGAGGCTGCAAGGAAGTATAAATAGTAGGCTAAAAAATTTGTCAAATGAAACTTAACTTGTGAAAACAATCCTTATTTGTATGGGGATTAGGGAGTTTGGGAACTAGGAATATTTGCAAAGGATATGAGAGTGGGATGATGATGGGACTTGTAGTTTTTAGGGATAAGAGTGCAATGACAATATATAAGTGAAATCAAGGACATAAGCCAGCCCTTGAATCTTGTGGAAACTTAGATTTTTATCAATGAAGGGAAGTGGTAACAAGTGATAGGGTTTGGGAATTCATTGACATGGGAACAAAGGGCAAAAGGGATATGGGGATAGTGTAAATAGGAAGGGACTACGGTATAACAACAATGATAATAGCAGTGAGAACAATGATATGATAATAACAGTGAAAAGAGCACAAATAAAAATGGAATGAGAGTGTTTGGCAAGTTCAAGTTTTTGACACCCAATTTCAAATTACAATCACCTCTCTTCAAAACCTATGGAGCAAATTTCGAAGTGGATATAGGGTTAAGTTTTTCACCATTTAAAAACCAATGTCTTCGCTTCTAAACACATCACACATAAACAAAATCACTGCACAAGCCTTGTGGACTTACTTGGAGAAGAATCCAGCTGAAACAGTTCGAATTTTTGTGGAGCAAATATGAATTTCGGCCTGAGGGCTCTATGCGCCGCGCACAAACCCAATGCACCGCGGCCTTTGGGTGCGCCGCGCCCTTGGAAAAATACACTGTAAACCTTGGCAAAGGAGAACCAGAGTCTGCTTTGAAGTTTTCATGGCGGAAAAATACATCTTATTACAAAAAATGAATTCAACAATTTCTTATTCATGAGGTTTAGACAGAAATGTCCTCTCAAAACATATTGTGGTATTTTGATTAAACTTATTGAAATCCTCCTCATGGCCTGTGAGTTATTTAGACATATCAAAGACTCAACCTAATTTCCATTAAGAACTCTTTTATTAAAATAATCTTCTGCATTTATGAATGACATGAACTAGAACTGATAGTTGGAGGGATTTTGACCAGCTTGTGGTACAAGCATGAGGGAAAACCAATTATCCAACCCTTACGTCGATCAAATGTATGCCCTAACGGAATGCGGATGAATGAGCAGAATGAGACACCTAATAATGAAATGAAAATAAGAAATGATCTCTGATGGAGGGCTATAAATACAGGCTCTAACATTGTCAATAGGGATGGTAGCTCTCAGGAGGTACAAAGAGCAGAATATTTGGAAACCAGACAGTTCTGTCATTTAACTCATGAATCCATTATTTGAAAAAACAAATCATTATTATTCAATTGTACTGAAACTTTAACTTAAACTGAATCAACTCTTAAAACAAAAATGACTGAACCAAACCGACTAAACAAACTCAAATGAAAACTGAAATCCTTCTTCAGAATTATATCCTTCACTTCGGGCCCCAGACTGAAGAAAAGACTACAGTGCACACTTACAATGAAATTGAAATACACGATATGTACAATGAAAATGTAATCAGTAGAAAACAACTTAGAAATGGTATCGCTTGAGCAGCCGACCATTGATCGGCCCTCCTGGACAGTCTTCACCGTTCATCTCCTTCAACAGAAAGGCATTCTGACCTCGATATGTTGCAATATTGAATGGACCTTTCCAGAGGTTTTAAAACTTACCGTGTTTACCTTTGTCTTCATTCCTAGCGTCCCACTTCAGTACCACCTCTTCCAACTGGAATTTATCTGCCTTCACTTTTCTGTCATAGATCTTTTTGATTCTTTCCTGCAACTTGAATGTATTCTGGAAGACCTCTTCTCTCGTTTGCTGCAAATGAATCATTTGATTTATCCTTCTCTGCATATGGATTTCTTCACTACCAGCCTCCTGAAGAAGCTTGACCACCGGAACAACAAGTGAAGTAGGAAAGACTGTATCTACTCCATAAACCAACTCGAAAGGAGACATACCAATTGACTTCTTTTAACTTACCCGATCAGCCCATAGCGCATTCACCAGCTTCTTATGCCAACTCTTCTTATTGATGTCCAACAACTTTTTAATGATATTGACTAGAGACTTATTGGAAGATTCCGCCAAACCATTACCTTGCGGATGGTAGGCGGTTGAATGCCCCAAAATGATTTTATACTTCGCACAAAACTCAATCATCTTCCTTGATTTAAAATCCACTGCATTATCTGTGATCAATTTACTCGGGCAACCAAAACGAGACAAAATGTTGTTCTCAAGAAAAGAAATAATTACCGAATCGGTGGCTTGTCTTGTAGGAACTGCTTCGATCCATTTCGTAAAGTAATCGGTGGCTGTTAAAATCCATCTATGTTGTCCTGAGGAAGGAGGATGGATTTCCCCGATGAAATCCAAACCCCACTGCTGGAAAGGGGCGCTTACCTCAATAGGCTTGAGTGGAAATGGTTGTAATTTCTGTCTTCCTTCGAAAATCTAGCACTCATGGAAGCCTTTGACTATCTTATAAACATCAGCAAACAATGTCGGCCAATAGTACCTAGCTCTCAAAATCTTATTGGCAGTTGTCTTCCAAAAATGATTACCGCCGCAATCACCTTTGTGGAAATCCTCCATTACCTTGTTCGCTTCTTCCTCCACCAAACAATTCAATAACACACCACCTGGATCCTTCCAATAAAGTGCAGAATTCAAAATACAAAATTTTGCAGCTTTCAGTTTCAAGGTCCTACCTTTGTTTCTAGTCATGCCGGGCGGTGATGACAAATTTTGAAGAACATAGACGATATCTGAATACCATGGGGAATCAACAAACATTTCCGATACCTGAAGTGGCGAATTCTCCTCATCTTCATCAGACATAGCAGCAATCAGATTTATGTCTAATGCATGCAAATTGGATTCAGCCATAAGTTTCGCCAGTCCCTATCCCTTGATAAGCTTTGTGGGCCTTATTTCCACATCATATTCCAGCAAAGCTGGGATCCACTTACCACGTCTTCCTTCCGAATCAGTCTGTACTAAAACATCTTTCACGACAGCGTTAGGAACATAAGCTAAAATATGGGAATGAAAAATGTATACCCGGAAATCCTTCAATGCCTTTACCAGTGCCAAAGCTTGCTTCTCAATGATGTTGTATTTCAGGGCTGCGTCTCTAATAGTTAGACTGAAAAATGCTATAGGCTTCTCATGTCCATCTCGTTTCTGCATTAACACATCTGCCATGGTATGTTCTTAAGCGAAGGAAAACAAAATGAAATCTTGGGTGTAATCCGGGTTGATTAACACCGAAGCTGAAGATAGTGCCAACTTCACCAAATTAAGGGACTTTACCGCATCTTCAGTCCACCTCACTTGGCTGTCCTTTTTTAGCATATTTGTTATTTCTCTCAAATGCTCAGCAAGGTTTGGGACAAAACGACGCAAAACGTTCATCTTACCATTAAAAGATTGAATCTCTTTCTTGTTCCTAGGAGGGTCAATTTGCTGGATTGCTTCAACACGTGCCGGATCAATACGAATGCCATCTTTGGAAATAATGTGACCAAGTAACTTACCTTCATCCATGGCGAATAAGCTCTTTTTAGGATTAAGCGAGACACCATATTTTCTGCACTTCTGAAAAAAAACCTTCAAGTGATGCATGTGCTCTTCATCTGAATTGGAAAACACCGTCAAATAATCAAGGTATATAACAAGGAAAACATCTTTTTCATTCGCAAAAGTCATGTCCATCGCCAGCTGGAAAGTTGCACCAACATTCTTCAAACCAAATGGCATCTTGGCATAGTGAAATGTCCCCTACGGAGTGGTGAAGGCTATTTTGTCATGGTCATCTTCATGAACCAAGATTTGGTTATATCCAGAATACCCGTCGAGTAGTGACATCCGAGATGCACCCACTACTCGCTGCAATATATGATCCATCTTAGGCAATGGATAATTGTCCTTCAATGACACCTTGTTCAAATTTTTGAAATCAATACACAATCTGATCTCACCTGTCTTTTTCCGCACTGGCACTAGATTGGAAATCAAATTAGAAAATCTAATAGGAACAATGATTCCTGCTTTGTACAACCTGTTTACCTCCTTCTCAATCGATGGCAACAACTTCGGATTGATTCTCCTTAGATTTTGTCGGAAAGGCTTCTGATTAGGCTTAATTGGGATAATATGCTGGATGATATTGGTGTCATACGTCTTTAAATCTGAGTAATCCCAAGCGAAAGCATCAGCAAATGAAGACAACAAACTCACATATTTAGCTCTTACCTCCGGTGACAATGACTTGGATAACTTTACCATTTTGGGGTTTTCAGCTGTCCCAATATTTACATCCTCTACTCCTTTTTCAGTCGGTCGTAAAGTTGGTTTCTTGGCCACATCATCTTGATCGAAGAGTTCTTCTAAAGGTATCAAACCTTTAGGAATAATGTTATCTTTCAGCTGTAACACTTCCATTTGATTAACTTGAACATCATCACCATCATCAAATTCCATATCGATTGAGGTATCTTTGAACTTACCTTTACTTTGCAGAAAATCATTAATCTCATCATCATCTTGGAAAACTTGCCAACATCTTTGATTATCCGGGACGTTAGGACGGTGCTTCACATGGATTTCGAATTTATTACTTGAATTCATTGGGATTTTCAAGTTACTTGCTGCCTTGGCAAGCGCATCTGCAATTCCATTTTGAATGCGAGGAATACAAGTCAAGGTATAATCTGAAAAATGCTTCAAAATATCAAGGACAACATTCCGGTAAGCCCGCATCCGTGGATGTTTCGTTTGATATTCTCCCTTTACCTACTTAATCACCAATTCAGAGTCACCATAGACCACAATTCTCTTAGCATTGAGCTTTCTAAGAATCTTTAGGCTAGCAATCAGAGCTTCATACTCAGCCTCATTGTTCGAACAATCAAATGCTAATTTGTAAGAACATACCCGTACATTGCTTGGTACCTTGTTAGGAGCGGAAAAAGGACTGCGTACCCAAATACCAATCCCAGCACCATCATTTCCCACTACACCATTGAAATCCATGGTCCATAGACCCTCTTCATCATCCTCTAAGTGCTGAAATTGTGCTAGCTCTGTTTTTTCTTCTTGTTGTCCACTATCTTTAGCTGATTGCTCAACTGTGCTTTCCGGTAGCTGCCTTTCTTTCTGCAAAACTTCTCTGAAATTCTCGGTAATCTATGGAATATCTTCTGCTTGAATCAACTTACTATCTACATCATTAAAACTATCGGCAAACAAAATAAAAGACTCTAGATCTGTATGTACATAATTAAGCGGATGATTAACCGGTTTCTCCTTAGTGGTAATCATATACTTCATTTTTTGTTCCCGATACAACTTTCTCATTTGGCCAAACACGGGAATCGTCGCATAGGAGAAATCTAATTGTAATTTCCCTTTCAACTTTGCTCCCCAAGATCTGGAAAGCAACATACCAAATCTCGGAGGAATGTCTGCTACAACAACGTCCATCAAAACATTCTTTGTAGGAATCTGATCCAAACTTACAACCAAGTCTTTAGTGAGCCCAATACATCTCACTCTGCTAGAATCAAATGAATACAGATCGTGGTACTTCCTGGTAATGTCTAAACCCAACTTGTCCATGATTGCTTTCGGCATAAGGTTATGGGAAGCACCGGAATCGAACATGGCATTATGCAACACAAACTCATGCAATCGAAGACTAATATAAAAAGGAGGCACTTCGCTGTCCGGAGACTCGCCATCTAAAGTTGGTTCAAATATCAGTTCTGGTTGATCATCTTCAATATTCACCATATCAGACATGGGATCAAAATTCAAAATTCTAGAAACTTGACCTTTATAACTGCTGTTCCTCATTAATTCAGTCAAGGGGATGGATACCTTCAATTTCGAAATTTCATTCTCCAAACTAAAAGCTGAAGTCTTTTCGATCTCTTTGGCTGGAACCTCGTTCTTTTCAACCTTCTCTCTTGATGTAATCAGCTGATTTGATTTTTCTGCTGACGATGACTTAGTGGCAGCAGGATCAACTACCTCTTTTGCTTTCTTTTGTGCAACAGGTGAATCATTTTTAGGCGCTGAAACTTCCTTCCTTTTCTGAATTGGATTGACTGGTACATCTCTATTTCTAAGAGAATATTGCTTCTGCTGAGCTAACAATGCATTCATATATCCTCTCTGATACTCATCCGACTCCTCCTCAAGGGCTGCATCATTTTCTAGGATAAAATCCTCATCTCTTTGTACCGCTGAACATTCTGCATACTCTTCATCTTCAGTGATATAAATGGGCAATTCATCAGGAGTAAAGAAATGATTTTCCTCTCCCACCACATCATATTCATCATCTGAATCCTGACCAACAAAATTCTGCTGAAGAGGTGTATTTACTTGCTGTTGGACTGCTGGTTCTTGTGCTCACTGTTCTCGTTGCTTAATCCTGAATTGGGGCTGCTGCTGACCACAGAAGTTAGGATTCCGAATGTGTGGTTCGGGCTTATCAAGAGTGAGCCTTTCAAACATCTTTCCCATTTCGCGAAGTATCTGATCTGTAGATGTAGAAGCTTCTTCCTTTATCACAACTTTCTTCTCGGCTTTCAGTCTAGCTCTCTTATCATTCAAGTTTGCCTCAACACTCACGGAAATCTTCTACAAGTCCTCTAAAGTAGGCGGATCTCTATCTCGTAATGAATAGGCCATCTCTGGATCAAAACCATCCGGGAATTTTAACAAAGATGACTTCTTAGAAGGCCTCAAGTCATCAGGAATTGCATTATACACCACATTAAATCTGATAATATAGTCTTGGACGGACTCACCAGGATTGCACTTGATCTTAGTATACTTAGAAGTAATTTGTAGTGGATCTCTCTTGATTTCCCACCGATCTAGAAACTGTCTCTAAAGCTCGGATAATGTAGCAATACTCCTGGGCTGCAAAGCTCTGAACCATTTACGTACCTCACCTCCAAAATTTTGGACGAACAATCTCATGGTGACATTTTCTTCATCAATTTCATGGAGATTAAAAAAGTCTACCATTCTATCAATATGCTGCTGAGCGGTAACACTCTGAGGAGTTCCATCAAACAATGGGATTTTACTCTGATAATCAGCGAGCATAACATCCAAGTTTCCTGGCAAGGCAAGAGGTGAAAATCTAGCGGCCATTGCTCTTAGTGGATTTATGATCTGTCTTGGAGAAACAGGTGGAACAGGAGCAGTAGGTGTGCGAGGTGTATGTGGTGGAGATGGAGGAGGAACTACTACTGATTGCTGATCAGATATCAATGGTTGCACTGGAATGGTAGGAATAAAAGAAGGCTCAGCGTGAACTTGTGAATCAGATGTAATTACTGATGGACCAAGAGTTTCAGAAGCAGATTCAATAAACTCAGGAATATTCGTTGCCACAATGGAGTTTTGAAGATTCAGAATGTAATTATCAATGGATCGATTAGCTTGTTCAACCTCAAGATACTTAATGAATTTTGGATTTATGATGGTAGAACTAGTAGCACTTTCAGATTTAGTTTCGAACAAGGATAACTCGAACTGATAATCAAACTCAATATCTTCGATGTATTCAAATACAGTAGGGTATGAATGAGATTTAAACAGAGGAAACACAAGAGCTTCTCAACGGAAAAATCTTGGAATCAGGTTGGGATTCTCATACATTGGAGGCGGATTAGGATCAGGATTTGATCTAGTATGTCTTCTGGAAGCCAGTGTGTTGATCTATTCAAAAATCAAAGGACAAAACGATCTATTCATCCTATCAAATTCTAGACTCAATCATCCAAAAGTCTAGAACGATCTGATGTACTGGGGTAATTCACAAGGAAAATGTCACGTTCACAAGCTAAACCTGAGATCGACTGAAGCATTGCTTATCTACTTCTGCTTATGCATAGAAAAAGTGTTTCGAAAGCTACCTGGCGTGACTTCAGACTCCGTCTATAAGTTATGAAGAAAATAACATCAACGAGAAAACCATTTTCCTCCCCAATATGGTCGCCACTATGTTAGTTCCCAAATCCACCTTAGGCTGAAATAAGGCATAAGAAGGACAACACCAAACCACGCTCAGCCTCGTAGCTAACCCTACGAGGACAGAAGAGGGCTCTCTCCGGGTCAATCTCAATGAAAATATTCAAAGGGGCTTGAGATGACTGAAACAACAACTGATCTTAGGCTAGATAAACAGATAGGAGGGTTTGATTTTGATTTTTAGGGGTTTTTGTTGGAAAAATGGAAAAACAATTTCGGGCTTGGGGATGAGGCCAAATCTTGCAGAGTTCAAGTTGGGGTAGGGTAGGCAATGGATTTGATGTCTTATATTGAGTGAATGGATGGAAAAGACAGATGAGGAGCTGAAGAGGGCAATAGCGTGCAAGGATCCTCTTCAAACTGACGAAGAACATAAACAACTAAACAAAAGCTTAAGGCAGAGCACCAGCAAATCAATGAATTCTACCTCAAATACTCATTTGTTTAATTCAGAAGCATAAAGAAGGGAAATGGAATACATATAACATTAATGAAACTTACAACAACATGAGAAGAACATCATAAAAACTCAGAAGCCACAAGGATCCCAACAAGTGCTTCAAAACTCTAGTCTTTCCTTTGCCAAAAACTGAAAATGTATGTACAATGAGGCGCCAAACTTTTCCCAAGTATCCAAACTTGAAAATGTCTCAGAAAATATAATATATAGACAAGTATAACCCCTTCCCATGCCTCTAGGGGTCGAGCTCATGCTTCTAGGAGCAGTTTGAACCAATTCTAAACATGGAGCTAAAATCTAGGCAGCCAATCAACTTGCCTCTATAAGCTAGGAAACTGATCCATTCACTTGATTTTCACTTTTTAGTGAATGAATCATCTAGAACAAGTAAATACATGCCAAAATTACATCATGGTTACCAAATTACATCAATATAGATAAATCCTCTCATGAAAAAGTAAAACTAGTCAAAACTGGCCGAATTCCTGTGCTGGAAGGTGAAAAATAGGCTGAATTCCTCTATGCGCCGCGCTCAAAAGCTCTATGCGCCATGCTACTTTGGACCTATTTTTTAAGCACTTCTAGAAGTCCAAATTGCGCTCATGATAGCTCGTTGGAAAGCCCTAGATGTCTACTATCCAACCCAAGCAAAATATTTCCATTTGGAGCTCATTTTCCCCTCCAAAACGTCAATCTCCCAAAAGTACTTCCTGCTGGTGCAAAAGGTGGCAGAAAGGTGATTGTCATGGTGTTTTTGGTCCTTAAGACCACCTAGAATTTGATGAAATGCTTCGGCCATTCCTGAAAATACATAATATATCATAATATATCATGAAAAATCCAAAAATATCAAGTTTTCCTCCAGAAGCTGTCCCAATCATAAACGCGCGTCGGGTGGCGCGACGCGTCGGGCGGAAAAACCTGTTTTGCAACCAAAATTTTCAAAAATGACAAAATATTCTCCAAATTTTCTGAACTTTGGAGTGAAGGTCTCCCATAATGTCTCATGCTCAGCCAAGGAGGCTTCGGCCAATATTCAGAGTGGATCCGACCTCTTTCGACGTTTCAGTGCCTTTCTCAACCTTGCCTTCAGGATCTTCATTTTTGCTCTACAAACATGTGTACGGGCCCAATAGTGAGTCTTCATGTGTCTGAGCATGTATTTGTCCCTATTGGCCTTTTCCATGAGCTTCTCCAGATGAATGTTGACGTGTGTGAGGCAAGTATCTCGCTCAACCGGTGTCATGTCACCTGGTCTGTTTCGAGGCAATGCACGGTCTTCATGGATTTGCCGCAACTCGATGAGTATGTGCTGATCCTCCAGCTGTTTATTACGCTGCTACAAATAATGTATAACCCACTAAGCTCTCTGCAACTTCACGGTCAAAGTGTCAATCTCAGCCTTTTGTTCCTGGATGATCTCTTTCAGCTTCGAGCTAGGAGAGCTCGCATCAACATCTATCAAAACAAAATCAGTATCTTGGCCTCCCGAGGGGCCCTCATCATGCATAGACCTCTTGCCTCTATCTTGAACCTATACCTGTGCTGATGTAGAAGGCGAGACCCCTTCCACGCCATGTGGAGATAGTACTCATGCTGCTGATGAAGATAACGAGACCCCTTCCACCCCTGGTGGAGATAGTACTCACCGTGCTGCTGCAAATAACGCTCTGTGGCCTATCTGATATGTCACACATGCTGGAGCACTGATAGGCTCAGTCTCAGGAACATCAAACTGGTGTGAAGGCTCTCCCTCATCATGAACTACCTCAGGAGGAGGCTATGGCGCTGCAAAGAAATCACGAGAAACGAACTCATCCCATGCGATGCCCTGTTGTGCAAGCTGATGTACCACCATGATCTTGATGAGCGTGTAATGTTAAATGCTGTTATGCTGCTGCGCTAGGGTCTTCTTCTGCACAAGGACCGTCATCTGCTCTATGTTACGGTACATGAAATATGGAATGCTCATCAACCGCACTCTCGTGAAATGCA
This sequence comes from Pinus albicaulis, assembly GCA_034641835.2. NCBI lineage: Eukaryota > Viridiplantae > Streptophyta > Pinopsida > Pinales > Pinaceae > Pinus > Pinus albicaulis. The sequence goes on from CM076581.1 coordinate 1,712,370,440, forward strand.
TCAACAACCGGATATGATATGCATAAAAACGTGAGAAACGACCCTCACAGCTGAAATAACGAATGATGAGCTTCATCAGTGGTGCATACTCTTCCTTCAGAAACCGGAATGGAAAAACCCTGCTCAACTACCTCAAATATCTAGGTCTGATGTAAGGCTCCTAATAAGCTCTATCCAACTGCTGTCGCTTATTCCAGTCTTCACCGATGTTTGGTATGCCGGTCACCTCAGAAATAGTCTCTGGTGTCACGATGAAGTTTACTCCAGCCAGGTTTACATGACCATTATGAAAATGTAGGACAAATAGGCGAGCTAACTCATGGTGATGCTGAGTTTGGGCAATCATCTCGCAATACTGGAAGCATGACTGACGCTGAAAACAATCCATTGCAAGCAGGCAGGCCTGCAATTGGGTCAAAGAAGTGGGCTCCTCCCTGACATGCTTGCCACTTTTATGAGATCTCCTTGGCACATTTAGTTCTGCTGTAGAATCACTATCCTGCTCATATCCCTGCTCATATGGTGAATCTGTCTCTGACATGGTGTTGAAATCAAGGTGTTTGACAAATATATGCTGATATATGTATGGTGAACACAAGAGTTAGGTGTATGTCTGAAAATGATGAATTGGTGCTTGCATTTCAATACCAAATATGCCAAATGTATCAAGCATGAAATGAGGGACTGTGGGAAGTATAAACAGTGGGCTAAAGGACTGTCAAATGAAACTTAACTTGTGAAAACAATCCTTTGACTGTATGGGGATTAGGGAGTTTGGGAACTAGGAATAATTGCAAAGGATATGAGAGTGGGATAATGATGGGACTTGTAGTTTTTAGGGATAAGAGTGCAATGACAATATATAAGTGAAATCAAGGACATAAGCTAGCCCTTGAATCTTGTGGAAACTTAGATTTTTATCAATGAAGGGAAGTGGTAACAAGTGATAGGGTTTGGGAATTCATTGACATGGGAACAAAGGGCAAAAGGGATATGGGGATAGTGGAAATAGGAAGGGACTGTGGTATAACAACAATGATAATAGCAGTGAGAACAATGATATGATAATAACAGTGACAAGAGCACAAATAACAATGGAATGAGAGTGTTTGGCAAGTTCAAGTTTTTGACACCCAATTTTAAATTACAATCACCTCTCTTCAAACCCTATGGAGCAAATTTCGAAGTGGATATAGGGGTAAGTTTTTCACCATTTAAACACCAATGTATTCACTTCTAAACACATCACACATAAACAAAATCACTGCACAAGCCTTGTGGACTTACTTGGAGAAGAATCGAGCTGAAACAATTCGAATTTTTGTGGAGCGAATATGAATTTCAGCCTGAGGGCTCTATGCGCCGCGCGCAGACCCAATGCGCCGCAGCCTTTGGGTGCGCCGCGGCCTTGGAAAAATTCACTGTCAACCTTGGCCCAATGCGCCGCATCATTTTGGTGCGCCGCGCCCCTTTCCTATGCGCCGCGCGTAATCTTTACACACAGTCACGACCCCTCTAACACACAGTTTGCTCTCCAACTTTGAAATTCGATTTCTCTATGAGATTTTGTGAATGAAACTTGATGCAAATGGATATATGAATTTGAGAAAAATCTTATATAGAGATGGTTTTCATTTTTTCTTCTCCAAAAACCCATTTTGTAATGTTTTTTGACTTTTGGCACTTTTTATTTAATTCAATTTCTGTCTTTTGCTTTTCACTGAATTTCTAGACTTGAAATGATGAACATGGTTATTTTTTGCAAGGATGTTGGCGTTGATATTTGGCAAAGGAGAACCAGAGTCTGCTTTGAAGTTTTCATGGCGGAAAAAATACATCTTATTACAAAAAATGAATTCGAAAATTTCTTATTCAAAATAGAGTTTTGAACAAGAAATGTCATCTTGAGCATATTTAATGATGAAAATTTTGAATTGAAAACTTATTGAAATCCTCTTCATGGCCTGTGGGCATTTATTGAACATGTCAAAAGACTCAACCCTAGACTCAGAAACCAAAAGACTCTTTTTGACCAAAATAATCATTTATGACTGTGAATGACATGAACTGAACTTTGATAAATTTGGAGGAGTTTTGACCAACCCAGCAGGTACAAGCATGAGGGAAAACAAGAGAACCAACCCTTCCGTCAGTCAATGGCATCCCCCTAACGGAATGCAGATGAATGAGCGGAATGAGACACCTAAACAATGAAATGCAAATAGAGAAATGATCTCTGATGGAGGGCTGTAAAGACCGACTCTAACAGAAGCGACAGAAAAAGTGTCGATAGTGTGACACTTTTTAATTGCGTCAGAACGGTGACGGTATGGTAAACCACATTTTTCTCGCCCTCGAACTGTCGCTCTTGCGACGACTATGTGTCAGAATAGCGACGAATTGGCCGTCGGAATTTCCGCCAAATTTTCTAGTGTTTTGTTATGGTATGTTTCTTTAATTGCTGAGAATGCTTTTATAATTCTGCAATTTATCTTTAATTACCGTCATAGTAGTTTTTGTTATTTTAATTGTTGAATCTATGATCAATATCAGATTGTGCCATTTCTCCTGCATATACCTTACACGTTACCTTGAAATAATGTACTCACCTGGATTGATGAATTAATGTGGAAAAAGGGTTGAATAGTTTATTCATGCACAGACACCAACATTTTGGCGTCGTTGCCGGGGAAGGCTAACAAGGTGCAAGAATACGATCCATAATTGATCCAAAGATCAATCTCTCGTCTTAGGGAGGGAATTGGTTACCCTGATTTAAGTCCTGAGCGTAGTGTTCTGTTTTTTTTCTTTTCGATTGCTTTTTTTAGAAATCAATCTCTTGTCTTAGGGAGGGAATTTGTTACCCTGCTCTAAGTCCTGAGTGTAGTGTTCTGTTTTTCTGCTTTTTGATTGTTTTTTTTTAAGAAATCAATCTCATCTTAGGGAGGGAATTTTTTACCCTGCTCTAAGTCCTGAGCATAGTATTCAGCTTTCTTACTTTCTGATTTTTTTCCTAGGAGCCAATTTCTCGTCCTGAGGAGGGTATTTGATTACCCTACTTTAGGTCATGAACCATAACATTTCAAGTTTGTGTAATTTTCTATTTTGACCCAACTTTCATTTATTTTAAGTCTGTTTGATTTTTTTTTTGAATCCAATCTCTCGTCCTGGGGAGGAATTTATTTATCTTGCTCTAGGTCCTGAGCATTGCCATTATTTTAATGATTTATTCCCACCAATTGTATGAACCAAGATTCAAATAATAGGGGTAGGGGAAGACCCCTAAAGAAAGGAAGGGATCTGGGAAGGAATACGTATATCTAGGAGATCATCACAAAGGCTAAATTAGAATCATCTTCTCGTGCTGCTGTCAGGGTAAAGATTCAGATGAAGTTCGAAGGGCAGTCGGTTGAGCAGCCAATGCCATCCACGGTACCATAGAAGACCCTTTCAATGAAATAAGAAGAAGTAAATAAATTATAAATAGAAGGAATACCCCTGTTGCCTACAGAAGGAGAAGAAAATGCAAGTAGGGTATCGGACGAATTGAGCAACTCCAATTGGGAAGAAGAACTTTTAAAGGAATTGGCATCACCATGAGATCAAGGGAGTGTTGTGAAACCTCCTGCAATTGAATCACCCCAATTATCAGTTGTAGAACTAGTTGAAATTTTAGGTGAGTATTGGAGGATATTTATGGCACCTACAAATTCCTCTATTGATTTCCCAATTGGAACATCACAGGTGATGCACCAATGAAGCCCATACCTTTCACTGCTTTGTGTAATTTTCATGGGCTTTCCTTTGAGGACCCTGATACATTCCTCTTTGAATTTGATATTGTCAGTCACAGGTACGACTATATCATTGATGCTCAGAAATTAAAGATATTTCATGCTACTTTAAAGGGGACAACCCTGCGATGGTTCATGGGTTTAAGGGGAATGGCTATCTCCTCATGGGATGCGATGAAGGAAGTCTTTTTGGAGAAATACCAGGATTACGTCTGTGAATCTCATGACATCAAGGAGGATATTTTTAAGTTTTTGTAGAAAGAATATGAGAATATGGAAGATTGTGTGGAACTATTTAAATTCATACTGCAGAGGTCAGGCCATAGCTACCTGGACAAAGATATTCTGAAGATCATCCTTCTCCAGGCACTGGGGGAAGATTCTCTGCAACTTTTAAATATAGTAGGAAAGGGGGATATATCAAAGGAAGACTTCGAAACTATCTGTAGGATTTTCATTCAATGTTTGCGAGTGGCTGCAAGAAATGGACAAGGAATTCGATCATCAAAAACTTCTAGTGGAGGGGTCACAAAGGTGAAAATCAGAAATCTACTGGATAACTTGAGGACTGATATCCTAAGTACATTATCTATCTAGATGGACACTTTGCAAGTGAAGCAGAAACAAATGGATTTGGAAAATACTATGGCTATATTTTGCCCTTAGTGAAATAAGAAGCATCTGCTGAAGGAATTCCCATTGAACATAGTTGACGCCTGTGAAATTTGTTAACAGGCCCATGCGACCAGCTCGTGCCCTTCCTTGCGAGGATTGAAGGCATTTTTTCAAGTATAAAGTGAAGAGAGCGCGATGGATCAACTGTATTTCATGGGACCGAAGAAGCCATGGCAGCCCTGACCGCAGGATATGAATCCAGGTATGCCTCAGGACTCGTCTCAGTATTTTAATAATTTTAATATGCGTCCCTAGTCTGTACCTTTTTCACCAATGTGGTCTCAATATCAAAATCCACCCTGGCAACAATGGGTTCCCCATACTAGTTCAAATCCTTCACGGGCTTAGAACTGGCGTGGACCCTCTCCTACTGTATAGTCTCCCCAATCAATGCCACAACAACAACTTCAGTTGCCATCCAATGTAACTCCAGGTAATCCATCCCTTCGACCTCAACTTCCTATCCAACCCAACCCGAATCCTAATAATAAAGGGGTCCACTCAAAGCTTTTGAGAAGTGGGCTATCGATTTTGTTGGTCCCTTTAACCCACCTTCCTAGAAAAAGGTTCACATTTGGTCTACGCCAATTATGTGACTAAGTGGGCAGAAGCCAAGGCTGTTGCGAAAGAAAAAGAACATATGGTTTCAGATTTTCTATTTGAAGAGATTTTTTCTCGTTACGGTACTCTGAGGGAGATTGTTTTAGATGGAGGAGCACAATTCAAGTCACACATGATAGCGAGGCTTATGCAGAAATATGGGGTCATGCACAGGGTGACATCACCATACCACCCCCAGGCGAATGGACAAGTGGAAAGCACAAACAAGGTATTGGAAAATATGTTGACAAAGACTATGGCACACCATTGTTAGGATTGGGCTCAAAAGCTGCCTGAAGCTCTCTGGGCATACAAAAAAACATGGAGGAACACCATTTGAGTTGGTTTATGGGAAATTCTCGTTGTTTCCTATAGAATTTGAAATCTGTATGCTCACAACAGCTCTTGAAGTAGGGTTGGACCTGTCAGATGCCCAAAAACACCGGCTGGAACAGCTTAATGAATTAGATGAAATCCATTCAATGGTTTTCCAAAGGACTACTAATATTCAGTAGCAGAGGATGAAATGGCACGATAAATTTATCAAAAGCAAGATGTTTCATAGAGGAGATTGGGCATTACTTTATGAATCTTGTTTCAAGGATTTTAAAGGAAATATTTGCACTCGTTGGATGGGGCCTTACTATGTGGATGTTGTATTTGAAAATGGAACAGTAAGGCTAATCACAATTGACGATACATGTGATTCTTTCATAGAAAATGGACATCGCCTGAGACTGTACCACCAACAAGCCTCTAAGGATGCCTTCATTAAACGTCTCTACGAGAAATTTGGTTTGAAGGTTATCAATGCAGAGAGTTACTCCTTTGCGTCCTTGTTCTAATAATAATAATAATAATAATAATAATAATAAATACTATTACTATTCACTTGTTGTCTTTTTGCAGGAGCTACTACTGAGGTGCAATGCTGCAAATTTGGAAACTTCCTAAGTATTGGATGCTGCTACTCATGATGATGTTACTCCTTGGATGTTGCTACTCCATGATGATGTTACTCCTCGGTTGTTGTTACTCCTTAGATGATGCTCTGTTACTCCTTGGATGCTGCTACTCATGATGTTGTTACTCGGATGCTGCTACTCCATGATGTTATTACTCGGTTGCTGTTGCTCCTTGGATGTTGTTACTCCTTGGTTGTTGTTACTCCTTGGATGCTCTTACTCTGGATGTTGCTACTCATGATGTTATTACTCCTTGGATGTTTTTACTCTGGATGCTGCTACTCATGATGCTGTTACTCCTTGGATGTTGCTATTCCGTGATTTTGTTACTCCTCAGATGCTACTACTCCTTGATGTTGTTACTTCGTTAGCATCGTTACTTCGCTGTTATTCTGCCAACTGTCACTTCCCTCAGGTAGGTCGCTAGATACGTCTCCATTTGACTATTATGGATTTAATTAAATATTCCATGGATAAGACATTGACGTTGTAGACGACTATTTTTAAGTTGGGGGGGGGGGGTCGCCATAACTAAATGACGACGTCATTAAACCACACTAATGATTATTCCAAAGCCATTATTAAAACCTCGTGCTATTGGTACACTCCACGATTCTCATCGTATTTCACATAATTATTAACACATATTGGGATTAGCAACAAGCACATGTTGCCAATTGATCAATCTTTTCCAACTCATGCGAAATAATTACCATCTCATTCATTGCACTTACCATAATCTGCCATGATTTTCTTCGTTTCCCGAGAAATCACCTGCCTTATTTACTGTTATTACATTTCATTTTTCCCCATGGTTTTTTTGCAGAAATTGGTAGTCATCACTCCTTCCAACCGTTTGTTGCGTCCAGAGTGCTGCTACAGTCTCTACAGGATGGGCGAAATGGTTGTGCGGCATGAACCCAAAGATCCAATGTTAGTTCGTAGCAATGCAGATGTGTGGCAAGTTTTCGTCAATGTGGGATGGGATACCTATTTTAATAGATTGCAGGGATTCAAAAATGGAGTTACGACAGAGTTTTCACTAATTTTTTTAGGTAATCGCTCTCGGGTCAGAGGAGTAGAAATTATCGTCACATAATTAGCCATTGTAGAAGCTAGTGGGCTAACACAATAAAGGAAAACAATGGTTTGCTTGGAGGATTCCCCTACCAGATTTTCCTGAACTGTTTTTGCAGGCAGGAGAAAGCGTTGTTCAGTATGCGAGAGGTTATGACCATAAATATTTACCATATCCATGGAATGAGGTAGCAGGCTTTCTGATGAAATATATAACCTGCAAAGGACAGTTTACAACTTTTTTCAAGTACCATTTCAAAATCCCAGCCCATCTTCGATTCTTGCAGGCACAAATTCACCCTTTAGACATGCCTTTCTTTTTATTGAAACATCTCCAACTCATGGTGCAGTCCGCTCGGCGTTCGCGCCAGGTGCTAGCAGTCCTCACCAATCACAGACTAGTTCATTTTTTGGTTATCAATGAAATGGCCCGATTCCAAGTTCCCTGGGTAGAACTTTGTGAAGTATCAGAGGAGGAAGTAGCAGATGTCATCACTACTAGGGAAGAAGAACCATCACCTCTGGCTAATTCCGTAGAAGAGGAAGAGCTGGAGGAAATGGAGGAAGAACTAGCACCTCTGGCTAATTCAGTAGAAGTTGAAGAGCCAAAGGAAATGGAGGAAGAACCATCACCTCTGGTTAATTCTGAAGAGGAAGAGTTGGAGGAAATGGAGGAAGAAATAGCACCTCTGGTTAATTCAGCAGAAGGAAGAGCCGGAGGAGATGGAGGATTTAGAGGAACAAGTGCAAAAGTTGAAAGCAGATAAAGAAAATATTTTTACCTTGGCGCAACAGGTAATGGCTTGTAGAAATCCCACCCATAGTTATGCTTTATTTCTTCATGAGAAGTTCCTTTTATTCTGCTTGGAAAGTATTTATAAGTAAATCAACCATGAGATTGAGGATCTGATACAGTTCCTTCGTATTTTGAAAATCCATGATGTTGTGGGTCAGCACTTGATGTGTGAACTTTACATGCATAATTATTTCCTCAAGGATGACCAAAACTTCAATCCTGTTCCATTTGTGGGGGATATTCACCTGAGATCCTTCACCTCCTACATTATCAACCAAGTTAAATGGAGGAAGGCCTTTAATACTTTTGAGGAAAATCAAGTTACAAGGCCATTGATGATAAGCAGGGAGCATGATCAGGAAAAAAATATTTATAACAAGCACTCTACCTTTTTACATATTGAGGGACATAAAGAACATATGCCGACAACATAGAAGTGGTGTGCTGAGCTCTGTGTCGTACAGGTAGTTGCTTTCCAGAATGAAGCGCTCGAAAATTGTTAAAGGAGATGGATGTTGTTGTCATCAGCTGTCAGAAACTGGGAACCTTTTGGAGCACCCAATTTTGCGCGGGCATTAAAAAGAGTGCCTCATTTTTTTGCATGTATTCATACTTGTGGGATCCAGTGGATGGGGCTAAGCTTTCATTTCCCCCTCATTTGGTGGCCAATAGATTAGTGTACTCCAGCATACACTGTAAGTGAATATTGGTGGAAGGATGTCGTTCAGACAGAAGGATATAAACCCCCTGGAACAGAGATGGCCGCAGAATATGACCTCGCTCAGTTTCATGCCGACCACAGTTAGTCCAACCCAGACCTGAAAAGAAAACGAGCTACATGAGGACATTCAGATAGACGAGTTTGGGGGAGATGTTGGCTACCAAATCAACATACTTTTCTCTCCCATTTTTACCCACTCTTTCACTTCTTTGTATCATTAATATTCGTTAAATGCTCTAAATGCACAAGTTAAAACCTCCTTTCACTTTCTTATCTGGAATGTTTAATTAATGAATTAATAGTCATGGGGATTTTGCCTATGCAAGCACTAATTTCGTTATTGCCACAGATTCAACAGTCAAAGGGTCACATCTGCAAGTCTCAGAAGCAACTCTGAGTTAACATCGCTATTTTGATATGCTATAATAGCATAATAGATTCCAACCCAAATCCAGATCTATTTCAGACCTTTCTTGGTTTACTCTCGGCAACTAGGTTTTGTCGCAACCCTGGTCAGAGAGTTGGGCCCACTCTTCTGATCAAGTGCTGCGTTATTTTTGTGTGTTGCTTTCGCATTTCTATTTTGGTATTTTACTTTTGTTATGGTATGTTTCTTTAATTGCTGAGAATGATTTTATAATTCTGAAATTTATCTTTAATTATTGTCACAATAGTTCTGGTTATTTTAATTGTTGAATCTGTGACCAATATCAGATTGTGCCATTTCCCCTGCATATACCTTGCATGTTACCTTTAAATAATGTACGCACCTAGATTGATGAATTAATGTGGAAAAAGGGTTGAATATTTTATTCACACTCAGACACCAACAGTCTGCATCTTAGCACCCTCAGTGCCTTCACCATATTTTTCTGCGTCCTTCTCCAAGTCTATGGTTTCTCCCGTTGTGGTAGGATCAAGTTTGGATTTTGCATCCTTTCCTTTCTGCTACGTATCTATAGCGGTTCTTAGCTTGATCGGAGTCTTCCACATGGATGAAGAGGCACCCCTAGTGGTGTGCGGCTCTAACCAGGCAGGCGACCACTCTACTGTGACTCGCACCAGGTCATCCACTGTTACGAAGTATGCAAAATCATACCAAACTCCCTCGATAGCGCACTTAGCATGGATATGCATATTGTGAAATGTTGCTTTGAAGTTTGCAATTAAATTATATTGCTCATATAAGGTAGGTGATAACCTTGGCTTGCACTGGATGGCTTGGAACATAACTGTAGTTCTCTTAACTAGATCTACAAAATACCATGGGCAGAAAATCATCATGCCCAAAAGCATGTACTAAACCCATGCACAAAACCATAGGTAGGTCTGCCCACTTAACATAGGGTCGAAAAAAGTTGTCTCGGGGGGCACTACTTGAACCACAGATTGGGGAGCTATTACTGTATCTTAGTGAATGGAGGGGGGGGGGGGGGGCCTTGTGATCACCGTACTGCACCCGATGCAAGCGAACGGGTGCTTACCACTGCTACTCCCCCCTCTCCCCCCCCCTCTTCATGCGTGAAGCTAGTCATGGAAGGAATATAACACACACCCAACATTCTCTCACTTGTTGTTTTATTTCCACAAGGGGCCACATGAGATTTTAGGCATTGGTACATCCCTGCAACACCCATTATTTCTCTACACCAAGAGAATTTATCAGTGCTCACAAACTTCATCAATGCATCACAAGATTCTTCAAAGTGTCCCCCATTACCAACAACACCTTTTTATCGTCAACCATATCTCTCACAAAGTGATAACAAACATCAATGTGCTTTGTATTTGAATTATAAGCAGGGTTCGTTGCCATTAAATTTCACTTTGGCTATCACAGTCTATCCTTATAGCTCATTGCACCAACCCCATACTTGAAGACAATCTTTGCAACCAAACTGCTTCCTTACTTGCATGAGTGGTTGCCATGTATTCAACCTCTGTAATTGAAAGAGCTACAAAAAATCATCTTTTGCTCATCCAACTGACTGCTCCTCCAAATAGGTTAAACACATACCCACTCGTAGACATTCTCTTATCTAGATCACTAGCCTAGTCTACATTACCAAAGCCTCATATATCCAAAAATATGTCCAATATTGGTCTTCTCTGGTAGCACAAACCATAATCATTAGTGCCACACAAATACCTGAAAACTCCCTTCACTGTTTTCCAATTCTCCTTCCCTGGTTTTGATATAAACCTGCTCAATACTCCCACTGCATGTGCAATGTTAGTTCTAGTACATACCATTGCATACATCAGGCTACCCATTGCACTGGAACACGAGACATGTCCTCCTCTTCTTCTTGTGCCTTGGGACATTGTTTAACATATAATTTTACACCTATAGGAATAAGAACCTTCACCAGTTTACTATCCTGCATATTGAACCTCTACAATATTGTATTGAAATACTTCCTCTAGTTTAACCAGAGCTTCCCCTTTACCCAATATCATTTAATTTCCATGCCCAAAATATAGCTTGCAACACCAAGATCTTTCATGTAGAATTTGGAGAACAATTGGGACTTCAAATCCTGGATAATTTATTTGTCATTTCCAACTAGCAACATGTCATCCACATACAAGACCAAATAAATAACACTATCACTAATTAATTTGAAATACACATATTGATACTCTTTGCTTATGGTGAAGCCAAGTCCCCATATATATATATATATATATATATATATATATATATATATATATATATATATATATATATATATATAGAGAGAGAGAGAGAGAGAGAGAGAGAGATAGATATATATGTATCAAATTTCTGATACCACATCCTTGGTGATTGCTTTGACCGATACAGATAATTTTTTAACTTGCATACCAGTTCTTTCTTACCCTTCACCGCAAAGCCTTTAGGTTGATTCATGTATATTTCCTCTTCAAAATCCCCATGAAGAAATTTTGTCTTCACACCCATATGTTCTACCTCAAAATCAAATGCAACATAACCAAAGAAAAGTAATATAATAGCAGTTACCTTGGCAAAAAGAGAGAAAATATCACCAAAATCAATTCCCGCACTTGGTAATAACCTTTTGCTACCAATCGATCTTTGTATTTCTCCACCTTTACTTCTACATTCATCTTCTTCTTAAACACCCATTTTCTTCCAATGGGTTTCCTTGCATCCGACAACTCCACCAAATCCCATGCCTCATTTTTGTGCAAGGATGCCATTTCATCAACTATTCAAATTCCTTCTTTCAAAATTCTCCACCATTATCTTTCCTCAACACCTTTATCTTCTTCTCTCTCTGGTTTTCCACCGAAGCATTAAATTATTTAAACCTGTCAAAGACTTTAGATTTATTCCTAAGGAAATATATCCATGTATTCCTTGAGAAGTGATCTATAAATGAAAAAATGTACACATACATACCCAGTGATGGAACTGACACAAGTCCAAACACATCATTATGCACAAGCTCTAATATCTTGTTCGCCCTCTTAGCACCAGAATGGAAACTCACCCGATTCTACTTCCCATATATACAATGTTCATAGAAATTGAAATCCTTAAATAAATTAGACATACACTCTACCATACCATTACCATATAGTATTTGAAGGCCCTTCTCTCCAATATTTCCAAGCCTTTGATGCCATAGCTTGGTATTTTCTCGAGAGACTACTAGGTTTTTTGCTCGACTTTTAGGAACCACATAACTGTTGCACCCATCAATAACAGTGCTACCTAGAAGCTTGTACATAGTTCCAATTTGAACTCCCCGCATCAATACTACTTCTCCCTAAACCATCTTGTAGGTATCTTTATTGAACACTGTTTTTACACCTGCATCATCCATCTTGCTTACACAAATCAGATTTATGGCCAATGAAGAAATATGTAGAACCCTAGGAAGTGTTCTAATCCTTCCACCTTGTAACTTAAACTTGAAGTTTCCACGTCCAAAATTTATGGCCTTCCTATCATCCCCTAAGAAGAAATCACCACCATCATACTTCTCATACTTGTAGAACTAATCCCTATGGGGAGTGAATTGAAAGAATGTACCTGATTCAATCAACCATGCCTCATGATCTACATGTTTATTTGAAGAAGAAGCCAAGTACACATCCCCACCTTCATCTGAGGTGGTTTTTGCCTCTATAGAAGGAGCATCATCAGATCCACTTCCTTTCTCAAGAGCTTTAGATCTACAGTCCTTTTTGAAGTTCCCTTCCTTTCCATATGTCCAGCACACCTTTACAAGCTTTCCTGGATATTTAGATCTCCCTCTATAATTAGATTTCCCACTCGAGAAATTATTTTTGTTTCTCTTATGGGGCTGTCCTTGTATAGACAAGGAATATCCATACTGGCCCTCCATATTTTTCTCTCATTTCCTCTGATAGCAAGGCTGAGACAATTTCATCAAACTTCAAGGTAGTTGTATTGCTCCCTATTGCAACAACTAGACTATCCCACGAATCTAGTAGAACACAACAAAATGATGCACTTATCTTCATCTGAGATTTTAATATCAAAATATAACAGTTGACTTACCACAATATTGAAGGCATTTAGATGCTCTGTCACCAATTCTCCATCCTTCATCCTCAGGTTATAAATATTTTTCAGCAGGAACAATTTAATCACCAGAGACTTAGATTGGTACAAAGTCCCTAAATTTTCCCAGAAATCCTTCATCGTAGCTTCCCCAGATACATTCAAAAATACCAAATATGAGATACACAATCCTACTGTTCCTTTTCCCTTCCAATCCAACTTCGCCCAGTCTTCATTTGACATTGTCATTGGTTTACCACCCAGATCTACCACAATCCACTTATCTTTATGCACTAGCAGATCCACCATCTTGAGCTTCAACAACTCAAAACTCTAACCATTAATTTTCTCGATCTCTATCTTTCCACTGCACTCCATCTTCTTTCACCATAAGAATCGATCCTGCAGATATCCCACTAAAAAGGGTCTACCACATGCCCGAGAAAAAAAAACCCCTTAGTAGCAAAGGCATCCCCTTGAATCCGAAACACCTCTGATACCAAATGTAGGTTTTAATCCTATACATAAATTATCTACAAAAAACTATTAAAATATAAAATAAACAATAGCGGGAGCATAAAACATAAAAAATATATACACATATATTTTCCCCTTAATCCCAAAACAGGGACTACCATATTTACTTTTCATTATATTCCTTTCAATGTTACAACACATATATATATATATATATATATATATAGATATATATATATATATATATATATATATATATATATATATATATATATATATATGTCAAAGCATTCATAAACCCTAATCCATTAACCCTGGATTAGAACATAAATGTAGTTCCCTTGACCAGATCTACAAAATACCATGGATAGAAAACCATCATGCCTAAAACCATGTCCTAAACCCATGCACAAAACCAGAGGCAGGTCCTTCCACCTAATATAGGGTCCCAAAAACATTTTTGGGGGTCTTCCTCAGACCTCGTGTAGAGGGGATATCGCCCCCTACAAAGCCCTCGATAGGGAGGAATGTGCCCCCCTATGACCCCCATGCTGTGTCTGACGCAAGCGAAGGGGGGCTAACTGCCCCCGGGTGAAGCTAGTTGTGGAAAGAATATAACACAAGCCCAAAAATACAATCTTATTTTGGAGTTCATCATATACCATATTTTACACATCCATTACCAGATCATCATCAAGGGGCACTATTTCCCCTTCCTCGCTCGATGTTAACTTTGCAGCTGGAGGTGGTGGAGTCTGAACGATGAACTGTGGTGGTCTTGCCATCAGGTCAACATATTCATCTTGTCACTCTAGATCTAACTCCATGTATGCAACTTTGATCAAATATTCAATTTTATAAGAAAGCTTCCAATATTTCATTTGTTCACTCTCTCTCCCTACTGTTGGCTGGTCTTATTCCTACTCTTCAACTCGTATCGGTGCCTCTTCTTCCACTATGGCGCCTTACCTTCCTTCTTCTTCCTACTTCTGCTTCTCCTCTTGTTCTCTTCTCCTTTGTTCCCATTATTCCCTTAATTCTTGTTTTGATTTTTGTGCTCTCAACTCAGCTTCCTGTAGGCTCTACTTTTATATCTTCCTCCACTCTGCTCTCTATAACCTCTACTCCCTCTTTTTTTCTTCTACCAAAGTTGATTTTGAAATAATGGTATAAGATTTCATCTTCCATGTTTTTTCCTCCTCGATCTCGTCAAAAACCTTTCTCTTTCCCTTGTCTTGTATCGAGTTGTTGCCTTTTGTTGTTGTTTCTTCTGAAATTTCTGTTGTCTGTGGAGTGACCTGTAAATTCTTGACTATACTTATCGGCTTGCAAGGTCTAGAGGAGTTATAAAAATTCTTCCATGGTTCCTCCTCTGATCACTCAAATTCCCCCCTAGTTGTAGTATATTCTCGCATAATTCTCCTTGAAAAGCCCCCCCCAGATCATACATAATGAAGTATTTTGTACAAAACTCAAAATTTACTTCTTCTTCAAAGTAAAATCTGATCTACAAAGTAAAAGTGGGCCATGACACTTTCTTCTTCATGTGCGGTGCTACTGATAACCCTATGGTGAGATGATATGACACTTATTGCATGTGTCGATGACATACATTGGCAAACGATGTGGCGACTTTTATCCATTGAACAATCTAATCAATGTTCCATCTGGTAAGGCAAACCAATCTGAAATCTTTGATATTGCCTCCATTTCTTCTCGTGACATGCAAGGTGGGTCCTCCTGTAATATAAGCTTGTATAACGAGATGATGAGATGATTAGTTAGTTGTTCCATAAATCCTCTATTGCTTCAATCTGAAAGCATCTTACAATAAATATGCATGACAGTTTCTCATGGATTCCATGTCCAGTTCATGCCAGGAAACTGATTTTTTTCATCGATTTCATCCAGTAAGTATGCAAACATATAAAAACTTGCTTTATCACCCTAGGGGGATCCTCGTCTTGTGCTACATTGGCTCTCGAATGATGAGACAAAAAATCTACCCAATTGAATGACTTCCCCTCATTCACCACCTGGTTCAATAAGATTTTTCACCCCTCAAGAAAGGCCTCTGTGCTCATTTGACCATGTATTCTGCATGCTAAGATGATCAAGAGTTGATAGTCCTTCCTAGGTGAATTTATCTTATACGAATGAGTGGGTGTTTGTCTAAAATTTGATGGCTCATTCACCAACTTCTAACAATATCCTTCTCTGTCAGATAACTGTGGGTGGCATAAAATAATGAGTTTGTGAGGTTTAATAGCTCATGAAGATGGTACATACACTGAAAATCCTCTGGTAGAAAGGTAGGAATCTTCTGTCCGCTGGCACTTCTCAATGTCATAGTTTTCTCATAAATGTTTGAGACAATCCAGATGGTGACATATGCACATAGGAAGGATGGATATATGCATGCAACCCTGTATAATATTGACCACTGGATACTGATATATACCTGTCAATCTTCAATATATGTCTAGAAGTCCTTTGAAATAACATCTTTAACCAACTGCCATGTAAGTGTTGATTCCTTTTCTATAAACAACTGAGTGTTCGCATATACTGGCAAGTTAATTGGAGTTTTCTCAACTACTTCCCCAATATTTCTTTTAAGGGTCTCTTTTGAAGAATATCTCCTTGTTTCCATGGTAACAGTGACTTTTAGAAGAGATTCTCAACAACTATGGTACCTATGGGAGAAAAAATACACTCATGGCAAGAAAACATTAGTATTTTTTCAAATCTACTTTCAAGGCATGATCAAGAAAGAAACCAGAAATATAGAGATAAGGATTGCATAATTTTCAGTTACAAGAGGGATTGGATTCCTATGGGAATTGCACATTGTGCAGTCCCAACAACCAAGGATGAAGCTTGTGGCTTGAGAATGTGCAATGTACAATTCAGCCTGGGTAGTGGTCTGGAAGAGACTACACATTGCACAATCTCAGTGGCCAGGGAATCAAGCTAAGCCCAAGAACTGGGAAATGGGTAGTTGGGACAACCGTATACTATGCACTGCACAGTTACAGAGGCCAAGCTTTCAACTTGAGCCATAGGATTACGTAGTGCCCAGTTGGGAAAAGTGAAAACCGACTAAGGAAAGCGCAGAACTTCCCAAGCGAAATGTGAAAAATGAGTAGAGGGATAGTGAGGGCTTGAGTGAAATCTAACTAGGTATGATTTAATTGATGTAGATCAAGTGCATAAAATAAATAAACGGGAAGAAAACCAAATCGGTGAGAAGAGTCATCGCAATGACGACATTTGGTGCAAAAACAAAGAAACCTATGCGACACTTGTGAAAGAAAAAAAAACTTGAAGCAACACTTATAAAAGCTAAAACATGTTAAAACAACAATATTCATGAGGAGAAATAAGAAAAATAACACTCACATAAGAAAAAAAGACAGAAAGCGATAAAAAAGCAGCAAAAGGTGATCAAAGCGAAACTCACCCAGAAAAGTGATGACGATTGCACTAAAGGTTCCTTGATCTCCTCAAGAATTCTAGATATTTAAGATTGAGTGTGAAAATAAGCTCTAGAGGCATCGATTAAATAGATTTGAACGAATTAGGGTTTATGACGTGCATGCCTAAAATCAAGGAATTAAGTTAGACATGGCGAAATTTTCTAAAAAATAATGTGTGCCTCCTTCAAGTTACTAAAAAATAGGTCCCTATTTTTTAAGGATGCTTTTTGGTTTTTTTAGCTTGTTTTCTTTTCTGGAAAAATTTTCCATGCAATTTTTTGGGAAGATTGTGCAATTTTAGGGAATTAGGAAATTTTCCAACTCTATGCACTGTGCAATTTCTCAACTCAGTGAGAGATTGTGCATTTTATCGGCTCAGTGTTGGGTTGCCTTCCATTACTGTGTAGTTTTTGAGCTCAAGGCGGACTTCTAGTCTAAACTTCATTATTCCAATCATCAAGGTTACTTGCCTTCAAGGATTGTGCAGTTTGTGGAGGCAAGCCCAAAAGTATTGTGCAACCATATCAGGAGCTTGGCTTGTGACTTAGAAAAATTAGCTAAGTGTGAAAAAAAGTGAACACAAGCACAAATAAAAGTATAAGTCTCAATCAAAACATGAATACTTGATGGCAGTGAAAGATAAAATCCTTTGAGTGGAAAGTTAGGCTACAAAATGTAAGCATGGGAAATTTTTTGGAGGGTGGTTGTAGCCACTACAACCCTAGAGACACACTGGTAGAACACTACCTCTCCGAATGAATCTTGTCTCATGCAAAATAGACCTCACCCTTCCAAAAGTATTGTTCGATTCATTGATTACCACAAATTGTTCAATCAGTTTGAGTTAAAGACATAGTCCTTACCATTCTCTTCAAAGGTGGAACACTAACCAAGCCAAGTCAAACTGAGTTATTTCGATTGGGTATGGGGAGTATATAGATGCCCAAGTAATAGAAATTGTCAGATTTTTATTTTTCATCTTTGGTGTTGCTAAATTTCCAGTAGGCCTGGACAGTACCCCGACAGAGTCACTTCATGGACGCAAACATTTCTCTGCTACCAGCAAGCCTGGATAGTATCCCGGTGGAGTTGCTTGCTTCAACCTATACACAAGAAACGTTTCTCGTATTTCACCCTTTATTTTTATTTTTATTTTTCAGTTTTTGCGTTGAAAGAACTATGCATAGGCACTTATATATTTCATGGGGCGGAAGAGGAATCCCGACTTATTGAGAGTAGAATAGGTTGTCCCTTAAGAGAAGGATGATTAGATACACCTATGACATACTTATTAAGTTTTTCCTCCCCTCCTTACTCTACTCGGCTAAGTTGAAAAGGATTAACCGAAAAGATAAAAGAGATTTAGAGTTGCTGGTACTAACTAAAATTCAAACATTGTGATTTCACTGCGATTTTCTTCGATAAGGAATGTATTTTCCATCCGAGTATCATAGACTAAAAGGATGCAAAATTTACAAAATGGATGGAATAAATAGAAAACCAAGAATTGATAGTAGTACAATCTCCTCTTGTATTTCACCATGCTTTCTTCAGAAGAAAAACATGGTCTCATGTGAAATTTATCCTATAACTAAAAAATAAAACAAAAGGAAAGAGAGGATCAGAAACCAAATCAAAGTAAATAAAAAAAACACAATCAACTGAAAAAAACAAAACTACTCCTACTCTTACCCTAGATAGATCACAGGCCAAACTCACGTGAAGTGATACTTCCAATGCAGCCACTAGCACATTGGCTAGCCTATGTAGGCGAGGAAATGAATGTCAAGAAAGATAAGACAATGCAAACCAAAACTTTCGAATTTTGAATGAACATGCAGAAAAGTAAAAGAGAAAAGCATATGGAAGACATTTTGCAGAGGCATCATGGTGTTTAGACACATTTCAAGTCAAATACATGTAAGAAAAAACTTTTGAACTATGAAGACAAGAAAAAAAAATTAAGGAAGAAAATTTTTCATTTTTCTATCGAGCTCTCTATGTACGAGTCATCCAATGATTGAGCGATAGGATCATGTAATGGAGGAGGAGGATGTGAAACTTGTAAAACATATTGATCTTCAATATGTGAGGTAGAGTGACGAGGAGCCTCGAATGATTCAACACTTTTCTAATTAGAGGTGGAACTAACCTCAAGGCCACAAGGACCTTACATAACCATAAAATTGGGTTGAAGTACCTCCAACGGCTTGAGGAAGTTCCAACTAATTGGAAGGTAGATCATCAAAGATCGATGGCTTAGAAAGATAAAAATCAGAAAAATTAGAATCATGACCAATTGAATGAATGAATATGTCACGAAAACCATGATAAAAAATTTCAAGATTACAAATGGATGCATCCTCATGATCTGATGAATAGTAGAGAGGGGAAGATGGAAAATGAAAAATTTCACCCTCTAGCTTTTTAGAAAGGTAAGATGAGAGATTGGGAAGATCAAGAGTAGAATATTCATCCGTTCCACATTTGGATGAAAAAATGACATCCCACATGTTCCGTGAATGATGAGAAGTAGTAACATCATCAAAAACTAAATTCACAAGATTCAACATGAGTGTTAAAGACGTGGAAAATTTCAGGATGAAGTGGGAGAGGTGCGGAAGGAATAAAGTGATCCTTCATCGCAGATTATTTCTCAACTATGGGCTCCCACACATACTCATTGTGAATGACATCACAAGTTGGCTGCTCAACACTAACTCCATCCAACACTTGAACCTCATGAACATGAAGAGAAATATTTGAAACAGATAAAAAAAAAAAACTCACAATATGGCAGATTAGAGGTACCAAAGGATGGAAGAGAAGGAGATAACACTTAATCATAGCCATTAGACTCATAGTTCAAACCTGTACCGAAATTTTTTGGGTGTGGAGCCTGATTTTCATCTTGATTCAGAGGTCTTTATTTTAGCTGGATGTATACCCGAGGAATACGGTACACCCCTCCAAGCAAGGGGGGGTGGGGTTGTGGGGGGAAATTTCCCCCTCATGGGGGTTTAGGGTGGACAGCAGTCCCCAGGCAAGGGTTTCAGGGGCAACACCCTCGAAGCTAAAAACAAACGTAAAATTTCCTTCCAAAATGTTTTAATTTTGTAGTCAATTTAGGTCGTCCATTAACTGTTTGATCTCACGGTAGAATTTATGTTTAATGTAGGTTTTTTTTGTATAGAAGGAAACCCCTCGTTTTGTATGAGAACATTCTATTACGGCTGTGTATTGTATGTGTATTATGATCGAGAAACAGAAAGGGGGACTGTGAGAGAGAGTAGACGATATTACAATGGATCTGTTGTAGGTTGTGTCTCTTCATCTTGCTAGATAATATAAAGGAAGGACTAGTTGTTCGGGGTGGACGTAGCGAAAATTGGGTGAACCACACATATTTGTGTCTCTCTTGGTTTATATGTTTTCTGTGTTTGTGTTTCCGCAAATTTTATGTGTTACATTTCTCTGTCATATATATTTTTTCTAACAAAATTATGAGCATGTGGGTGGGAGGAGATGATGACATATCAATGGATGAGTTCTGAATCTCTCTCGCCTCAAGCTGTGGAACTAGATTTGTTTGATGAGAAGGAGACAAAGGGTCACTTGGAATAAAAACCTTGTATGTTGCAGATTTAGAATCTCTAACATCGAGGTAAACTGGGAGTGGTTCAAAATATTCCAACTCGTGCATATTTTTTGAAATGTGAACAAGATACTGAAATCTTGCAGACAAGAAATTCCAATCCAACTCCAAGTGACACAATAATTCATTAGGTAATTTGCGAAATTCTAAAATTTCTTGCACATATGTTTACCATCATACGTATCAAAAGTTAGAAACAATTATGTGACAAGATGTACAAAAGAGTGTATGGAGGCATCGGTCAATGCGTAACACCGTTGCTTTACACGCCCTTTAAATGTTAGAATGAACAAGCTACAACCAAGATCTTCCTAGTGGATGTTGTGCTATGTGAAAAATTCAAAAAAACGAATAGTATGCTCAAATAAGGATGTTTCACCCTCACCGTAAAATTTGAGAGTTTATAAGTCATCCACGATACTCATCGGAAATTGGAATTTTTCATTTCTGGAAAAACATGTTGGGATTATGATTGTGGAAAAAGTCATTAGATGAGTGTGGAAATTCGAAACAGACTTCAAGGTATTAGATTTTCATATGGCCCTTGTTCTAGCACCAATAATGTTATAAGTCATCCACGATACTCATCGTAAATTGGAATTTTTCATTTTTGGAAAAACATGTTGGGATTATGATTGTGGAATAAGTCATTAGATGAGTGTGGAAATTCAAAATAGACTTCAAGGTCTTAGATTTTCATATGGCCCTTGTTCTAGCACCACTAATGTTGATGGTGTTGGATCCACAAACATTCAGGAGATATCCTCGATATGAAGTCCCAACTAGACCGAACACCATTTGGAGTAGGAGTCCCAACAGTGGGGTGTTAATGATCTTCCTTGGTTTTAAAAATGAAAAGAGTGATGAACAGTGTCTTTGGTGAGAATAAATGTGTGACCCTGTGGAGTCAAGTGTTCCAACACACGAAGGGAAAAGGAATTCCACCCCTTGGAAGCATGTAATAGTATGCATATTACAAGGAATGCACGAGAAACATGACATCACATGAGCTAACTAGCGGAATAGTCCAAAAGTTAAGGTGACACATTAATACAACAACACACATCCAACAAGATTCATAAAAATGAAAATAAAATATTTCATAAGCATATGCGTAAGTTAAATAACATATATTAAAAATAAAACAAGAATAGTCCTACTATATCCACAACATATGCATGAAAATGTGTTAGCTCTGAGTTTTATAAAGTAATAGTCCCAATCATACATACAACATTTAACAAGCCACTTGTCCCAATAGTGGAGTGTGAAGTCTAAAACACCTGCTTCTCCAAAGAAGTATACTCCCTCCACGCTACGGAGAAACCAAGCCTCTCACAAAACTCCCAAGCTCTTCCTAAGCCTAAGCCTAGCTCAAATCTTGGCTCCCAACAACATGTTGCATGACTTATGAGGATTTATTTATAACAAAGGGGGGTGAATCTTCACATGCCCCTTTGTGACTCTTGGACTCCCCTCATGACTATTCAACTTCTTTACAGAATGACTCATTACATTACAATATGACTCTTCACATTCCAATATGGACACTTTAAATTTCACTTTTACAAATAATTACAAATATTATTACATTTTCCACTCATGCCCATTGTTGGCTTGATGAGTCTTGACCTAGGTTCATATTTATCACACAACCAATAAAACCCTCCAACTACTGGCCCTTTTAGCAGTTACCTACTTGCGTAGATCAAAGTCTCACCTGAAGTAGTATGGGGGGTGTTGGAACCAGGTTTCCACACCCTGATGAATTTTTTGATGTAGTGGCCCTAAACAGACTTATAATAGATAACATAACATATGCATGCATGCACAGTCAACAGATCAAAGCCTTCTATAGATTATCAGGGAATACTTCAATATGTTTGCACACAATAATCAAATATACTTCAATCAGATCTATTCATCTAACATAAACTGATATTGGCGCACATAAGAAATTAAATAATAACAAAAGTAAATGAACAACAAAAAAAATAGATAATCGATACAAAAAATCACATAAGAGTCTAGGTTCGCCAAAAATCTCTTCTTCATTAAGATATGTTCAATTCAGTACATTCAACCCTTCAGCTCACACACAGCAGAGTCCTTACACAGCTAGGACTTAGGTCTTCGTGCACACACCTAGCAGGAGCCTTTCTACCCAAACAAATTCAGAATTAGCTCAAAAAATTAATGATAGATTTGATGGGATACCTATTTTAATAGATTGCAGGGATTCGAAAATGGAATTACGATAGAGTTTGCGCTAAATTTGGTTGGGAATCGCTCTCGGGTCAGAGGAGTAGAAATTCTCGTCACATAAGTAGCCATTACAAAAGTTAGTGGGCTAACACAATAAAGGAAAACAATGGTTTTCTTGGAGGATTCCCCTACCAGATTTCCCTGAACTATTTTTGCAGGCAGGAGAAAGCGTTGTTCAATATGGGAGAGGGTATGACCATAAATCTTTACCATATCCATGGAATGAGGTAGCAGGCTTTGTGATGAAATATATAACCTGCAAAGGATGGTTTACAACTTTGTTCAAGTACCATTTCAAAATCCTAGCCCATCTTCGATTCTTGCAGGCACAAGTTCACCCTTTAAACATGCCTTTCTTTTTATTGAAACATCTCCAACTCATGGCGTAGTCCGCTCGGCGTTCGCACCCGGTGTTAGTAGTCCTCACCAATCACAGACTGGTTCATTTTTTGGTTATCAATGAAATGGATCGATTCCAAGTTCCCTGGGTAGAACTCTATGAAGTATCAGAGGAGGAAGTAGCATATGTCATCGCTGCTAGGGAAGAAGAACCATCACCTTCGGCTAATTCCATAGAAGAGGAAGAGCTGGAGGAAATGGAGGAAGAACTAGCACCTCTGGCTAATTCAATAGAAGAGGAAGAGCCAAAGGAAATGGAGGAAGAACCATCACTTCTGGTTAATTTTGAAGAGGAAGAGCTGGAGGAAATGGAGGAAGAACCAGCACCTCTGGTTAATTCAGCAGAAGGAAGAGCCGGAGGAGATGGAGGATTTAGAGGAACAAGTGCAAAAGTTGAAAGCAAATAAAGAAAAGATTTTTACCTTGGCGCAATAGGTAATGGCTTGTAGAAATCCCACCCATAGTTATGCTTTATTTCTTTATGAGTAGTTCCTTTTATTCTGCCTGGAAAGTATTTATAAGTAAATCAACCATGAGATTGAGGATCTGATACAGTTCCTTCGTATTTTGAAAATACATGATGTTGTGGGTCAACACTTGATGTGTGAACTTTACATGCATAATTATTTCCTCAAGGATGACCAAACCTTCAATCCTGTTCCATTTGTGAGGGATATTCACCTGAGAGCCTTCACCTCCTACATTATCAACCAAGTTAAATGGAGGAAGGCCTTTAATACTTTTGAGGAAAATCAAGTTACAAGGCCATTGATGATAAGGAGGGAGCATGATCAGGAAAAAATATTTATAACAAGCACTCTACCTTTTTACATATTGAGGGACATAAAGAACATATTTCGACAACACAGAAGTGGTGTGCTGAGCTCTGTGTCATACAGGTAGTTGCTTTCCAGAATGAAGCGCTCGACAATTGTTAAAGGAGATGGATGTTTTTGTCATCAGCTGTCAGAAACTGGGAACCTTTTGGAGCACCCAATTTTGCGCGGGCATTAAAAAGAGTGCCTCATTTTGTTGCATGTATTCATACTTGTGGGATCCAGTGGATGGGGCTAAGATTTCAGTTCCCCCTCATTTGGTGGCCAATAGATTAGTGTACTCCAGCATACACTATAAGTGAATATTGGTGAAGGATGTCATCCAGACAGAAGGATATAAACCCCCTGGAATAGTGATGGCCACAGAATATGACCTTGCTCAGTTTCATGCCAACCACAGTTAGTCCAACCCAGACTTGAAAAGAAAACGAGCTGCATGAGGACATTCAGATAGACCAGTTGGGGGGAGATGTTGGGTACCAAATCAGCATACTTTTCTCTCCCATTTTTACCCACTCTTTCACTTCTTTGTATCATTAATATTCACTAAATTCTCTAAACACACAAGTTAAAACCTCCTTTCACTTTCTTATCTGGAATGTTTAATTAATGAATTAATAGTCATGGGGATTTTTCTTATGCCAGCACTAATTTCATTATTTCCACAGATTCGACAATCAAAGGGTCACATCTGCAAGTCTCAGAAGCAACTCTGAGTTAACATCGCTATTTTGATATGCTATAACAACATAATAGATTCCAACCCAACTCCAGATCTATTTCAGACCTTTCTTGGTTTTCTCTTGACAACTAGGTTTTGTCGCAACCCTGGTCAGAGAGTTGGGCCCACTCTTCTGATCAAGTGCTGCATTATTTATGTGTGTTGCTTTCGCATTTATATTTTGGTATTTTACTGTTGTTATGGTATGTTTCTTTAATTGCTGAGAATGCTTTTATAATTCTGAAATTTATCTTTAATTATTGTCACAGTAGTTCTGGTTATTTTAATTGTTGAATCTGTGACCAATATCAGATTGTGCCATTTCCCCTTCATATACCTTGCATGTTACCTTGAAATAATGTACGCACCTAGATTGATGAATTAATGTGGAAAAAGGGTTGAATATTTTATTCACACTCAGACACCAACAGTATGCATCTTAGCACCCTCAGTGCCTTCACCATATTTTTTTGTGTCCTTCTCCAATTCTATGGTTTCTCCCGTCGTGGTAGGCTCAAGTTTGGCTTATGCATCCTTTCCTTTCTGATACGTATCTATAGTGGTTATTAGCTTGATCGGAGTCTTCCACATGGATGAAGAGGCACCCCCAGTGGTGTGCGGCTCTAACCAGTAAGGCGACCACTCTACTGTGACGCGCACCAAGTCATCCACTGTTACCAAGTACGCAAAATCATACCAAACTCCCTCGATAGCGCACTTAGCGTTGATATGCATATTTTGAAATGTTTCTTTGAAGTTTTCAATTAAATTATATTGCTCATATAAGGTAGGTGATAACCTTGGCTTGGACTGGATGGCTTGGAACAATGCAGAGTCAAAAAGCACCCAATTTTTTTATTTTCCGTGACTCTGGCTAGGATCTTCGAACTCCAGAGGGTTGCGTAGTGCAAGAATTGACACATATCTGGCTCTATATCCAGAAACAGCATATCTGAAGGCATCTTCCATCTAATTAGCGTAATGAGGAGTAATATATAGACATAGTAAAAATGCTTCCCCTCCTCCTATGCCTCGCGCACATTCTCTAAGAACTCTATGCCCATGTATTGAGCCCATATATACTTCACGACCTTCTTGAATTTCCCAAATAAATAAATTACATTGGTTGCGACCTACTTTGGTTGAAATTTCCTCATGATTTTGTAGGTGAGGGTGATCATGCCAAATTGCACTGCGAGGTCATTGATTTCACTGAAAAGGAATCCTCGAGTGTTGGTGACACCTTATAGTTCTTGAATTTGTATGTAACTTTCTTCTACTGGCATTTTCCTCCAAAGGCAGCCATAGGGTCCACCCCCTGGTCGGGAAAGCTAGTGATTCAATGGATCAGCACGACATCTATTGGAATGCACTCTCTGAGCCACAAACCGTGATCATGAATGAGCACGAGAAAATCTCGCACACAACTATCATTAATGGGGCTGTGCCAAAATTGTGGAATCCATAATAGATTCAACAACCCTTATTTGTGTAGGCCCAATGCCCAAGGCTTCGGCTCAATGCAAAATACTCCACTGTCATAAGGTACCTGCTCTAAGTACATATTGGGCACGAGCTCTGGAAATATTTCTTGATCGACCAGGTTCCACTCCTCCATTTTTAGTAGAATAATTTTGACGAACATATCGCCCTCAACAGGTACATTCTCAGGGAGTAGCGACATATTGATATATGACCGTAGTGATATGCTTGATCAGAACAAAGTCTCACCCTAAGCAGTATGGGGGGTGCTGGATACAAGTTTCCACACCCTGAGGAAGTTTTGATGTAGTGGCATGTTGAGGCCCTGAAAACCGGTACAACAACTGAAGGGAAACCACTCTGTCGGGAACTTAAAAACCGTCCCTTTTCCGTTTGGAAAGGTGGCTCTGACTGGATTTATGGGACCAATTTCCTAGTGAAATATAATTGGGTGAATGGATGGATTTATAACTGTCTATAACTTGGTATATGGAAGTAATAGAAAGCTTGCAGCAAATAATAGATCTATCTATTATGTATCCCAAGATGAAATATATTCTTTGTGCGATTTATAAAAATGATCTTTCAATGGATGCAAATGAAGATCATACAAACACTTATAGATATGAAAACGATTTGAAATAATTGATTTAATTAAATATTTTATTAAATCAATTGAATAAAGCTTATATCGCAACTATTAAATGCATGTATAGAATATGTACCAAAAGATAACGGTATAACATGTTCAAAAGTGAGTTAATTCCAAACTGTATTCAAATAGATACATGAAACAAAACATCACAAGATAACTAACCATTTCTCACTTTCAAAAAAAATATAACACATAGGATAAAAGTACCATGTATATTTTCACTCTGCTCATTTGAGAAAAATTACTTGGTTGAGCCCTTTCTATTCAGAAAACTTCAAGAGTACAAAACTACAACTTCTATAAAGTCTTCCTCAAAATTTTAGGGCCCCTTCTTCAAATACATGAAGGGGTTTATATATAAAAATAAAAAGGCTTAAAATATTTATTACAAGAAAAGCTGAGGAGGTTTAAAACAACCCTCCTTAAAATAAGTGAAAATTAAACATAAACATAATTTAAAGGGGTGAATTGCTTGATGATTGTCTTGTTGTCTCATCATCCATTCGTTCCTTCAGTTGAAGGATGTTATTCATAGGCTTAACCTTGGGAGGTTGGCCTGGCCTGATGCACAACTATCTAGTCAAAACAACATCAGAAATTCAAGGCAACATGTAGGAGGATGTATCTATAAGATAACACAACATAAGCTATTGGCTATGAGGCTTTACTAAGTATCTCCAATACTTATCCCAATCTAGTTTTTCCAGCTTTATGATGTGTTCCTACTTTACCTTTGAAACTTCTTGCTATTGTCTTATACAGTCTTCCACGATAGGAAGTGCACCGGGAGTACATATATCAATAATTTTTGCCACATATTTTTCTTTGCAAATGGCTCTTTCAACATGTTTCAACTATTTGTCCCAATTAGTAAACAAAATTTCCTTTTCTAGAGTTCAATCCTTGGGTAGGTTGGCCTTTCGGCCATCAATAGAATCCTGCTAGGTGACATACTGTGAAACCTTATCATCGATCTCATCAAAACTAATCCTCTGGCCTGACATTCGATTCATCAGTGAATTGCTTTGCTCGCACGATTCAAGAATATTTGATAATTTTTGACAAAAAATGACTTGTTGCTGTGCCAATAAAGTATTTAGTTCCAAGGCCTCTTTTCAAAATTCATCAATCTTTGGATTATCCTTTAATTTCTCTATAGAAAAATGTAATTGATGAATTTGAGTTTCCTTTGAACTAATTTCATTTTGGTGTTGAATCTTCAATTGGTCCATGCTCTTTTGGAGCTGCGTCACCTATATTTGTAGTTGTTGGTTGACATTTTATTTCACTGCTTGTAGCTCAAGTTATAATTGGATGATTCTTTCATCCTTTTCTTTCATCAATTTTTGAGGCATAAGCTCCTGTGAATTGAGTTGGGAGAGTTATATCCTGTGAAGGATCTGCCTGTGAGTCTTTCCAGAAAAATTCCATTGAGACATATCCTTGGAAAAGGGGTTGAGATTGCTCTGATATCCTTCTTTCTTCTATTTTCTCATAACTTCTTTATGTTTAGGACTGTAGAAAATATCCAGAGGAGGGCTTTCCTCAATGTTAAGTACAATTTCAGTAGTGGGGAAGGCTAGGATGAATTCCACTTACTGAGTGCTTACTAATTTGTCACAGGGCCCAATAGTGAACGAGTCCTGGCTTTTACTCTAAGGCATATGCATACTTTGATGTTGATCAGTAATTATAACTCCTTGGTCTCCCTTGATTTTTATGTTAAAATCATTCCAAACATCACTCAGATTAATTGGGAAATCTAAATCTGTAGTTTAAACCTCAACAGATTTATCTTGATCAATTTTACTAAGGACTTCAATATCCTTAGGTGTCGATTCATTTTCCTTTTCCTTTTCTGTTAAGGGTTCTGAGACTTCCAACATTTTCAATGGAATTCCTTCCAATCTCTTGTTCCTGTATTATTTAAATTTTGGTAATTGTTGTGGATGGAGGCATAGGGCTGCCAAATTATGAACTACAGATTAATTATCTGCTAACTCAAATAAGTCATCGAACTAATCATCTTCATGTACAAAAGCCCTAATTTTAACTTGGTTAGAAAATTATTGGCAACTTTATTTGGGTCAGATTGTCTATTTGAAATTGTAAACCATTTCAAACATTCTATTTGACTGATCTCTAAAACTACATGCTTGTAATTTTCCAGACCATAAACACCACAATTAATTGGAAAGGAAGGCCATGACGCTTTCTTAGCTTCCTTTAGAAACCTAGTTAGTCTGTTGCCAACAGTTTGATATGCTACTTCTCTTGCGAGAATCTTATCAGGAACATACAAGGGTAAAACATGCGGCTGAACTAGGCTCCCAAATACTTTGACACGGGTTGAAAAATCTTCTCCAAACTATTTTCCAATGTGTTAGCGCTCAAATATACCTTAGGCTGAAATAAGGTAAAACTCAAGGCTACATCAAACCACGCTCAGCCTCGTAGCTAGCCCTACGAGGACAGGAGAGGGCTCTCTCCAGGTCTATCTCGGCAAAAGGTCTTCAAAGGGGCTGAGATGACTTATAATGAATACTGATTTTAGGCTAGTAAAGAGATAGGAAAGTTTGACTTTGATTTTTGGGTTTTTGTTGAAAAAATGGGAAAAACAATTTTGGGCCCAGGGATAAGGCCATATCCTTGCAGAATTCGAGTTGGGGCAAGGTAGGCAGTAGTCTTAATGCTTTTGATCGGGTATATGGATGGATTAGAATGACAAGGAGCTGAAGAGGGCAAGGGAGAACATGGATCCTCTCCAAACAGGCGAAAACATGTAAAACTAAACAAATTTAAAGGCAGAGCACTGGAAACAATGGATTCAACCTCATTTACTCATTCATTTAGTTTCAGAAGCATAAGAAGAGAATGTCATACATTAAACATTAAAGAACTTACAATAAACTGAGAGAAAATGCCATCAAGAACTGAAAGCCACAAGAATCCCAACAGGTGCTGCAAACCTCTGATCTTTCCTTAGCCAAAATATGAAAAATATGTACAATAGTGTGCCAAAGTTTTCCCAAGTGTCCAACCTGTCCAACCTCTGAAAATGATTGAGAAATTACATCATATAGACTATCCTAACCCCTTCCCACACCTCTAGGGGTCGAATTCCTCCTTCTAGGAGCAGTTTCAACTAATTCTAAACAAGAAGCTAGAATATAAGCATCCAAACAACTTGCCTCTAAAAGGAAGGAAACTGATTCTTACATTTGATTTTTACTTTTTTAGGAGTGAATCATCTAGAATAGGTAAAAGTGAGTCCAAGTTACATGTCAACCATAAAATTACATCAATATAACTCAAAAATTACATCCACAAGAAAAACTAGTCCAACTGGCCGAAATCCTGAGCTGGAAGGTGAAAAATTGACCAAAAATCTATATGCGTAGCGCGCCTGAGCTATACGTGTAGCGCGTCTTTCAGCCTGCTTTTGGGGCACTTCCCGGCATCCAAATTGATCTCATGATAGCTCGTTGGAAAGCCCTATATGTTGGATATCCAACCCAAGTGGAATTTCCCAATTTGGAGCTCATTTTCCCCTCCAAAAATTCATTCTCCTAGAAGTACTTCCTGCTGGTGCAAAAGGTGGCAGAAAGGTGGTTTTCATGGTGTTTTTGGGCCTTTTGATAATCCAGAACTTGATGAAATTCTTCGGCCATACTGGAGCATGCGTAAATTACCATGAAAAATCCAAAAATATAAAGTTTTCCTTCAGCAAGTGTCCCAATCATAAGCGAGCGCGTCGACGCGCTACTCGTATGGCTGAAAAATCTATTTTGAGACCAAAATTTTTCAAAATGACAAAAATTTCTCTGAATTTGCTCAAATTTGGAGCGAAGACCCTCCATCATGTATCATGCCCAGCCAATGAAGCCTCGGCCAAAATCCGGAGTGGATCAGGTGTTTCATGACGCTTCAGTGTCCTCCTGGTGTATGCAGTTCAGTGGTGCAATCTATGTCTTGGTCATATAATGTATCGATGTCCGCCTCCATGATGTTGCAAAATCTGTGTTGGCTTGAATGAAATGAAGAATGAGTATTTGGTTCTTTTGTTTCAAATGCCAAATGTGGGAGGAACTGTGGGAAATAGGGCCGTGTGAATAGTGGACTGTGGGAAAATGAGCTATGGGAACAACATGATTCAATTAAGTGAAGAAAATATGCTTGAGTCAAGTGAAATTAAGGATGTGAGTACAATCACTTGACTGTATGGAATTTTGGAACCTATAACTAATATGAAGGATGGAAAGTGGTAACAAATGGCAAGTTTTAGGGATGGGATATAGGGAAATAGGAGAGGGACGAAGTGATATGAGTGATTTTAAAGGGAATAGGGAAAAGGGAGGCATTGTATGATGAAATGACAGTAGTGGGGAAAGGAAAATACAAGTGAGATATGGAATTTTTTGGCACCAAAGTAAAATTCTAAAACTTCCAATTCAAACCCTAAAGAGGCATTTCTTTACAAGAGAGTAGGGTTTGTGTTCTTCAACATTCATACTCTTACAACCGATCTTCAAACAACTCCAAACACTGACCAAAGATAATAGAAAGATGATTTAAACTTACATGAGGCAAAGGAGACTGAGAGAATTTGAATTTTGAAGAGCAGTGGCAAAAATTTTGTGTTCTGGCCCAATGCGTAGCGCGCTACATAGTGCATTTTGCAGAAGGCTTTTGGAGGCCTTCCCGGTGTCCAAATTGAGCGTGTGATAGCTCGTTGGAAAGCTCTTGGAGTATACCTTCCAAAAAAAGTGGAATATGTCAATTTTAAGTTCATTTACCCTGTCAAAAATCAGTTAATAAATGACAAAAATTTTGAGTTCTGGCCCAATGCGTAGCGCGCACTTTATATGCGTAGCGCGCTACATAGTGCATTGTGCAGGAGGCTTTTGGAGGCCTTCCCGGTGTCCAAATTGAGCATGTGATAGCTCGTTGGAAAGATATTGGAGTATAATTTCCAACCCAAGTAGAATTGTTCAATTTGGAGTTCATTTACCTTGTCAGAAATCAAATCTCCCAACACTACTTCCAGCAGGTGCATCAATTCTCTTGAGGCAATGGTATTATTGACATTTCGCCAAAACCATTATACCTGTATAAAACGTGAAGGAGGTTTTTCTTTATTGGCATGTTTTTAACAAAACCCTCTCTCAGTTTTCCAAAATGCATCTTTTATTGCTCTGAAACATCATTTGAGTGAAACCTATCCCGATGTGTGAAACAAGGGATTTTGTCGAAATGAAGCGAAATGAAGGGGATAAGGGGCTTCTAAATTCTTGGGGAAATTTTGGGAAGTAGGGAGGGATGTTAGGAAGCATGGGAAAGTGGAATCTCAGAGCTCGAGTGAGGGGAAGGGGTCCAAAAGGGCAAAACACAGGCCTAGCCTAGAAAATTGCCAAGTTGTGGCAAGAAACTAGGGTTTGTGGAAAAATGAGGAATTTGGGGGATCTCAGTGATGGGAAGTGTTTAATAAGGTATATTAGGGATATGGGAAGGTGTGTGAACATCAGGATACAAGTTTTTCCGATGATTTGACCATCCAAGAGAAATTACCTCCAAAACCCTAGGAGAGGGAAATGGACCTTACCTAGGCACAACTGAAGCATGAACAAGATGTAAAATGACCCAATGGAACCTGAAATGATGATGAAAACCCTCTGAATGATGGTACACTCAGCTGAATGGTGACATGAACCGACATTTGGACAGCTTTGACAGGAGTAAAAGCAACCCCTAGACCTAATGCCTAATGAGAAAATTTTGCTTGAAGGCTCATTGAAATGACAAAATTTGACCTTGACACTTTAAAATCACTTTGTAAGAGTGTGTTTGATCACTGAAGGAAGGCTGAAAAGGCTGAAACTAACAAAATGGAGGAAAAATTAGCTTGAGCCTCTTGTGACAATCTGGGGGCTTTCTCATTAAATACATCTTGAAACAAAGGGAGAATGAGTACTTCATGGCAGATTTTATAAAAATGGTTCTCAAATTTTGACTTCCATAACATGCTATGATATACGTGAATGTGTAGAGGGTCTTGGGTAGTCCATTTCCATCCCATAGCTGAAAAATTTGAAGTGAAACACACAACGTCCATGATATAAGCACTCACATAAAACGAGGGGAACTTTTTGGAGGAAATATAACATTTTTTCCTATATTCCAAAATTTGATTAGCAATATTATTAGACAGAACGTTTCCCCAATCAATAAGATAAGAGTCTGCAACTTCTTCCATGAGGGGAACCCATTCTACTAAAAATTTTGTAGTGTCTCGCTGACCAGAGAGCCTAGACATCATAACAACAACATAACAATAGGAACTTGCAAGGGAGTCACTAGAATACATACCCTTATCATCATTCTTGTGTTTATTGGGGTTTCTTCTCCATTTCTTGATTGGATTTGATTTGTGCTTGATCTCACTGGCGAGCTATGCCAGAAATTCCTTGTCATATAACTTTTCAGGGTCTGGGACATGGTACATCAGCTTCAAGTCTTCCGATTTGAAGGAACCTATCATCTTTCCTCTACTGGTTAGAAAAGAATTGTCCTTGATTTTGAGATTATCAATTATCCATCTTACCATATTTATATATGGTAATATTTTAAGTTGCGCAAAAATTCGATGCAGGAAATAATTAGCCACTTCTTGATCTGTAGTGGCTTCTGAGGAATCAGAAGCATCAACAGTAACTTTCCTCTGAACCTTGCGAGGTTTCTCATCCTCAAACAGTTTTTACATGGATTCCCATGAGGAGGATCCACTTTGAGGTCTGCATGTCGTGTCTGTAAACAGAGGAAGCATATTTGTTCTCTTAGTTGTAGTAGGTGCAAGATTCATGGGGGCCATCGATTTCTTAGCTTTCTTGAGAACTTTAGACATCTCCAAAGAATTTTGTTTATTTGGTCTTTCCTGGGAATAACTGAGAAATGATAATAGGAAACAGGGAAATTTGATTTTATAAATGCACAAGCGCCATAGTAATGGAAACAATTAAATGAATGAAACTTGGCACGCTAATAATGTATGACTTCAATGCTTCTTGCAGTCAAATTATTTTGGAGGCATGGGATACAAAACTGTTAAGTTATGGCATTAATGGTCGATATGAGTTGATGTGCCCATGAAATCATTTCAACATTTAAAACCAGATCGTTCACGTCGCAGTGCTGCTCGTGTGTGAATATTTTTAAAATATTGATCGACTTAGTTTTTCCGATTGCGATATCACAATTTCAATATTGACGAAAATAGATGGAGGGTAAAAGTGTTTTTTTTGTGAAAGGGTGATTTGCGATTTGCGATAGACTATATCACATTGATGAATATGGTTGAGGGGGAAGAATGATTATGTTTGTGAAAATTCAATGCGATGGAGTATATCACATCAGGAAAACATGGAGGGTGACAATAAGACCGTCGGGGTAGAGTTGCAAAATGTGTTTTGCGATAGCCTAAGTGGCGGAAGTGGGTCCCATAAGATTTTCCCTTATAGAATTCATTTGGAAAAATTTCTTTCCCATTTTTAAAAGTGCCTTTATTTATATATCGCATTTCAATATGTTTTAAGTGACTTTTAGGAGTCATATGTGTTACATTTGTGGTATTACGATTGCGATATTGCGATATTTCTCCGCTTGAGTGCTTTTAAGGCCAAAATTCAAGGCTTTTTTCCTTTTTGATTCCTATTTCTATCTAAATGAATCCCTATAAGGGTCTTATTTGTTTAACTCTAAAAATTTAAAAAGGGTCCCCATTATTTTCTATGGTAACTAAACAAAAATAATGGATTTTTTTTTAATAGCACAATAGTTGGCAATTCACTGGAAGAACCAATTATCTCTGAAAAACAATTTCTTAGTATATTTAAATAAGTAGAAATAATTTAAGGAAACAAAAAATGTTTTCAAAATGTTTAAATGAATAAAATTACTCTGAATATAAAAAATCATCTTTATTGTTACTATTTCAGAAACCTTTCATAAATAAATATCTTCATTCCTCTATATCAATCATTATGTAGTTTAAAAGATAAAGTAAGTGTCTCTTTGTACCTTAGCCTTTTGATTTACTCATTTTGTCATAGGTAAAGCCATTGTTGATAGTAGGCATTCATAGCCTTGGCAAGGTTACCTTTTAACCATCAATGATTCAGTATCCCATCCATTTATCATTACAATTCTTTGAGATAAATCCTTAATCATATAACTTGTTTCTTTCTTTTTCTTAAAAATTCATTGTCTTGGCTTAATGACCAACAACTGATAATGCCATTCACTGGTTATATTTTAACTGAACAAGCTAGCTCATTATGAGACCCCTTGTGTTATGATTTTAATAATCATGAGCCATTACCCTGGTTTGATATAGAGTTGTGGTAATGTGAGTTTATTGTTTACCTATGATCATGGTAAGTAGGCTCGTGATGAGACCTCTTATCATTTTAATTTTTTTTATATTTTTTAATTACACTCTAAAAAATCATTTTGAATGGATGGGGAGAATCATTGACTCCTTAATATTTTTGGATGAAAATCTAGAGTTAAAGATGCTTAGTAACAAAAAGTATTTACTTTGTAAGAATGAGCCTTTTCTCATTGATAATAAAGTAAAAAGACTTTACAAACTTCAAGTTTATAAAATTTACAATTTGATGGAAAAAGATTTCAGAGTTGTATAGTATTCATTCAATTTTTCAAGTTTCGTAGTTGTTTCCTCAAAAATTTATATTCCTTAAAAAATAAAAAGAGATAAAATAATTCATAGGTGTTGTAAAAAACCAAAAGTACGTAATCAAACACTATTTTTCTAGAAATGTAAAAGTGTAGGTATATTACATTTAGAAGAAAAGTTTCATCTAAGATTTTTTTTTTTCAAAATCAGCCCATTGACAGGGAGAAAATATTTTCTCCCTTGTAGATCTTGTAAAATGAAGGTTGATGGGCCAATAT
Source organism: Pinus albicaulis (assembly GCA_034641835.2). Lineage (NCBI taxonomy): Eukaryota > Viridiplantae > Streptophyta > Pinopsida > Pinales > Pinaceae > Pinus > Pinus albicaulis. The sequence continues at coordinate 1,712,406,544 of CM076581.1, forward strand.
GTTGTATGATTTGAAATTGTCCAAGCCACATTCTTTGGAAATTGGTATGCTTGCCTTTTTCCTCATGTGCCTCTTCCCACTTAAGTACGAGGTCTCCAACTTGGAATGTTTTTGCGGAAAGAAAATTTGCATCAAAATATTTTTTCACTATCTCCTGGTATCAAGCATGAGTTAATTTGGATTTTCTCTTTCTTATTACATTTTAAGGATATAAGACATTCTTAATTGCAGGGAAGAAGAGGGTACTTCATCAATAAATTGAACTAGGGATAATGAAGGAAGATTTAAATTTCATGGAATTACAACTTCTTTCCCATAAAATAGATTGAATGGAGAATTTCCTATAGAGGCCTTCTGAGTAATCCTATCTGCCCATAGTTAAAATGTTAAATACTTATCCCAATTTTTCTAGCTTTGATCAATAGTTCTTTTTATGATTCTTATGAGATTTTTATTTGTTTATTTTTCCAAACCATTCCCTTGGGTTTAGTAGTTAGCAGAGTATTTAAGCTTAAAACTTATTTTAAGAGTAAATTCAGTCATAATATTTCCATAAAAATAAGATGCATTATCAAACATAAGTGCATTGGGTAAGCCAAACCTGGTAATAATGAATTGATCAATAAATTCCATAATGGCTTCAGAGTTAGCTACCTTTAGTGGAACAACTTCCACCCACTTAGTAAAATAATATGTTGTAGTGAAAATGTATTTATGATGTTTGGATGATTTAGGAACAATATCACCTATGATATCGAATCCCCATTGCTCAAAAGGTTACTCAATGTTAACTAGATGCAAGGGTAAGGCTGGTTTTATTTGTCTTCTAGCAGTAGTTTGGCATGTTTTTCATTTTCTCACATATGAATGAGCATCTTTAAACAATGTGGGCCAGTAATATCCTGCATGAAGGATTTTATGTGTGGTGGTATCTCCACTGAAATGTCCACCTTTAGGTCCATCATGGAGTTCCTGCAAAACCCCCTGTGGTTCAACTTTCTCAAGGCATCTTAGTAGTACGAAGTCATAGTTATTTCTAAACAAAACATTATTTATGATATGATATTGACTAGCTTTCACTCTTAAAGCTCTTTTTCTTTTGTAATTGAGTTATGTAGGAGCATATCCATTTTTCAAATAAAAGATTAAATCATTATACTATGATTCAGAGTCATTCGGGCTTACCTCAGCAATGTGTACAGTGTTACCTAACTCTTCATCATCTGATATGTTGGATGCTCCAGATAGTAATATGCAGAGACCTTGCCCTCTGATGATTTTTTCTGGTATTATTTCAATTTCATATTCCTGCAGAGAAGTTAACCAATTTTCTCTCTTTTCTCCTAGTTCCTTTTGAATAAGTAGTTGCCTTACCACCGAAAATGGAACTATTACCTTGGTGTGTGTTTTAAGGAGAAAAGGTCTAAAGTGCTTTAAAGATTTGTAAGCAAAAAATTCTTGTTTTTCCACTTAAGAATAATTTAGTTTAGCACCTTGAAAATTTGAACTAAAGAAAGAAAAGGTTGCTTCAAAATTTTGATCATTTATTTGTGTTAACACAACAATATAAGATGTTTCAAATGCAAAAGTATATAAAATGAAATGATTAGAAAAATATGGGGTAGTCAGTGTTGTGTAACCAGCTTCAAAAATAGAAGAAAAGAGATATCAACGCCTTAGAAATAAGCCACTTCGAGGGGGAAACCTCCAATACATTACGTAAATGAACAATTCTTGGATGATACAAATGAAAAAAACCTCCTTCTATATATAGGAGTCCATGGGGCCACAATATAATACTAGTGGGGCCACAATGTAATCCTAGCGACCTAATAATAATAATGTAAGGGCACAATAATAACAATATGGGGGTTACAGGGGTACAACAATAACAATAAGTGGGGCTACACTAACATAATAAGGGACTACACAATTAATATAGGGACTTAACATGCCCCTCTCCTTCAAACAAGTGTTGTCCTCAACGCTTGATTATTTCTTGATGCTGCTGTATAAAATTCTCATCCTCCCATGTGGAATCTTCTACAGGAAAGTTCTTCCACTTGTTGAGATACTCTGAAATTGATCGTACTTGTCGAGTTATCGTTTTTGTGACTGCTTCAGAACTTCTTTCGATGTGATGTTGATATTCCTGTTGTTTCATTAGATTCTGCACCAAAGTTAGGTTATCCTTTGAGAGTTGGAGAACTTGTTGTTGATGCTCGATGTCATCTTCCACTAATTTATCATCTATATTCGCTATTATTTTATCCTTCAAACCATCCAAATTAACCTCCATTTCTTCTTTTAAACCATCTATGTCATCTTCGGTTGCTCTTCGTAAGATCGAAATTTTTTGCACTTGGTACCGTAATTTTGATATCTCATACTGCTATTCTTCCACTTCATGCATCATAGTATAGATTTCTAAGGGCTTAATGGGTGTTGAATTATTTTCAGGAGGCATTTCAGAATGAAATACTGAAATATATGCTCAATAGGCCCTTGGAATCACTTCAAAATTATTTTTCAAACAAGATTTATGAAATTCGGGAAAAACAATACACACCTTTTACTTGCTTTTGAGGAGCTCGATATTGGAATTGGATTATCTCTGTGATTGCGACTCTTCAATATCTTAAATTCAGAAATGAAACAGCCCTCTGAATTATCTTTTTAATGCCACAGGTCTGACTTGATTTGGATTCTCCAAGACAAAGTTGTGTCCAATCTCCTACAATGACCTAATTATGGACTGGTTTAGTATAGTGAACTTGTACGGCTTTCCACATGTCACTGTTTCATCCTTCGCGTCTGAAATTGATAGCCAAGAAACTAAAGTCTGTGTACTTGTGATCACTTTTTACAGCATGCTCAAAGAGAGAGTTATTAAAATTTTCCCAAGATCACCTCTTTGAGATGAAATTCAGGAGCCTGAAAAAGCACTACCTTCCACAGCTCATATCTCAAAAAATATTGCGAACCAAGCTCTGAAATTTTTTGACATATTTTCTCAGGATTTCAGCTTTGCACCATACGAATTTTAGATTCTGAACCTTCGCAAAAAAATAATTATAGCAAAAATTCCACGATGACCTGTTTAGGAGCCTGAAAAAAAAGACCTAACTTCCACAGATGGTATCTCTGAAAATATTTCGAAACAAGCTCTGAAATTTTTAGACAATCTTCCTCAGAATTTCAGCTTCGCACCCTAAAAATTTCAGCTTCTGAAACTTTGTAGAAAAAACGTTATAGTGAAAATTCCACGATGACCTGTTTGGAGCAGCGAAACCCTAGAATCCAAAGCTCTGATACCAAATGTTGTGTAACTAGCTTCAAAAATAGAATAAAAGAGATATCAACGCCTTAGAAATAAGCCACTTTGAGGGGGAAACCTCCAATACATTACATAAATGAACAATTCTTGGATGATACAAATGAACAAAACCTCCTTCTATATATAGGAGTCCATGGGGCCACAATATAATCCTAGTGGGGCCACAATGTAATCCTAGCCGACCAAACAATAATAATGTAAGGGCACAATAATAACAATATGGGGGTTACAGGGGTACAACAATAACAATAAGTGGGGCTACACTAACATAATAAGGGACTACACTATTAATATAGGGACTTAACAGTCAGAGAAGGAGCATTGATGATGGCTTACTTGATTAGATCAAAATATTCTCTTTCATTATGTCCCCATTTGAAAAGTGCATTTTTCTTAATCATTACTTGCAATTGTGAAACAATTTGGGAAAATTTTGGAACAAATCTCTTGACAAAATTTATTTGTCCTAAAAAGGATTGCATGGATTTTTTGTTATTGGGATGAGAGAGTTCATAATTGCCTTTATCCTTTCTATATCTATGCAAATGCCTTCTTTTGAGACAATAAATCCTAAAATTTTACCTTCACTTAAAGCGAAATAAGACTTTTTGGGATTTACAGAAATTCCATATTTCAAACAGCGTTCAAGGATTTTCTTAAGATCATGATAGTGGTCGCTTCTTTTCTTGGAGTAAATGGTTATATCATCTTAATACACAACCACAATTTTATTTATTAGTTCTCTAAAAACAATGTCCATTTTTCTTTGAAAAATTGCTCCTCCATTGTGTTAGGGTCCTATAATAATAGGGTTCATAATTTTAAATTGACTATGATTAGTCTTGTAATATTGTACATAATTTGCTTTCTATAAATTATTTTCCCATATTAAAAATAAATAAATAAATGTAAAGAGGGTGAAGTCCTCAAAGAAAAATCAAAGGACTAATAAAAGAAAAAGATCAAAAAATAATATAAGATATGAACCCCACCAAAAAGAAATAAAAATAGATTTTGAAAGTGACGTAAATTCAAATGCCACTGCTTTTTACTTTTCTTTAAAAAATAAGATTGTGTGCAGATTTTCAAAAATGCCACAATCCATGATGGTCAAACAACTTAATCTTGATCATTCATGTTTTAAATTTCATGTTGACAGATAAAGAATAAATATCTAGCCAAATTGTTTAACCTTGGCAGATCAGTAGTTAGGTAGAGAATAATAAATGAGCTCAACACTTTAATCTGAGCCATTGGAAGTCATAAGGTTAGAATTAGATAGTTTGCTTATTGAATAGAAAATATAAAGGGTCTGCAAGCTTAAATGCACCCAAATAAATGAAGAAAAAATGTTAGGGTAAAATATGGGTAGGTAGATTACTGTTACAAGACATGGAAAGCAGCATTTGGTCATTTCATATCATTAATGTCCCTCAAAATCCCCTCCCTTAGCTAAAAAACCCTAATTCCACTTGCAAAAAGGCATTTTCCCTTGTAAAAATACCCTTTCCCCTTCATATTAACCTTTCCCTTTACTACATTCATTTTTTCTTATAAAAATCCCTTTTCCATGAAAAGTAAAATCCATTTATTAACTTACCTTTTCATTCAAAACCCTTTAAAATACACTTATCCTAAGTCTAAAGTTTAAAATGATATATCAGGTCCCATATTGAAAAGTCCTTCCCGATATCAGTTTTTACATTAAAACTTAGTGTATTTTATATTCCTTCATCATATTCATTTAATCCCCCCATTTATATTAATCATGGGTTTTAAATTTATTATATTAGCTCCCATATATACACATTTACCCTATATGAAATTATTTCCCACATATATATACATATATATATTATCCCCAACCCCTTATCTTATTATAATATATAGTTTATTAATATCTCCCCTTTATATTTACTCTCGAACCCACATACATACCACGTTATATTAACCCTGACTATTATAAACCCTTTTCATATATCTTATAATCTTAGCACATAACTCAGCCCGGGCCCCATGCCTAACAAATCCCTGACATAACCATCCAATTCGCCAATCTGTCAGATCAAGACTCATCAGATCCTATGGCCAATAGCCTCTTTTGCATTCCCGATTGAGAAATTTTTAACACCACCGAGACCTTGCGAAATGAGGGGTTTTCGCAACCCCTCTCCCTGCTACGTGGCAGCATATGATTCCATCGCATCCTCCAAAAGAATACCGCCTACCCACTTTTCACTGTGCGAAAACCACTCGGCTATTTTCCGCCTGTACGAGCTCCCATTTGAAATTAACTCTGCACCTGTATGTTTAACCACTAATTGGTTAAAAGAAATAAGCTACCCTTTCAATCCTTTCACCATTTGTTTGTTCTGATTTTCATAGAGAAAGCTCTGTTGACATCTTTCTGAGCTAAGGAACCAGTGCGGACCTGTTATTAAGCCAAATTCAACCAAAATTGAATCCTTTCACTCCCAAAATCATTACAGAACTGGTCCGAAGAAGTATAAAAGACCATTGAAGCCTTAGAAAGCCTCTGCTACCTCCAAGAACTCCTCTACAAACTGAAACTACCCATTTTAGGTATTCCTCAGTGCAAAGGCCTATTGTTAATAAAAAAAGTAACCATTGATCAATTGAAACTTTGCAGACCATAGAAAGCCAATGTTGCCTTTAAAAACCCTTTCTACATACTCATTTCATCTTTTCACAGTAGTTATAAGGGTCTGAGTTTATTTCTTGATCAGAGAGAGTAATTAATTGAATAAATCAAAGAAATAATGGCTTCCCAAGGTATTTTTACAGACAATCCACTGCAACCTCTTGTTATTGATGTGGAACATACTACCCTTGCAGACAGATATTTTAAAATTAGTGACCCTGTCACTGGTTTTAACCTCCTTGATCTCCACTGTTGGAGCCATGATAAGTCAATTTACCAAGTTGATGATGTCTTCCTTTGGGAGTCTAATTTTCCCAATTATATTGTCCCACAAACCTTCCAGTGTCCAAAGGTTATCAAACTCTCTCAAACTAGTTATTTGCCTGAAAAAAGAGCCATTGTAACCCCTGATAAAAATATTTTATTTACCATCACAGCTGAATCAATAAACCAGATGCTGCAGATTCAACCTAGGCTTGATGAAACCCCACTATCTATTGAGGCCCTCACACAATTGTATCTCAATCTGGACTTCCCCAAGGGGTTCCAAATATTCCAAAAATTCATTCCCTCATTAGAAGAAACTCCCAAAAATAACCCTCCTTATCCAGCAGCTATATTCTTTGAGAGAGCCAGGCATATCATCACAATGTTGTCTTGTATTTTTTATTATTTTTCTTATGAGCATGTAGATGCTTCCATTCTAGGTTTTCTATCTATTGTCTCCCCTAGTCAGCCTCCTGCTTCTATATTCAATTTTTCCTAGTACCTCTCTGATACAATCCATGACCAACTTATTAAAATGCCTGAAGAAGGTGTATTCAAGTATTCATCTATTTTGTTCCATATGTTTCTATACTTTCAATTTGAAATATTTACAATTAACCTTCAAAAACTGGCTGCTGAAGGTAATCCTCAATCAGTAGTCTTTTCGACTTCATTAATTAGGAAAGATTCAACATAGTTCACATACACAGACTTCATTGACTCATTCATCTATCCAATTGTCAACATGAAGAACAACAACATTGAACCAAGAGTCAACGATGATATTAAAAAGGTATTACAATTATCAGAACACAGTAAGACAGTTGATTATTATATTTACTAAAAACACACTGAGATTATGGTTTATTGTTGTCAGCTAACCCCATATAAACTACCAAAATACCTCCCAATGAGGTTATCTGCACTTGAGTAGATCAGGCATATTCTTAACTCTGATGAAATTAAATTTTTATCAGCTAAGAAGAAAACACAATTTAAGATAAAAATCCAGATTGGTCCCTTCATATGTAACAATAGGACTGCTGGTCAACAAGAAGAAAGTGTCTTTAGGAATTTAGGTTCAGTGAAAGCTTCAAACAGAATTATGATCCTTTATGAGTTATCAACAAACTAAGGATTAAATTTAAGTTAACTCCTTTTGTCCATGAGTCCAAGCCAGATATAGAGAAGTACTCCAATCAATCTGAATGGTTGGATAATACTTTGAAAGAGCTGGACAAACTAGCAGAAACTAGTTCAATTATGCAAACTCTAGCTATAGGATAGGAACTCCAAGGGAGTCAGAGAAGAAGAATCATACTCAGCTCAAACCACCATTGAAACAAAATTCAAAATTATGTACAGGAAGAAGCCAAAATTAAATCCTGTAAATGAGCAATTTGAAACTATTGAGATCATAGATACAGATACAATGGTAAAAGAAAATGCACCACTTTCATTTTCTGAAGAAACTCACCAACCTTCAACATCTAACACTAAAATCATTCAAAAGAAGCATAGAGTTGAAGTATCTTCTTCGAGTAAACCAGAATAAAAGGAACAGGATATCATGTAGAAGCACAAGGAAATCAAGCTCAGGAATGAGGCATTAAAAGCAGATACTTATGCCCAATACTGGAAGCAGACACCAAGTGACCAAAGTAGGTTACTTTCAACATTTGACTACAAGACCAGGAAGACGTAGATGGCTTTCCTACAACCAACAATAAAGCATCCTAAGTCATCAAATTATTATAAGAAGACATCATATGAAGTTCAAGCCAAGGACCTTCATCCTATAGACCAAATAGAATTTCGCGAGCAAGTTGGTGAAATGTTGTATTCTACCATGACCAATAAGGCCATGAGTGTATAGAAGATGTAAAATAATTTAGAAAACATCAGAGGTCAGCTAAATCTAGAAAAGGCTTCCTCACAAGCCAAAAACAATATAATTAAATCTCTAGAAAAAGTGGTCATAGAAGTGGGATATGATCCCAAGAACATTAAAGTTGCAGAAGAACTCATAAAGAAAAAGAATGCAAACATCGATGCATTAAATAAACAACTCAAATTTCCTCCTATTGAACATCCATAGGCCAAAGAAGTATTATAGGATGAAAGCCAAAAATACGAGATGATGAAACTCATTCTTCAGTTAACTGCCCAGTTGAAAGAAATGGAAAATGAGATGGATAAGTTAGTGCAGGAGAAAAAGGACAACTTGGAAGAAATCCCAGTCACTGCTATTCCTACAGTCACTACAACAATTCCTTCTACTTTAGCAGAATCATTAGCCCCATCAGTTCCATTAGTTACAACACTTCCCATCAACAACTACTTTAGCAACAGAATCATCTATAGCAGCAGTACATCGCAGTGATGAAGTAGGTAAACTAGTTAAAGAAATCCAAGAAATTTCCATACAGACTAATGAAATAAACAGACTTAAAGAACAAAAAAAAAGTCTAGAGAATGAGAAGAAACTAGTTCAAATCATGCATAAGAATTAAGTACAGAAGACAAACATATTGACAGAGAAAGTGTAGAAGTTAGAGAAAGAACTGACATTGAAAGAACCACTTGCCCAAGCCAAGCAACAGCTATGGGCCAATATCATTGACTCTATCAATGATATTTGGCCATCAATTCAAGTAATTTTTGAGCAAAAGGATCTAATCAAAGCAACAAGTGAATCCATTTAGAAAATCAAGGAAGAACTTGGTAAGAAACCAGAGGAGGCCAGTAAAACAATTAAGTTTTTTAATTCCAAGAACAAACAGGAATTGGAAGAAATTGGCATTAGAGATAGGACATAAAAAATTCTTTAAGTTAGAAAGGTGATTTCTAAAAGTAACTTAATGATACAACTGGAAGAAAAGTGTTAGAAAATGGAGCTTGCCATAACCGGATTCATAATTTTGAATTGACTATGATTTGTCTTGTAATATTATACATACTTTTCTTTCTGCAAATTGTTTTCCCATATTAAAAATAAAATAAAAAATGTAAAGAGGGTGAAGTCCTAAAAGAAAAATAAAAGGACTAATAAAAGAAAAAGATCAAAAAAGAATATAAGATATGAACCCCACCAAAAAGAAATAAAAATAGATTCCGAAAGTGATTCAAATTCAAATGCCAATACTTTTTACTTTAATTTGCAAAATAAGATTGTGTGCATCTTGTCAAAAATGCCACAATCCATGTTGGTCAAACAACTTAATCTTGATCAGTCATGTTTTAAATTTCATGTTGATATATAGAGAATAAACATCTAGTCAGATTGTTTAACCTCGGCAGATCAATAGTTAGGTAGAGAAAAATAAATGAGCTCAACAGTTTAATATGAGCCATTGGAATTCATAAGGATAGAATTAGATATTTTTCTTATTGAAAAGAAAATATAAAGGGTCTGCAAGCTCAAATGCACCCAAATAAATGAAGAAAAAATGTTAGGGTAAAAGATGGTTAGGTAGATTACTGTTACAAGGCATGGAAAGCAACAATTCGGTCATTTCATATCACTAATGTCCCTCAAAATCCCCTCCCTTAGCTAAAAAACCCTAATTCCACTTGCAAAAAGGAATTTTCCCTTGTAAAAATACCCTTTCCCCTTCATATTAACCTTTCCATTTACTACATTCATTTTTTCTTATAAAAACCCCTTTTCCATGAAAAGTAAAATCCATTTATTAACTTCCCTTTTCATTCAAAACCCCCTAAAATACACTTATCCCAAGTCTAAAGTTTGAAATGATATATCGAGTCCCACATTGAAAAATCCTTCTCGATATCATTTTTTACATTAAAACTTCATATATTTTATATCCCTGCATCATATTCATTTAATCCATTAATCATGGGTTTTAACTTTATTATATTAACTCCCGTATATACACATTTACCCCGTATTAAATTAATTCTCGCACACACATACACACACACACACACACACACACACACAGATATATATATATCTATATATATATATATATATATATATATATATATATATATATATATATATATATATATATATATATATATATATATATATATATATATATATATATATATATATATCCTATAATCCTAGCGCATAACTCAACTGGGGCCGCATGCCTAACAAATCCCTGATAGAACCATCCAATTCGCCTATCTGTTAGATCAAGATTCATCAGATCCTACGGCCAATAGCCTCTTTCGCATTCTTGATTAAGAAATATTTAACACCACCTTGACCTTGGGAAATGTGTGGTTTTTGCAGCCCCGCTCCCTACTACGTGGAAACATATGATTCCATCGCATCCTCCAAAATAATACCTCCTACTCACTTTTCACCGTGCGAAAACCACTTGGTTTTTTTCTACCTGTGCGAATAATACCACCGCTCCCATTTAAAATTAACTCTGTACCTGTATGTTTAACCACTGAATGGTTAAAAGAAATAAGCCACCCTTTCAAGCCTTTCACCATTTATTTGTTCGTATTTGCACAAAGAAAGCTCCACTGACCTATTTCCAAGTCAAAGAACCAATGCCAACCTATTATTAAGCTAAATTCAACGAGAATTGAAGCCTTTCACTCCCACAATAATTTCAGAACCGGTCCGAAGCAATATAAAATACCATTGAAGCCTCAAAAATCCTCTACTGCCTCCAAGAACTCCTCTGCAAACTGAAACTACCCATTCTAGGTATTCCTCAGTGCAAAGGCCTGTTATTAATAAAAAAAAGTAACCATTTGATCAATTGAAGCTTTGCAGACCATAGAAAGCTAGTGTTGCCTTTAAAAACCCTTTTTGCAGATTTATTTCATATTTTAACAGTAGTTCTAAGGGCCTAAGTTTATTTCTTGATCAGAGAGAGTAATTAATTGAATAAATAAAAATATTAATGGCTTCCCAAGGTATTGTTACGGTCAATCCACTGCAACCTCATGTTGTTGATGTGGAACATACTCCCCTTACAGACAGATTTTAAAATTAGTGACCCTGTCATTGATTTTAGCCTCCTTGAGCTCCACTGCTGGAGCCATGATAAGACAATTTACCAAGCTGATGATGTCTTCCTTTGGGAGTCTAATTTTCTCAAGTATATTGTCCCACAAACCTTGCAGTGTCCAGAGGTTATTAAACTCTATCAAACCAATTCTTTTCCTAATCAAAGAGCCATTGCAACCCCTGATAAAGAGATTTTATTCACCATCACAGCTGAATCAATAAACGAGATGTTGTAGATTCCACCTAGGCCTGATGAAACCCCACTGTATATTGAGGCCCTCACACAATTGTATCTCAATCTGGACTTCCCCAAGAGGTTCCAGATATTCCAAACATTCATTCCCTCATCAGCAGAAACTCCCAATACTCAACCTCCTTATCCATAAACTATATTATCTGAGAAAACCAAGCATATCATCATAATGTTGTCTTGAATTTTGGGTTATTTTTCTGATGAGCATGTAGATGCTTCCATTCTAGGTTTTCTCTCTATTTTCTCCCTTGGTCAGCCTTATGCTTCTATATTCAATTTTTCCTAGTACCTCTCTGATACAATCCATGAACAACTTGTTAAAATTCCTGAAGAAGGTGTCTTCAAGTGTTCATCTGTTTTGTTCCATATGTTTCTATACTTTCAATCTGAAAGATTTACAATTAACCTTAAAAAACTGGATGCTAAAGGTAATCCTCAGCCAATAGTCTTTTGGACTTCATTAATAAGGAAATATTCAACAGAGTTCACATACACAGACTTCATTGACTCATTCATCTATCCAATTGTCAACATGCTGAACAACATCATTCAACCAAGAGTCAGTGATGAGATTAAAAAGGTCTTGCAGTTATCAGAACACATTAAGACAGGAGATTGGTATCTTTACCAAAACCACACTGAGATTATAGTTTATGGTTGTCATCTAAACCCATATAAACTGCCAAAATACCTCCCAATAAGGTTATTTTCACTTGAGTATATCAGGCAGATTCTTAACTCTTATGAAGTTAAATTTCTTTCAGATAAGAAAAAAACACAATTTAAGATAAAAAAACCATACTGGTCCCTTGATCCGTAATAATAGGAATGTTGGTCAATAGGCAGAAAAGTGTCTTCAAGAATTCATTTTTAGTGAAAGCTTCAAATGGAATTATGATCATTTAGGAGTTATCAGCAAACTAAGGATTAAATTTAAGTTAACTCCTTTTGTCCATGAGTCCAAGCCAGATATAGAGAAGTACTACAATAAGTCTGAATGGTTGGAGAATACTTTGAAAGAGATGGAGAAACCAGCAAAAACCAGTTCAATTCTGCAAAATCCAGTCCTACAGGATAGGAACTCCAAGAGAATCATAGAATAAGGATCATACTCAGCTCAAACCACCACTGAAACAAAATTCAAATTGATGTACAGGAAGAAGTCAAAATTAAATCTTGTAAATGACCAAGTTGAAACTATTGAGATCATAGATACAAATACAGTGGTAAAATACAATGCACCACCTGTAGTTTCTGAAGAAACTCACCAACCTTCAACATCTAACACTCAAATCATTCAAAATTAGCATAGTGTTGAAGTATCTTCTTCAAGTAAACCAGTAGAAAAAGAACAACATATCATGTAGAAGTACAAGGAAATCAAGCTCAGGAATGAGGCATTAAAAGCAGATAGTTATGCCCAATACTGGAAGCAGACACCAAGTGACCAAAGCAGGTTACTTTTAGAATTTGACTACAAGACCAAGAAGATGTAGATGACTTTCTTGTAGCCAATAATAAAGCATCCTAAGTCATCAGTAGATTATAAGAAGAAATCATATGAAGTTCAGGCCAAGGACCTTCATCCTATAGACCAAATAGAATTTCACAAGCAAGCTGGTGAAATTTTGTATTCTACCATGACCAATAAGGCCATGAGTGTTCAGAAGCTACAAAATAATTTATAAAACATCAGAGGTCAGCTAAATCTAGAAAATGCTTCCTTAAAAGCCAAAGACAATAGAATTAAATCTCTAGTAGAACTGGTCATAGAAGTGGGATATGATCCCAAGAACATTAAAGTTGCAGAAGAACTAATAAAGAAAAATAATGCAAAAATTGCTGCATTAAAGAAGAAACTCAAATTGCCTCCCACTGAACATGCATAGGCCAAAGAAGTATTACAAGATGAAAGCCAAAAAGATGAGATGATGAAACTCATTCTTCAGTTAACTACCCAGTTGAAAGAAATGGAAAATGAGATGGATAAGTTAGTGCACGAGAAAAAGGCCAGCTTGGAAGAAATCATTGTCACTACTATTCCTGTAGTCACTAAAACAATTCATTCTACTTTAGAAAACTCATTAGCCCCATCATTTCCAGTAGCTAAAACATTTCCCATTACATCAAAAACTACTATAGCAACAGAATCATCTACAGCAGCAGTACAACCGAGTGATGAAGCTGTTGGAATCACGATTTCCGTTAGAACAAAACCCGCAAGCTTTAGTCTCCGCTACAATTTCCAGAGTTAGGATCCATAAGAGGTGGTTATTCCATGTTGCGAAACACACAGGGAGAATTGAAACCAATGTCCAACAATCTCCCCCCCAAAGCGAACCGGGTGAGTTTCGAACTCGAGACCTGTCGCTCTGATACCACTTGTTGGAATCACGATTCCGTTAGACCAAAACCCGCAGGCTTTATTTTTCACGACAATCGCCAGAGTTAGACTCCACAAGAGGCGATTAGTCCATGTCGTGAAACACACGGGGAGCGTTGAAACCAATGTCCAACAAAAGTAGGTGAAATAGTTAAATAAATGCAAGAAATGTCCATACAAACTAATGAAAGAAATAGACTTAAAGAACAAATCAAAATTCTAGAGGATGAGAAGAAACTAGTTCAAATCATGCATAAGAATGAAGTACAAAAGACAAACAGATTTACAGAGAAAGTGCAAAAGTTAGAGAAAGAACTGACATTGAAAGAACCACTTACCCAAGCCAAGCAACAAATATGGGCCAATATCATTGACTCTGTCAATGATTTTTGGCCATCAATTCAAGTTATTTTTGAGCAAAAGGATCTAATCAAAGAAGCAAGTGAATCCATTCAGAAAATCAAGGAAGAAATTGGTAAGAAACCAGAGGAGGCCAATAAAATCATTAAGTTTCTTAATTCCAAGAACAAATAGGAATTGGAAGAAATTGGCATTAGTGATAGGACAGAAACAATTCTTGAAGTTAGAAAAGTGATTTCTAAAAGGAACTTAATGATACAATTGGAAGAAAAGTGTCAGAACATGGAGCTTGCCATAACCAGATTCATGGTGAAATTTGATGTTTTGAGGCAGAAAGGCCTACCAAATCCTTTGGTTATCAATGACAGGTTGATGAAACATGAGGATTATGATAATAAAATCAAAGAAGCGGCAAAGGAACAAATCAACAATTTAGCCATGAAGGGAATTCCAACAGGAAAGGTGCTCTATCAGAGTTTTGAGAACCTCTTTTACCTCCAACGTGAGGTAAAACATCTATTCATTAACATGCCTACTTTTGCAAAATATACAGAGGATGATGAGATATTAAGAAGAATGTTAAAGATTAAATTTCCATATGAAGAGGATTGGGCAAAGTTGACTAATTTATTTTGAAAGTGAAAGGTTAAATAGTAAAAAGAGAAATCAAAGTAAAGATAGAGTAGGTAGTTGAAAGTTAAAAACAATAGTCAAAGATCAAAGTAAAAACAGAGAAAATTTAGAGAGTATCAGTTAAATTTAAAGAGTATCAGATGAAAGATAAGGTTTAAAGTTAAAACATATATAAATATCAATTAGACTAAAAGAAAACCTTCGTTTAGTAAACATTCAAAGAGAAACAAGCAAAATATCAATCAGCAAATAGTAAATCCAAAGAAAAGAGGGACAAGTGCATTAGTTAGATAGTTGTCTCTATCTTCTTGCATGAAGATATTTATTTTTGCTTGAATAATTACTAAGCGAGTTTAGGATATTTTGTAAGAGTTTTTGTATAAATACTTCACAATGTTAAGTATTGTGGATTGCTAAACATTTCTATAGTTGCATTTATCTAAAACCTGAGGGTGATTGTACCATTTTCAAGTCAGCAGAATAGATTGAGCAATAAAGGCATTATATTACTGGATTCATGTGTTGAGCCACTTTGTTGAAGTACTTTCAACTGTTATTTATTATTCTCTTAAGTTTTTCACATGCATGCTTTCTGAATCTAAATGTATAACATGAATATTATTTCAGAACTTGCTTAAAAACACTATGTCTTGAACTATTATTTCATTTACATGTCTTCTTCTGATATCCATATTAGGGAATTCTTAACTACTCCCTAGTTTCGATTGACCTCTGTCATTTCATTCATTATTTGGATCTGAGAATTCTTAATTTTTCTCCCATCCCAAATGAAACTATTTCCTCATCCAGCCTAAAGATATAAATCAGCTAAAATATCTTGCTCTATGAAATTCCTTTAGACCTTGATCCTGCTTCTGTTGCTTGATACATTGAATCCATTATCCCAATGGGAAAAATACTTGCATCTATCCATCTGAATCAATTATTACACCACCAAACCAAATCAAAACTAAAACCCAATCAATCCTACATAACTAGCCTAAAATCAACTAAAAAGAACCAAGTTAAATCATAAAGAGAGAGCCCTCTCTAAGAATTAGGAAGGATAGATCCTAAAGCTTAAAATTAGGCTTGTGGTTACCTCTAATATTTCTTTACTAAAAGCATAACAACCATAGGAAATTATTGGAGAGATAACACATTGATTAGACCAAAGGGAAATTTCTGATAGGCATAAGTGCCCCATTTAGTTCTAAATGTAGTCTTTAATCTATCTCCAGGATGAACCAATACTTGATTGTAGCCTGAAAATCCATCAAGGAAATACATTAATTCAGAACCAGCAACTGATTGCAAAATTTGTTCCATCGGTGGTAATGGGAAATTGTATTTTAAGCAAGCTTTCTTTAAGTTTCTAAAATTAATAAAAATACGAATATCACCATTATTTTTCCTAACAGGGACTAAGTTTGAGACCCACTTTGAATGCCTAACAAGAAAGATAGTATTGGCCTTAAGGATTTTGTTGAGTTCACTTTTGCTTTGACTTTCAAGATTAGGGTGGATTTTCCTTAACTTTTTTTGCATAGGATTTTCAGTGGATATCATTGGGATAGTATGCTGGATGATGGAGGTATCATAATTTTTGAGATATTCATATTTTCATGCGAAGATATTATTGTATTTCTTCAGTAAGTGAATGAAGGCTAATCTTTCATCAGAGTAAAGACCAAGTCCTAAGTTAATTTTTTGAGGGTTAAGATCTGTACCAAGATTTACTAGTTCAAACCTCAAAGTTGACCTTTGCAGTTTAGAATTAGTAACCCTTTTGAATCGATCTTTGAGATCGTAGAGATCTTCAAGCTTAACCGAAAACTTAGTTATGACATTTTCTTCAAGTTTCAGTTTCAATTTCCTTTCATGTTCATCTTCATCAATTAATTGATCATCATATGACCCTTCTGATGTAAGAAATGTTATGACATCTTTGTCCTCATTGAATACTCTCCAATTAGTGACATTAGGAGGAACAGATGGGAAAAAAATCAACTCTACAAAAAATATATCTGGACTATAATCTTCTAATGGAATAAGTCTGGATGCTACATTAGCTAGAAGGTCTGCACTTGCATTCTGAATTCTTGGAACATACAAGATATTGAATGCTAAAAAATGGGAGGTAAGAGATTGTATTAATGACTGGTAGTGTTTAAGATAACAAGAAATGCAGTGTATGGTATTTCTTACCTCTTTGAAAATTATTTCAGAATCACCGTATACTCGAAGATAATTGACACCAAGATCAATTTTCTTTTATAAGCCTTCGATAGTGCCTCATATTTTGCGGTGTTATTTGTGCATTCAAATACAAGTCTGCATGCTAGCATTATCTTTTAACCTTTTGGATTGTTTAATATACAACCAGCTCCTGCACCTTCACAGGATTTTGATCCATCAAAGTATAATGTCCAGAGAAAAGTATTAATACAAGGTTTATCTATGATATTTATACACTTGGAAGAGTCTGGCTGAGAAAAAATTTCGATTTGATAATTAATTGAGTTGGTGAGAAATGGAGATTTTTTAGCATTAAAATTCCCCAAAAAGTATTCAACAGAGTAATTTTCGAGAATGTTATTAGTAAAATCCATGGGTTCATTCTCATCTTCTAATTATCTTACTGAGTATTTCATGTGTTTTTCATGGTTTAATCAGATTTGATTCGGCTTACCATTGTAGGGAAGCCATATATGATCCCAATCAGTGGCAAAATAACCATGAAGATTTTCTGACCAGTCTCTACTTAGGATTAAACCGTAAAAGTCAGGAATATTAGCAACTAAAATATCAATTACTTGATGAACTTTTGAATTGGATGCCAATATGATAAGGACTCAATTCATTTCTCCTAATAACTTAACTTTTATTCTGTCTAATTGCACATTTTTGTTGAATACTTCAAAATTTAAATGGAAGGGAGGAGTATCCGAATTAGACCTGTCACCGATCAAAATATCATCACTTGCATCAATTTTTTCAGGTGAATCACTAGGAGGTTTATCAACTCCTTTTGAAGCTTTAGAAATAACAGGGGCAGGTAAGGATGCAGTAAGGACTGCATTCATCTCTTTGAGTAAAATTTTCCTCTGTTGTTTTAATTTGTTCAAATCATCTATGGATATATTTGCCTTTATATTCTTCATATCTTCCACCTGTTAGTGTCAGTATTTGCATCCTGCCATTAGTGATCAAAATCATCTTTTCATATCATATTAGGGTTTCATTCAGAAATTTTTTATCATTCCACTAGGTCATGCAAAAATTTGGTAACTAATTAGGATATTGAGATCATTACTACTCCTTTCACCTCCATGGTTAATGGAAATCATCATGGTTAGGTCATTCATTTTTGAAAGAGTCCCATATTCATCATGGTCATCATTCAACTCATTCTTCCATGTTGTGTAATCGTTAGGTCATAGGGTCAAAATTATGAAAATTGATCATTTCACCATCAAATTCATCTTTTTAAGGAGTAGTAATAGTCAAAGGCCTTCAAAAATTTCAGGTTCCAAACTATCATTTCCAAGTAAGTGCCTTTGTGTTTACCATATTTGTCTCTCAGTTGTGCTTGGAAAGTTCGTTTCGATCTCCCAGGGTTTTGAGGGCAATTTTCTTGGTGTCATGACTTCCATGGTTAAATCATCAACAAGACTTGTATCATGATTCTCTTACACCTTCTCCTATCCTTAATATACCTTCCTAAATACTTCCCATCACTCCTATCCCTCAAATCATCATTTTTCCACAAACCCTAGCCTATTGCTACAATTTGACACTTTTCTAGGTTAGGGCTATGTTTTTCCCTTTTGGACCCCTTCCCCTGACTCATTTCTAGAAATTACACTTCCCTTCACTCTCTAACATCTATCCCTATCCCCCTAAATTTATCCAAGAATTTATATAGCCCCTAACCCCTTCATTCCTATAAATTTCCCAAATCCCCTGTTTTACCTACACCAAACCCTAATTTCCTCTCCGACCGAGCTACGGTTTGCTATGGAATCAGAGACATATGAGTAGGCATAAGGGAGGTAATTTCAGCAAGTATGAGGCCATTCCAACTCATAAACATCATGTCTCCATCATTTTTCAAGAAGTCGTTCCAAGAGTCAAATCATTTGCCACACATACGGCCAATTTTTCTTCAAACTGTGTTTATGACCAAACAAAGATGAATTTGAAAAAAGTGAGAGATTTTTTTGTCCATCATAGACCAAGGAAGAAAAACCTCCTCCTTTTTTTACACAGGTGTCATGGTTTTGGCGAAATGTCAAAAATAAAATTGCTACAAAAGGTTTACTGTACTTCTGGAGTGACTTTGGGAAAATCCTTTTTTCTCCTAGTTGGAGTGTCCAAATGACTTTATTGATGAGTCAAATGATCACTAGATAGATATATATTTCCAATTATCTATCATGAGCTAAATTTAGAGTTGCGGAAGGCCTCCAAATGTTTCCTGCAAGATCACACTTCTTTTTTTCACCCTCATTCTGCAATTTTGACCAGTCTTGGGAGAATCAATTTTTGACTGGTCCAATCACGTCCATTCTACAAAATAAATACATGTTGGGAAAGTAGATAGGATACGATTTCCAACGAGCTATCATGGGCCAAATTTGGACATCGGTAAGGCCTCCAAAAGTGGCTTGCAAGATGGAGGGCACGTTTCCTTCTAGCGTTGTGTGTTTCCTTTTGCCATTGTGCGATTATTTCTGGCGCTGTGCATTTAGCAGTCTTGGGAGAATTTAATTTTGACAGGGAAAATTACCTTCATTTTAAAAATTAAAGGCTGATCCAGATTTATGCAGGTGTTAGCATCCTATAAGTATAGGATTCATAATTTGGAATTGACTTATGATAGTCTTGTAAATATGTACATACCTTGCTTTCTGCAAGTTGTTTTCCCATATTTTGTAAAAAATAAAAAAATAGAAAAGCAAAAAGAGGGTAAAGTCCTAAAATAAAAATCAAAGGACTTAGAAAAAATAATATACCCCAAAACAAAAGAAATAAAACATGAAAGTGTGCAAGTCCAAATGCCACTACCTTTACTTTTACTGATGATTATGGCAGAGTGTCAATAAATGCCATAATCCATGATGAGTTGAAATGTTCAATCTTGACTTGTCATATTTCAATTTTATTGTTGTAGATAGTGAATAAATATTAGTCAGATAGTTTGATCCTAAATAATCAGTAGATAGGTAGAGAATAAAGAGGAGCTCATCAGTTTAGTCATGGCCTCTAAAAAGAAGACCCAGTTCAAACTAAAAAATAAAATTGGCCCTTTCATAGTAAATAATAGGGATGCTGAGAAAGATATAGAAAAAATATTAACAGAGCTGAAATTTCAAGTGAGTTTCCCTTGGATTTATGACCCCCAAGGTCTTTTGAACAGTATAAGGGTTAAAAATAAGCTGCCTCCTTTTATTCATGAGCCAAAGCCTGATATTCAAAATTTTTCCAATCAGAAAGAAAGGGTCGAAAATACATTGGTAGATTTTATTAATAAATACACAACCATCAGGAAAAAAGGATACCACACTTGCTGTGGTAACTCCTAAACATCCAGAGACTTCAAACAAAAGGAGCAGAGATGAGGGAGCCTATAAATCAGAAACTACTTCAGATACCAAGTTCAAACTCATCTACAATAAAAGGCTAATATTTGGTTCCATAGGAAAATAAAAACTTATTGAAGTTGAAGATGAACCAGAGGTCAGTAATGATGAAGCCACTACAATAATAAAGGATACTTTGACAGAGATTGAAAGAGAAAAAGCAACATCCAAAGGAAACGAGACCCAAATGATTGAGCAACAAGTGAATATGGAAACTTCTTCTTCTCAAACAGCAGAAGAAAAAGATTTGGATATTAAGGACAGATATAAGCAGATTAAACAAAGAAATGAGGAAATTAAAAGTGAGATTTATTCTCAATTTCTCAAGCAGAATCCAGGAAATTAGGATAGATTGCTTACAACATTTGATTATTCTGCAAATAAAATGATCATGTCCTATTTACAACCTACTACTTCAACTCCAAAAACAGTGACTGACTACAAAATGATGGAATTTGAAGTAGATACTAAAAAGGTACATGAGTTGGATCAGATAGAATTCCATCGACATAGTTCTGAGATGCTATATTCCACTTTGGTGACAAAGACCATGAGTGTAACCAATTTGAAAAATACTATTATCAACTTGCAAGATCAGATGAAACTTGATAAAGGCTCCTTATATGCAAAATATCTAAGGATCAAGACCTTAGAAGATTTTATTCTACAAATAGGAGTTGACCCATCAAATATACAATTTGTTGAAGTATTAATCAAACAGAAAAATGATGATATTGCTGCTTTGAGGAAATAGTTAAAACTTCCTCAAAGTGAGCACCCACAGAGCAAGGAAATACTATAAGAACATAAAGAGAAAGAAGATATGATGCAATTGATCATAAATCTTACTGCCCAAATTAAGGATATGGAAAGTAAATTGGATATACTGATGAAAGAAAAAGAAAATGTGAAGGAAACTAATGCTTCCACCATTACCATAGTTATACCTATTATTACAGCTGATATTCCTTCTACATTGGGAGAAAATTCAACACCCAAATAACCACTGGCAACTACAGTGTCAGTACAATTAGCTACTACCTCCCAAACAGAATCCTCAACATCACAGGTGCAGCAAATAAATGATGCAGGGAAAATTGTTAAAGCAATGGAAGAAATGACATTGAAAACCAATGAAATTAATAGTTTGAAGAAAAAGATTCAGAATATGGAAATATCCAATAAAGCAGCATGATTAATTCCAACAATTATGAACAGAAAGCTAAAAGACTTGAAGAGCAAGTCAAAAGCCTCCAAAAGGATTTGAGTTTCACCACACAGATTTCGTACATAATAAATCACCTATGGACCAACATTATTGAGGCCATACATCTTCAATGGCCATCAATTCAGATAATATATGAATAGAGAGACCTCCTTCTAGCAGCTCAAGGTGAAATACAAAGGACAACAGAAGAATTAGCAGATAAACTAGCATAGGCACTAAAGCTAATTACTTTCTTAAATAGTAAGAATAGGACTGAGCTAGAAGAATCAAAGATACAAGATAGGACAAAGACTATACTGCAAATAAAAAAGGTATTGACAAAGAAAACTTTGATGAATAACTTGAAAGAAAAATGTGATGCTATGAATTTTTCCATTACCAAGTTTTTAGCAAAGTATACTATGCTAAGACAAGTAGGCATTCCAGACATCCATGTATTCAATGACAAATTGATGGACCAAAAGGAATATGATAAAAAGATAAGGGACCATGCCAAAGAACAGGTGAATAAGCAACTGCCACAGGGATCTCCAACAGGTGAATAAGCAACTGCCACGAATAGACCTCGTTATGGAAGGCGGCATATTCCAACTAAATTTCAACGATGTCATGTGGAAGGTGTCTGCCGGCACGCAAGTGGGTCAGAGGTAAGTATGCCTATGACTTACCCCGAACCACACTTGCTCACTGTATTCATCTAACAGGTTTCTGGGCACCCGTTGCTGACTGGTTACGACGTCCATCATCAAACGGTACCAGTTCCAGAATTCTTCTGCATTCACCTATTTGGTGCTCAGATCAGCCGACACCTTCCATGGAGCAAACTTCATCGCGAGAGGCTGGCCCTCTAGAATTTCCGCTGGTATCCTGACAAGAGGAGTGTGCCATTTCCACATGGCAAAAGCAATGATCAAGTATCCATAAATGAAGCTAGTCGCGCGCTTGTAATTCTCTTCGCATGCATCAAATAGCTCTTTCAACAGGAAGGAGCACCAGTTCAGCTTGGCGCCCTGAACACAGTGCTCTGCAATAGAGATGGTGTCCAGAGTGAATTTTCCCTTTGTGTAGTGCCTCATTGTCTTGTTGGCAATGAGGTAGCAGGCAAATCTAATCTCGGGCTTATTGATAAGCTCAATCTCAGCTCCCTTCCCTCCCTGCTAGGTGCCATATTTGCTATATAGGTCTGCATCTCCTAACTTCCACGCTCACTTGGAGGTGGTCTGACATGCAGTTGAGACATCCACACCATTCTGTGAAAGCCCAGTCAGACGATGGATGTCTTCAGCATGAATGGGAATTTCCCTGTTCAGCCACAAGGACCCATTCTGAATGCGGCTGAGCAAGAAGCGATTGCACTGCAACACCGGTCCTGTGGTCCTGAAGACAAAAATATTTCGTAAATTCATGAAGGAAGATTGCTGAAGGCCTTGGAACACTGGTAAAATTCTGTTGGCTGCGTGCCTGGCTGTGCTGTAGTAGTGCTCCATATACACCTACCAGTGGAGTGCGAGGAATTTGGCAGAGTCGGAAAGGTTGGCATCTATCAAGGTTGCACTGTCGTATTTCCCAACCAAGGACTTTGTCTTGTGGATCCTACTGTCGAGCTCTGGTTCGAGGACGGATGGGAGGGCCTTCGGCATTTTTGCTCAGCCCTAATACACGTGCAGAATGCGTCTCGGTGTCCTCTCTTGGTGCTGTGCGTCTGGATCATTCTGTTGCTCTGGATCTGTTGCAATTGCAAATTCTAACTGCTCCGACATTCTCGTGCTTTTTACCATGCAAGTTATGGAATTTCCTTGCACGAGTGAAGTTGATGAGACCCCACAACGAGTTAATTCTGGCTGGAATTCTTCTCTGCGATAATCGTGCAATCAATCACATGTCAATGTGTATTCTGACAGTTGTTGATGGTGGCCTAGGGCAGTGGGCAGACACGACGGCTAAGGTTACTGCGGATGATGGCAGAATGATTATGGTGAGTTTAATTCCAATTATGGTAATTTATGATTCAAATCTAGACGATCCTACGGACTGACACAAGTACTGACTGAAATGACCTAGACTGACACTAACAGGTGTATGAATCCTACAGGGATGACACGCTGGACACGCCCCTCCCCGACCACAGTCGGTTGCGGTGCGGTCCTCACAATAGAGCAGTGATTGCCAAGCTATACCGAAAATAAAAAGTCTACCTATGCTCATCCTGGTTGTGGGAGAGTTATTCAACTACGATAATCTATGGGTGCTCTCGGTTGCGAGAGTTATTGATGAAGATGGAAAGAAACTTACTCCTGGTAGGGTTTCAAGCGTGCGCCATTCACCCGCCCAGGTAAAACAGTACTGTCCAGCTGAGCCAACCGAACGGCTCCTGAATCTCGAATCTTAATGACGAAGTAAGGTCCCAGCCAGTGCATCTGCAGCTTCCCTGGAAACTTCTGAAACATGCTGTCATATAAGAGGACCTTTCTGCCAACCTGGAATGTTTTGTTCTTGATTTGGCGGTCATGCCATGCTTTCTGCCTATCCTTCTAAACCTTCTGGTGAAATTCGGCCAGAAATCGAGACTCGTCCAGTTCCTGTAATTCATGCAGGCACTCTTGGAGTGAAGCTTCTTCCGAGAACTTGAGAGACGTGGCCATTAAAAGACTGGGTACAGTGACTTGGAGGGAATCACAGCTTCCTGGCCATACACCAACTGGAACGATGTCTGATTGGTCAAGCGCTTTACCATAGTCTAGTATGCCCAAAGTGTAGCTGGTAGCCGCTTATCCTAGTCATCCCACTAGGCATTGCAGATCTTTGTTAACCCCTTTTCAAGAATTTTATTAAATGCTTCAATAGTACCATTGGCCTGCGGGTGGTATGGGTTGCTCTTATGATGTTGAATCATAAATGTGTCCAGCAGTGACTTGACCGTGTCATTAATGAAATGCGTACCCTGATCGCTGGTTAAAATTTGTGGGCAGCCAAACCTGCTGATGATGTGTTCAAAGATGAACCGTGTTGTTGTATCCGTCATGCAGTCGCGTACCGCTGCTACCTCAGCCCACCTGGTGAGGTATTCAGTTGTGGAAATGATGTAGCGGGCCTTAGAGTGCCTGGCAACTGGGGCTATGGGACCTACAAAGTCAATAGCCCACTTCTCGAACGGCCGTAACACATGCACTGGGTGTAGCGAAATCTCGTCCCTATGAGAGGGCCTCCCCATTCACTGACAGACATCACATTGCTTCACAAATGTCTTACAATCTGCATGGACTGTCGGCCACCATATTCTAGCCTGGAGTAACTTTCTCACAATGGGTTTTTCTCCCACATTCCCTCCTACAACACCGTTGTGGCATTCCCACATCATAGCGTCGCGCTCGTGGTCAAGTACGCATCTGTGCAGTACCTCATTGAGGCCCAGTTTGTAGAGCTACCCCGCAATCAGTTGGTATTCGGCGGCGCGGATGACTAAGTGTCATTTCTGGAGCGGGGTATAGTGCTGAGGGCACTGTCCTATGGTCAGATAGGTGGCAATGTCCGCCAAGTAGTCCGGTACAACTTCGACTCGGAAGAGGTCAGTATCTGGTAGCTGATCATCAAGAGAGCTATCGTTCTCCCTTGTCTCCAACTTGGATAAGTGATCAGGCCCGACATTCAACCTCCTGGGCTTGACAATCACCTCAAACGTGAATTCTTGGAAGAGTAGAAGCTAGCGACAGATCTGTCCTTCCAACATAGGCTTATTCACCAAGTACTTCAATGCAGAGTGGTTCGTAAGGAACTTGAATTTGCCTCCTAGAAGATAGTGGCATAACTTCTGGAGTGAGTACACCATTTCCAGGGCCTCCCTCTCAGTAGTGGTATAGTTATTTTCTGCATTAGATAATTTGCGGTTGGCAAAGTAGACTGGATGGTCCACTGTCATCTCTCCGGGTTGCGCCAAAACAACCCCAAGTGAAATACTAGAAGCGTCAATATGCACATGGAACCGCTTGTCCCAATCTGGGTGAACAAGAATAGGCGCCATCGCGAGCTTTTCCTTCAGAGTGTCAAGGGCCATCCGACAGTCCTCCGTCCACTGGAATACTTCAGACTTCTGCAATAGCTTTTCTAAAGGGGTAGTGATCTTCGCGTAACTTCGGATAAACTGCCTATAATATCCCGCGTGCCCAAGCAGTGCCCGCAACTGCTTCACCATTTCAGGGGCTTCCATGTGAACGATCACCGCTAATTTGGCGGGGTTGATGCAGACCCCTTGCTTGCATACCACGTGTCCCAACAGCGTGCCAAAAGGAACTGAAAAAATACACTTCTTCAAGTTCAAGGAAATCTGCAACTGGCGACACCGTTCGAACATGATACGCAACAGGGTGGCTTGTTTCTTCAACAAACTATAGACGGTCCAATCGTCCATGTAGACTTCCAGGAACTTGTCGATATAATCCCAGAAAGCAGCGATGACAATCCGGGAAAACACGGCTGGGGCGTTCTCCAAGCCAAACGGCATTACGTGGTATGTGAACGATCCCCACTCAGTGGTGAACGTCGTCTTCGTCTTGTCTTCCTCTGCAATGCGCACCTGATGATAACCTGAAAAACCATTAGTGAAGGAGTAAGCTTCGTTTCCTGCAACATGATCCAATACTTCATCGCTGAACGGAGTGGGAAATTGATCATGGGTGCAGGTGTTGTTGAGACTCCGGTAGTCGACACAGACGCATATCTCCGCCTTGTCCTTCTTATTCTGAATAAAAATGGGACTCACCCACTCTGCTTCTTCCATCGGAAAGATGAGACCTGCGGCCAGCATCTTGTCAATCTCCATCTTGACCTTTTCTTTGATCCATGGGTTCAACCGTTAAGGTTGATGTTTTATGGGCCTGGCATCCGGTTTCAGTACAATATGCATTTCTCCAAGGTCACCTTTGATACCCTTCAAATCTGCAACCGATGAAGGGAATAAGTCTTCGTACTCCTGGAGGAAGTTGAAAATTTCCTTTTTCATCTCCTCGTCCCAGTAATCCCCAACTATAGCGAGCTTGGGTTTTTCCTCCGTACCTATGTTCAACCTCTTTGTCTTTAGCAGTTGTAAATGGACGCCTTCGGTAGTCATTTCTTCATTGATATTCCGCTCGCCTTCCTTCTCTTGGAAGTATAGGTGCCTGAGGTCCTCCAGACTGTCATCATCTAGATCGCCATCAATCCATTGGCAAGCCAACTCGTGGCTGGCCTCCGGGCCTGATGCAAACGTGCCCCCATCAGGCTCTGGGTCACAGAGAAACAGTACCCCCTTGATAGCTTGTAGTGTCCGTGACACCAGCTCTGTCTCCGCTTCAAATGAGAAGCACCAAACAAACTTGTTCGTGACTTCCTGCCAGGAGCTGGTTCCTCTTTTCCGCTCCTCCTCCAAGTACCAGGCCTGGGGGATGGTATCTAAGGAGTGAATGAACCGATGTACCCACAGCTCTTGCGGGTATCCCAACCCTTGCCAATGCTCCTCACAGCTCTTCAGGTGGTCCCGCGGATCGGAAGTCCCTTTGTACGGGTGCCTGCTTTGAGGGCCTTCGTCTTCTTTGAACCGTGCCCGCAAAGCATCCGCCACGCAACTCCACCGAGACAGGGTGTTGCGGTGGTTCCTCCACCACCTCGCTGATGTGGAATGTAGTGCTACATCCAAAAGAGGTATCTTGCTTCCTTCTGGTACCATGTCCTCCACCTTGGCAATAAAGGTATTGACCGCCTGCATGTTCGACAGGGTGGGGTATTTTCTGAACTCAGCCCCAATCCATCAGAATTTGGCAATGGTAGCACATCTCTGCGTACTGGTATCGTACCCACCCTGCTGCCAATCCTCCCATGCGAGTTCCGAGCCCAGCTCCGAGCTTTGGAAACTGCGCCAGCTGACGGAGCTGGTTGCGGTCGGTTTGATATAGTCCTCCCGCTTCCTGACAGTCATCTGATAAAGGTGGTCCATCATCTGAGCATCCTCCCGGTTGTCCACGGTTTTGGTATATCGTGGGCCTTGATATGGGTCAAGGGGCTGAGTGACCCGGACCTCTCTGTCCTCGAAGATCATCAACTCCTTTTTGAGGTCGATGATGGTGTAATTCTCAAAAGCCCAATCGATACCTAGCAGGGCGTGGTAAGGATCCTTGTCTCCCATAATATCAATAACCTCAAAATCCGTGTAAGTCTTCACCCCCGCAATTTCGACCTCGACCCCTTCGAGTTGGCCGATTGGCACAAAGAAGTATTGATTTTCCATTCGAAGCTGGATCAACGAGTATGTTAGTCGTGGCCTTCCTAGAGCCTCCCACGTCTTCCGCAGCAGGATGTTGACGTCAGATCCTAAGTCAAGCATAGTGTCACTGATTTGGAATCCCTCCACTTGTGTATTAAGCTGGAACTCTTTTCCCATACGTCGCTTGTTCCGCTTGACCCGCTGCAAATACTGGGGTGTTGTGTCCATACGTTCCCTCACCCCTGTAGTCCGCTGCAGTGCGTCCTGCAGAGTGCACCTAAGCTGGTCCCGCATCGAGGCATTATCAACAATCTTGAGGAACAACTGACGCCAATCCTCAATCAAGGTCCCCGTAGCACTCTGTTCTCCAAAGCCCGTCGTCGGGGGTACCTCCAGGCCCCTAGTTTCCCTCAGTTGAGCAAAAGCCTCCACTGCCTCTTGCAATTACTTCTTCTGCGCGTCCGGCTGGATAAGTTGCTTCGGGGAGGCGGGCCGAATAGCTCGGACTGGCTCCTTTCCATGAGCGTCCTCTCCTGTCTTCTTGCTACCCCACGTGATGATTGCTACCTTCTGCATGGCCAAAGTTGCGGTTCCTAGCAGCTCGGAGCTTACCAAATTCATGCCCCTCTGCCTTGCCTGTTCCTCCCACTTCTTGATGAGTTCTGGACAGTCCTCTGTTGCATGGGCGTTTACACGGCACTGGGAACACCAAGGATGTCAGGGAAGGGGGTATTCCTGAGCCACATGACCCTCCTAGTCACAGTTGTAACACTTCGCTGGACCTCATCCCCCTGCGCGGCCTCTGCGCATACCACCGCCTCTGCCCCTGGAAGCCTCGTTCACCCTATAGGAAGGACGGTCCAACCGGTCTGCAAGTGTGTCGAGAGCTCTGCACTGCTCGGTGCTATGAGTCATGGAAGCACAAAACTCACAGTATAAATTGTTTGGGATGTTAGAGTATTTCTGTAGTATCGGGCACATCCGTGGTGGATGCCCCATCGTCCGACAAATCTCGCAGTACTCTGTGGCGGTGGGGTGTGATTGAGATGGGAACCCCGCATAAGGCTGTTGCGGCTGGTATACCCCCTGCGGACTCAACGCTGCACCACCCCCCATGGGTGGACCCCCCTGGATTGCCGCGACAGAGGGTCCCACACCCGTTCCATGCAGCCAAGGACATTCGGTCGCGACATGGCCTTCAACCAGGCAGTAAGTGCACCAAACGTTCAGCCTGGCTGCGCTTATAGGCTACATTTCCTTGAGCTTTTCAGTTAGACTAGTGATCTGATGCTGCAGTCCCACCAAGGAAGGATCCTGCAGGGCTGGCCCTCCTCGATATTCCTGAGGGTAGCCCGCCATGGCCTCTATCTTCATGGCCTATTCCAAAGCATCCTGCAAGTTTTCAATCTTTTGCTGGGTGAGCGGGGTTCACATCAAGGGAAGCAGAGCCTTGATGAACCAATCCCTCTGATGGTTTGGATTGATCGGGTAGTTGAGTTTCCCGATCACGTCCTTGAATCGCCGCATCAGCTCCCATGCAGTCTCTCCTTCTTTCTTCTTAATCTCCCAGAGCTCGGACAGACCCTGCTAGTCCGTCTGGGGAAGTTTAAATTCGCGGACAAAATCCTGCTTTACGTCTGCGAAATCTGGATTCGGGTGGGCCTCAGACCATTTGATAAACCATCGCAGGGCCTTCTCTCTAAGCGTGGTTTGGAACTCTATTAGCTTCCTAGCATCTAGTGTCTGTCGAGCCCTCCATATGGCTTCATAGAGATACTAGTGTTTCTCTACATCATCGTTGCCCCAGCCAGAGAATTCTGGATACCGGGTGAATGACCCAGCCATATTGACTTGCGAGGGGGTAACCAGGATAAACCCTCTAGGTCCTGGTTGTGTCACTGTACTGCTGGGAAATGCAATACTGCTAGTGACGTTGTTGTTAACGTATGTTGCTGTTGACAATGAGCTGTTGTGCAATTGACTTAATTCTTGTATCTTAATGACAATATTACTTAAAGGTTGATAGAGTACCAGGGGAAGGTAGGGATCCTTGCCATGCAAATTTTTGGAAGTAGGGCTGCCTGGAGAGATGAATGTCGTCCTCTCTTGAAACAACTGCTGCATCACGACGTACCATTCGCCATCGGAACTTCCTTCGGCCTGCATACCTGCATCATCTTCATTAGTCGTCATCTGCTCTTTTCTCCTGGCCAGTCTCCCATGCACCCGCCGTACTCCCACAACGGTCCCTTCCCTTTCCAGGGTATCTACATGAGTGCCCATAACTCCTATCCTTTGAGGCGCCTCCTCTTGATTCTTCCGGTCATTTTCCCATCGTCTTAACTCCCGCATCACCCTTTCTCGCCACCTGTCGGTGATCTGCGCCCGCTGATGTGCACGTCACTCCCTCAACCTCCTTGCGGCCTCAGCATCCATCCCCACTCCCCTCTTCACACTTTACGTAGCATTGGTCCCTTCAGCACTTCCCCCAACACTGGGCGTTTACGCTTCCATGCTTGACTTTTGAAATTCCATCAGCCCTTCATCCACCATTAGGGCCTTAATCCACAATGGAATCTCCTTAACCAGCTTCCCTCTTAACCCAGAACAGAAAATAGCTTCAGCCTTCGAGAAGGATTGGTAGCACTTTGCTGCAAACTCCATGATGTATCTATCCAAAGTGGTCTCTACCCAAAAATCCACCACGCGGGTCAATTCAGTGTCCAACCGATGCAGAGCCAAAAGATCCCCGTGCACCCACTTTCGATTTATCTTCTGCGAGCTATCCCTAGGCACCTTTGTCTGTAACCTTCGCAACCAATTATAGAGGTCACTAGGGAATTTTCCCCAGAGGATCTCGTAAGTATCACTAGCGGAATTTGAGAAAAGAACGATATCCTTGAGCGCATCTTCCTTTTGATTCGTTAACTCCACTTGTTGAGCAACGAACTGGTCCAGATGGTTATCCCACCATCTCCGTATTTCGCCTTCGAAGATCCTCGATACCATGATTTATTTCCCCTCATAACATGCAATTCCTAGCAACGGAACCAATTGTTGGCGAGGAAACAGGTCTCACAGGCAAGACCCAAGTTCACAGGTTGGGGCCAACAAGGGAATCCGTTGTAGTCTAGAACCACACCGGCATTATCACCCTACTCCGGAGAGCAGAGAGTCTCACCCGAGGCGTGCTGCAACCACATGCAGAAGGGGAACAGATCGATAGCAGGGGAAGGATCTGAAACTCATGATTAACATTGAATTGATTGCATAAACATATTTATACGTAGGAACATTCAGAGAGTAAACAGGTATTAAGCAAATAAAATTTTAAATCATTAGAACCATCATGCATGCATATAAATCACATCGTAGGACAACAACCTGCAATTGTATTGATATCTTCAGCCAAATCCATAAGTATATAGCTTCCGCAAGGATAGCTTACAAGTCTGATACAGATGCCTTGTGGAACAGAAAGGTAAGTAAGAGAAACCTAGGAACTACATAGATATCATGCCCGATCTCCTTCAGTCGCTCTGCATTCCTTCTCCTGTCACATCCTCTTCTCTTTCGGCCGAGTGACTGCTCTTTATTCACCCGCTATTGCAACTGTTAGTTCCTTTTTTCGTTCTTCTTCAGCTACTTCCAGCTTCTCTCTTGTTGTATGTGTGTTCTGCCTTCTATCTTCTATTGTGTATTCTCTTCGTCTGTACTCATGCATCTGCTTTCTTCAGCTATGTACCTATTCCCTCGCAACTTCGGTAGCTCCGCTTCTTTCTGTAGTTGCGACTTGGTTGCAACTGCCATGTGTCTTCATCCTGCAACCCAAAATCTGTCCTTTATTCAAAATTCAAAATATTCAAAATGAGTTTTCAAAACAAGGGCCCCAACATATATTATTTCCCTCATTCACTCAATCCACTACATCCACTAGTTTTATAAGCACTACATCCTTATTTCCAAATAATTCCATATATATACCAAAATCTTTTCCAAGCTCATCAAACACAACTTTCAGCTCATCATCTACCATATCCAACACTACTCCTATCATTACTTTTATACCTCCTATTTCAGAAAAACTTCAAGCCATGGCTGCTAGGTATGCTCCTCTTGTCTTAACCCAAAACCTCCATGATATACCCCAAGATTATTAGAATAATATACCACTATTTGATGGCCAATCACAATATACTACTCAACAACATGTCACAAGAATAACAAATTATTGTGAAATCTATGAAATAGATGAATCAGATGTTCAAATGAGGTTGTTTACTCAAAGTTTAACAGGAGAGGTTAAGAAATGGTTTAAAAATTTAGCTGCTGGTAGTATAGCTAGTTTAGCTACATTCCATAGAGCATTCTTAAATAAATGGGAAAATAAAAAGAACCCCCTGCAAATCTTATCTTAATTTGATGCTTTAAAAAGAGCTCCTAATGAGTCTGTTCAGGATTACTGCACCAGGTATAACATCGTTTATAATTCCATTCATGTTGATCTTAAACCTACGCCCTATTTTTTACTTCTTAAATTTCTTGATGGATTGATCCAGATATGGCTTACCAACTAAGAGAAAGGAATGCGGAAACATTAGAACAGATGCAATTAGATGCTTTTGGTGTAGAAATAAATATTCTAGCTAAAAAATCTAGACTTAGGAATGAAAGGAGAGTCACAGTCAAAGAAGAAACATCAAAATTAGATGGTAAATTTGACTTTTTTGCTAAAAATTTAGGAAGGGTGGTTGAAATATTAGAAAATATTGAGAGAAAACCAGAATGGGATAACCAACCTCAAATCAGATATCCCAACTCCAGAAAAAATAATAATCCTAGAAAAGGTAAAGAAGCCTCTCCATATCAAAACATTAGGCCCCATTCCAAGAGAACTATGCTGAAAGTTCTCAAAATAATGATGAAGATGAGGATGACATCCATATGGTAATGGGGATAGATGAAGAAAACACTATTTTCCTCACTCAGGAGGATCAAGAAATTTTTGAGTTTCAACAACTCAAAGTAGAATCTAGTGGATCCTTTGATTTCAAACAAGGTTATGAATTCTCTATTAACGAAATTCACAGTCAGTATAACCTTAGAAACATAAAAAGAAATGAAAATTATACAAAAAAAAAAAACTCTCAAAATCAAACTAAAAAGAATGTAGAAGCACCAAAAATAAATATTTTGCAAATTATCCCAAGGGAAAACAAGCAAAATTCCAATCCTCCCAGTCCCAAAAAATCACCAAGTCCAAAAATTGTTGATATCACTGAAGAAGTTTCCCAATCCTCCAATAATGTTCAAAAAGATAACACTACCAAAGCCCCTAATTCAGCAAAATCAACAATTTTTGATCCAAAGAAGAATCCTGCTGATTCTAAATCAGCAAATCCCAAAACTGTAAACACTAAAGCTTCTGCTAAAAGTTCAAAACCTGAAAAAACTTCTGCTGCCCCTGAATCTGTCCCTGAAAAGAAAACTAAAGACAACAAAAATCAAGAAACTCAGACTGAAAATAAAAGAACAACTCAAGATAAAAGTACAGCTACTGAAATGCTTGAAAAACCCACTCAGATAACTGTTACTAAAGATGAACTAATTTAGATTAGTAAGTCTCAATCATCATTTAATATTCAATCTGAAATAGCTAAGTTGAAAATACCAATTCCTTTAACATAATTGGTAAAAAATTACTTATATAAATCAACAATTACTGAAACTTTGAATTTGAATGATGGTGAAGATTCTATAATTTAAATGACGATCAACCTGAATTAATTTTTGGCCCTGATGTAAATGGTAAGCATTCAGATGGATCAGTTCCTCCCTTCTATATTAGTCTTACTATTCACGATCAGATTTTACATAATGCAATGTTAGATTTAGGAGCTTCCCACAATTTAATGCCAAAAGCTATTATGGAAACTCTGAATCTAGAAATAACAAGGCCTTATAAAGATTTATTCTCATTTGATTCAAGCAAGGTTAAGTGCATTGGATTGATAAAAGACTTATGTGTTAATCTGGTTCAATATCTTGGTAAAAGCATGGTTATGGATATTGTAGTAGCTGATATCCCACCAAAATATGGTATGATTCTTTCTCACTCATGGGGAGCTAAGTTGCAGGGATCTCTACAATTAGACATGAGCTATGCCACCATAACAGCGTTTGGACAACCTAAGAAACTTTATAGAGAAACTTTAATGAAATACATGGTTAGCAGTGCTGAGAGATCAATCAATTACCCAATTTACTCAACACCAACTGATCTTGATTCTTTCATTTTATGTCATTTTGATAATAATGAAATCCAAACTGAATTAATTGACATAAATCCTAAACCAAACAATGATAATATTTTTCATGAAGCCCTTTGGCACTTAGAATTTGATGGCTTAGTGAAAAAGTCGGGAGCTGGAGTTGGAGTGTGGATCTCAAACATTGAGACCAGTCATTTGGAAGGACATGCCTTTAGAATCAACTTCAAATGCACCAACAACATGGCCGAGTATGAGGCACTTATCTTAGGCCTCCAAATCATCAGAAATTTAGGAGGTAAGAGAATTTTAATTATGGGATATTCATAATTAGTCATTAAATAAGTAAATGGAGATTATTCTATTCATAATCCTAGATTAGCCAGATATAGAGATGCAACAATTGATTTATGTGATGATTTACTAGAATG
Organism: Pinus albicaulis; assembly: GCA_034641835.2. NCBI lineage: Eukaryota > Viridiplantae > Streptophyta > Pinopsida > Pinales > Pinaceae > Pinus > Pinus albicaulis. The sequence goes on from CM076581.1 coordinate 1,712,441,246, forward strand.
TAAGTTTTCTACTATTCCTAGAAATCAAAATTTGCAAGCACATTGCCTAGCAACTTTTGCTAGCACAAGTAACTTACCTTTTCAACCAACACATAGATATACTGTTGAAGTTAAATATAGACCCATTGTCCCTGATAATGTCAAATACTGGCAGATTTTCTCTGAAGATGAACAGATTTACTATTTTTTGAATAATGAGGATGAATTTCAAAATTGTATGATAGACACAGATTGTAATTTAGATTTAGAATGTAACATAGATTTAGATGTTAATTGTGAAATAAATAACATAGATGCACATAAACTTACCAAACCCACTGTATTTACTCAATCTCATATAGACAACTTAGAGAAGGTAGATATAGAGGAAATAATTGAAGATGAAATTGAGATGTTAGATTTAAAAGATAATTTTTTACCTAAGTGTTTAACTCCTTTGGAGGACTTGTTTGATTCCAATGATGTGTCCAAAAAGCCTAAAATGGAACTAGTCAAGTCTGACATTGAAGAATGTAACATTTGGACAGACACAAAACCAAAAATGATCAAATTGTCAAAAAATTTACCCCCTCAAGAAAAAGAAGAATACATTGAACTTTTAAAGGAATACCAAGATGTTTTTGCATGGAGTTATGAAGATTTAAAAGCATATGATACAAACATAATTCAACATAAGATTCCTATAAAATATGATTAGAAACCATTTAGGTGAAAATTGAGGAGGATCAATCCTGTCCTATTACCTTTGATTGAAAAAGAAGTTAAGCACATGTATGATGCCAAAATCATTGCACCAATCAGATATTATGATTGGGTTTCTAACCTAGTACCTACAAGAAAGAAAACTGGTGAAATCAGTTTATGTGTAGATTTCAGGAATCTTAATAAGGTGTCCTTAAAGGAAAATTACCCTTTACCCAAAATGGACCATATTTTACAAAGGGTAGTTGGTTCTTCTAGGATATCTTTATTAGATGGTTTTTCAAGATATAACTATATACTTTTTCAAAAAGAAGACCAACCTAAAACAACTTTTACCACTCCATGGCGCACTTTCATGTATGTGAAAATGCCTTTTGGTTTGATGAATGCTGGAGCTACCTTTCAGAGGGCTATGGATATAGCCTTTGCTAAGGAAATACATGAATTTTTGGTTATTTATTTAGATGATATTACTATTTTTTCTAAGACAAATAATGATCATTTGGATCATCTGAGACAAGTTTTCATTAAGTGTAGAAAATTTGGTATATCATTAAATCCAAAGAAAACTCTTTTTAGACTAGAAGAAGGAAAATTACTTGGACACATAATTTCAAAGGAAGGTATTAGGATAGATCCAATAAGAATATAAGCCATACTGCAAATTCACCCACCTAGGAATATCAAAGAGTTACAAGCATTTTTAGGTAAAATTAACTTTTTGAGAAGATTTATTTCTAATCTAGCAGAAATCATCAAAGAACTAAATAACATGTTAAAAAATGACTCTATTTTAAAATGGAAAGTTGAAGCAAAATAGTCATTCTAATCCATTAAACATGCTTTAACAAAAACTCAAGTCCTAATCAGTCCAGACTTCAAGAAAGATTTTATAATCTTTTCATTTGCCTCAGAACATACAATACTTGTAGTTATACTGCAGAAAAATGACCAAGGTATTGAAAAGCCTATAGCATTTTTCAGTAAAACCCTTAGAGATGCGCCTTTGAGATATAACATAATGGAAAAACAAGATTTAGATTTGGTTAAAGCCATAAACGATTTCAGAGTGTCCATTCTTTACTCCCACATTATTGCCTATGTCCCTAATTCTGTAGTCAAAGATATTTTAACACGGGATGGGCCAGATGGAAGAAGAGGAAAGTGGATTGCCACTATCCTTGAATATGACACAGAGATTAACCAACCAAGCTCATAAAAGGACAAGGTTTAGCCAAACTAATGGCTGAATCCAATTGTAATAATTTGGATATAAATTTTATTGCCCAGATTGATGACCAGGAAGAGATGGTGACTCCATTGATCAGTGAAGCCTATCTAGACTCACCATGGTACTCAGATATTGTCTTTGTACTTAAAATTTTACAAGCTCCTCCTGGATTAACTAGAACAAAAGCTAGACTCATCAAACTTAAAGCAATGAGATATTGTATTCTAGATAAAATGCTTTATTAGAAAGAACAAAGTGGGATTTTACTGAATTGTTTACTAAAATCAAAAGCTGACAAAATTCTTGGAGAGTTTCATGCAGGTGATTGTGGAGGACACTTATACTGGAAAAGTACAACAGATAAGATTCTTAGAGCTAGTTTCTACTAGTCTACCTTATTTGTTGATGTGAAAAAATTTGTTACTTCATGTCACAAATGTCAGGTTTTTGAAGGAAAAAGGAAGTTGTTACCTTTACCCCTAAAACCTATTTCTACTAAGATGCCTTTTCAACAATGGGGTTTAGACTTCATTGGAGAAATTCGCCCTCCATCCTCTGGCCAACACAAATGGATATTGATTGCCACAGATTATTTCACAAAGTGGATTGAAGCTATTCCAACCAGACAATCCACTGATTTAGTCATTATTTCTTTCATAGAAAACAACATTTTATCTAGATTCGGATGCCCATAGAAAATTATTACTGACAATGCAACTGCATTTAAATCTAAGAAAATGATTGCCTTTTGCCACAAGTATCATATTAGCCTAGGCCACTCTACTACTTATTACCCTCAGGGTAATGGCCTAGCTGAATCTTCCAATAAAAGCCTTGTGAGTATCATCAAAATACTACTTAAATAAAATAATAAAACTTGCAATAGGAAGTTATTCTATGCATTATGGGCAGATAGACTTACTACCAAGAAGTCAATTGGAACATCTCCTTACCAGATTGTATATAGGATGGATGCAGTTTTCCCATCATCTTTAGGTGTCCTAGTTATGAAAATTATCCAAGAATCATAGGTAGAACTCAATGATATACAGAGAAGGATAAATCAAACTATTCATCTTCAACAGACAAGGGAAGAAGTATATGAAAAATATCAATTCATTCAAGAGAAAATCAAGAAAATATTTGATAAAAGAACTAAAGAAGATGATTTTGCCATAGGAGATAAAGTGTTAAAATTGGATTCCAGGATAGAAGAAAAAGGAAAACATGGAACGGTCCTTATGTCATTTATGGGTACAGAGGTAACAATGCATTTTTTATTAGAAATTTGGATGGAACAGATATTCCAGAAGGACCAGTGAATGGTAAAATGCTCAAACATTACTATTCTTCTGAGTTAACTAATTCTAGGTCCTAATTTCCTTTTATATCATTGTAAATATCCATTGCATTTTGTAGATTGGATTGGATGTTTTCTTTCCAAAGTTGAAGCCCGAAGTGAAGGCCCTAAGCTTTGAAGAGCAAAATTTCATAAGTATGAGTTTTGCAAAAATCAGAAGACAGTTACTGGATCATCATGGTCAAAATGGAAGGCTACTGATCTTCGAGTTCTTGAAATTTCACCAAGAAATTCCATCCCCATGTGAAGCCGCTATTAGGGTCCTATAGGTATAGGATTCATATTTTTGAATTGACTTATGATAGTCTTGCAAATATGTATACACCTTGCTTTCTGCAAGTTGTTTTCCCATATTTTGTAAAAAATAAAAAAATAGAAAAGCAAAAAGAGGGCAAAGTCCTAAAAGAAAAATCAAAGGACTTAGAAAAAATAATATACCCCAAAACAAAAGAAATAAAACATGAAAGTGTGCAATTCCAAATGCCACTACTTTTCACTTTCACTGATGATTATAGGAAAATGTCAATAAATGCCATAATCCATGATGAGTTGAAATGTTGAATCTTGACTTGTCATGTTTCAATTTTATTGTTGTAGATAGTGAATAAAGATTAGTCATATAGTTTAATTCTGACTAATCAGTAGATAGGTAGAGAATAAAGAGGAGCTCATCAGTTTAATATGAGCCCTCGGATGATATAAGGTAAATTTATATATTTTTTATTTCTTTCAAAAGAATAAAATGTTCAAGGTTGCTAGCTCAAATACACCTGCAAAATGGAAGAAAAAATGTTAGATTAAAAGTTGGGTAGGTATAAAGAAGTGGGAGAATCATTTAAATACTTTTCACTAGGAAAAATCACTAATTTCCCCTCCCATATAGTTATTCTGCATTCTAAACTTCCAGTCAAAGAGGCTCAGAGCATTTCTCTGACTTCTGTTGGGACCGGACCCAAGGCTCAATGATTGTTAAGTTAAAAGTGTTGAATTCCTGTAATAATCCCTAATTATCATAATTTACCCTATATTCATCCATTTTCACTTCAAGTTCATAAGTAAAGACCTTTTTACTTAATGAAAGAGAAAATCCCCTTTTGATTAATCTCATTCATTCATAAAAACATAAAAACCCTCCAAAAATATTATATTTTAGGTGAAAGTGGTCAAGTTATAAATGATAAATCTTTGCTTTTTACATTATCACTTTACTTAGTCATATGAATATATTTTGGTGCTTTTCATTGTATATGACATACAACAATCCCTTTTGGTGCACCTTCAAATCACTTTTACAGTCTAAATCATTCAGAAAACCTGTGTTTTCTATCTCAAACTATTTCCTTTGTCCTAAAAATTCTAATTGAGCACTAAATTGCCCACTGCTATCATCCTTGCCCATAAAATTTCTCAATTACCCTCTATTGAAGAAAAATCAACTATAGAAAACTATATAATCTTGTTGTAGTTAATTTAAAATGACAAAAAAGCAAATCACACCTAAGGCTGGAGGATCCAAGCTTGTTAAGCCTGGAGGGTAAAAAACTCTCAATACTGAAGCAACAAAAGCCCCAAAGTCTACTCCTGCTATCACTGCTAAGACCACTGTGACTGTAAATCCTCTTCAACCTCCAGTGTCCAGTGAAGAATTTATCCCTTTAGTTGACTTGGATTATAAAATTGTAGAACCTCTAGTAGAATTCAATCTATTATAAGTACACAATTGGTGTTATGAGAAATTTTTAGACAAAGAAGAAATGCCACTCTAGGATACAAACTTACCTAAATATATAGTCCCAGTAACACATCCTAGTCAGGACTTGATAAGACTATGCCAGGAGTATTATGTCCCAGATCAAAGATCAATTGTGAATAATGACAAGGAAATCCTTTTTTCTATCACTGTAGAGTCAATCAATGAAATGTTGTAGTTACAGTTTGACTCTAGGGCAGTCCCATTATCCATTGAAGCATTGACTCAATTATATTTAGGGTTAGATTTCCCTAAAATATTCATGATTTTTCAGAGCTTCATGCCTAGTCATGTGGACATCCCAAAGCTGAATCCTCCCTATTCCACTTCCAAGTTTCCAGAGGGTTCTAGGCATGTAATTTATATGTTATCCTTCATATTGGGCTATTTCACTGGTGAGTTTACTGATGAGTATATCCTTTGGTTTTTGTCTACTTTGTCTCCTGATCAGCCTCATACTGTGATCTTTGATTTTTCCAAGTTTATTGTTGATTCCATACACCATCAATTGAAAAATTTACCCACTGAAGGGGTATTTAGGTATTTTTCCTATTTATTTCATTTGTTCTTATTATCATAATCAGATCACTTCCCAATAACATTGCAGAAAATGAATGTAGAGGGCCAACCTCTATCATTTGTCTTTTGGACATCATTGTTGAGAAAAGAGGGAAGTGAATAAAGTTACATAGATTTCACAGATTTGTTTATCAGGCCAGTTGTGAATTAGCTACAAAAATCAGAACAACCTAGAGTAAGTGAAGAGATGAAAAGAATATTACAACTGTCAGAAGAATGCAAAATGGGAGATTGGTACTTGTATGAGAAGCACACTGAATTAAGAATCTTTGGAACCAATCTGCTTCCATATAAGTTACCTAAGTTTTTAACTATCAGAGTCTTTGCTCTAGATTATTTGAGACAGGTGTTGAATTTTGATGCTATCCATTTCATGGCCTCTAAAAAGAAGACCCTGTTCAAACTAAAAAATCAAATTGGCCCTTTCATAGTGAATAATAGGGATGCTGAGAAAGAAATAGAAAAAAGATTATCAGAGCTGAAATTTCCAGTGAGTTTCCCTTGGAATTATGACCCCCAAGGTCTTTTGAACAGTATAAGGGTTAAAAATAAGCTGCCTCTTTTTATACATGAGCCAAATCCTGATATTGAAAATTTTTCCAATTAGACAGAATGGGCCGAAAATACATTGGTAGATTTAACTGTAAATACACAACCAGCAGGAAAAAAGGATACCACACTTGCTGTGGTAACTCCTAAATAGCCAAAGACTTCAAACAAAAGGAGCAGAGATGAGGGAGCCTATACATCATAAACTACTTCAGATACCAAGTTCAAACTCATATACAATAAAAGGCTAATATTTGGTTCCATAGGAAAATAAAAACTTATTGAAGTTGAAGATGAACCAGAGGTCAGTAATGATGAAGCCACTACAATAATAAAGGAGACTTTGACAGAGATTGAAAGAGAACAAGCAACATCCAAAGGAAAGGAGACCCAAATGATTGAGCAACAAGTGAATATGGAAACTTCTTCTTCTCAAACAACATAAGAAAAAGATTTGGATATTAAGGACAAATATAAGCAGATTAAACAAAGAAATGAGGAAATTAAAAGTGAGATTTATTCTCAATTTCTCAAGCAGAAGCCAGGAAATCAGGATAGATTTCTTACATCATTTGATTATTCTGCAAATAAAATGATCATTTCCTATTTACAACCTACTACTTCAACTCCAAAAACAGTGGCTGACTACAAAAAGATGGAATTTGAAGTAGATACTAAAAAGGAACATGAGTTGGATTAGATAGAATTCCATTGACATATTTCTGAGATGCTATATTCCACTGTGTTGACAAAGGCCATGAGTGTAACCAATTTGCAAAATACTATTATCAACCTTCAAGATCAGATGAAACTTTATAAAGGCTCCTTATATGCAAAATATCTAAGGATCAAGGCCTTAGAATATTTTATTCTACAAATAGGAGTTGACCCATCAAATATACAAGCTGCTGAAGTATTAATCAAACATAAAAATGATGATATTGCTGCTTTGAGGAAATAGTTAAAAATTCCTCAAAGTGATCACCGACAGAGCAAGGAAATACTTCAAGAACATAAAGAGAAAGAAGATATGATGCAATTGATCATAAAGCTTACTGCCCAAATTAAGGATATGGAAAGTAAATTGGATATACTGATGAAAGAAAAAGAAACTGTGAAGGAAACTGATGCTTCCACCATTCCCACAGTTATACCTATTATTACAGCTATTATTCCTTCTACATTGGGAGAAAAGTTAGCACCCAGTTAGCAACTGCAGTGTCAGTACAATCAGCTACTACCTCCCAAACAGAATCCTCAACATCACAGGTGCAACAGAAAAATGATGCAGGGAAAATTGTTAAAGAAATGGAAGAAATGACATTGAAAACCAGTGAAATTAATAGTTTGAAGAAAAAGATTCAAAATATTGAAATATCTAATAAATCAGCATTGATTAATGCCAACAATTATGAACAAAAAGCTAAAAGACTTGAAGAACAAGTCAAAAGCCTCCAAAAGGATTCGAGTTTCACCACACAGATTTCTTACATAAGAAATCACCTATGGAACAACATTATTGAGGCCATACATCTTCAATGGCCATCAATTCAGATAATATATGAACAGAGAGACCACCTTCTAGCAACTCAAGGTGAAATACAAAGGAAAACAGAAGAATTAGCAGATAAACCAGCACAGGAACTAAAGCTAATTAATTTCTTAAACAGTAAGAACAGGACTAAGCTAGAACAATTGAAGATACAAGACAGGACAAAGACTATACTGCAAATCAAAAAAGTATTGACAAAGAAAACTTTGATGAATAACTTGAAATAAAAATGTGATGCTATGAATTTTTCCATTACCAAGTTTTTAGCAAAGTATATTATGCTAAGACAAGCAGGCATTCCAGACATCCATGTATTCAATGACAAATTAATGGACCAAAAGGAATATGATACAAAGATAAGGGACCATGCCAAAGAACAGGTGAATAAGCAACTGTCACAGTCATCTCCAACAAGGAAAGTTGTTCTCCAATACATTGAAGATTTATTCTTCCTTTAGAATGAAATCAAACATTTATTTGTAATTAAACCAAATTTTTCTAAGTACACTGAAGCAAATGAGAACTACAGAAAATTCAAGAGTGTAAAAATACCAGATGTTGAACAGTGGCAGGTGTTTACAAATTTATTGTAGCAGCCAAGAAGTAAACAGTGAAGGAGAGTGCAGATGAAGCAATCAGTTTGAAAAGGAAACAAATAAAACAGTTATTTGATTTTGAATTTTTTTGCTGCTAAGAAGTCTCTTTTTACAATAGTTAAATGTCAAAGTATCAATTTAAAGAGTATCAGGGTGAAAGGCTAGAGTCAAAGTGTAACAGAGAGAAAACAACAGTTAGCTGATTTGACTGCTGTAATTTCCTTTTTTTTACAGCAGTGAAATGATTAATAAACAGCGTGAAGGAGTATCAGAGATAAAGTACCAGGTCAAAGAGTATAAGTGGAAAGAGTATCAGTGAAGTCATCTTCCAAAAAAGATATTTTGCGAAATGTCAACAAGCATGTACAACTATTCAACAAACAGTTTTTGTTAGATAAGATAGCTCTATATTTTCTAGATAAGAGGACAACTTGCTAAAGTTGTTAAGCAACTATCCCTCTTAATGTGTAAAGATATTTTTATTTTCCTAGATTTATTCCTAGATCTCTCTAGGATATTTTGTAATAAACATTTTTATAAATACTTCAATTTATGAAGTGTTTAGTGTCGAATCAAATTTCTAAGAACATTATAGACATTTTTCTGGTACATTGGAGGCTCAGATGTGTTGATTTCAAAGCAGCAGTTTGGAAAATAGCCAATTGGACTTCAGAATTCATGATTCATGAGATAATTTGAAGAGTAAAGTTCATCTATCTTGTCATTGTTTCCATTCTGAGTTACATACAATTTCATATATGTTGTTCAATATTAATGATTAAATAGGAGAATTATTTTAGGACTAGTGTAATAACTCCCTGTCTTAACTACTTAATCATTTAAATGTTTTTTGCTAATTTCCAGATTTAGGAATTCTTAATTGCTCCTAGTGCCGTTTGACCTTTGCCTCCTTCCTCTTCTTTCGGATCAAAGGATCCTTCATTTCCCTTTATCCTAAAGCAAGCCATCTCATCAAAACAATCTATCCAAATTTCTGAGGGTTATCTACCTTGCCATAAATACATTAGCATCCTCTTGGCCTTGCCTTTTAGTTCTTCTTGCTAGAATTTGACTCCATAGCCCAATGGACTGGTAGATCCCTCTTTAATTTATTTTTATGTAATCTTATTTTCCACCAAACATTTCAATACAAAAATCAATTGTTCTATCATAACTAGCCTAAAACATTAAACAAAAACAAAGTTAAATCATAAAGAGAGAGCCCTCTCTGAAATTTAGGAAGGCTAGATCCTAAATTTCTAAAGTAGGTTTGTGGTTACCCCTAGTTTTCTTAAACAAAAAATAAAAAACCCACAATCTTTAGAAATTACTAGGGTGATAATATCAGGAACGCAACAGAATACAGAAATAACCATAAACATAGAAATACAGCGGAAATAAGGCTTCATTTCATTAATATCAAATCACAGATATATGCCTACAAACATGATGGAAATAAAATAGCTAGGGTGTTGGTAGCGAATCTCTGAGAAGAGATGTGGTGAGTACAAACCTCTAAACTGTGTTACAATGAGGCTCGAGGGCCTATTTATTATGGAGTAACAATGGAGAACTCTAAATGTCCAAAAACCTAACCCTAGGAGGTGAAGCGCCAAAACTATGGGCCTCGTTTGGGTAAATTGGTGTTTCAACTTCTCGAGGATGTAACTTCGGCATACTATCTCCGTTTGGGGCTTCAAAATGGATTCGGAAGTTCAGGACCTGAAAAACTGCTAAAAATAGTAAATTGTGAAAAAATTGAAAGAGACAATGGTGGGGCCCCAAGTGGAGTAGGTGGGTGGCTTGTTAGTCATCAGTATTTTTTTACCTATTGTTGATGACTAGATTCCTAGCTGATTTTTCTAGAAGCTAATCTCAATCTGTCAATTTGTCATCTAGAAAACACCATAGAAATTTTTTTTATCCTCTTACTCCTCCCTGTCAGCCTATGATAAGAGCAATCTTCAGTTTTCAAGTTATGTCTTGTTTCAGCGAAGTATCCCTGTCTATAGATGTCTTAGCCTTGCGTCTCTGCTATCATTTTCCCCTTATTTCTCAATGAAACTCACTGTCCAACATTTGACAAAGTGTCTCCTTTCCTACCCCTAATCTTCTTGTAAAAAACCATCCCATTATGCCTAAGAAAACAATCAGAATCTATGAAAATTTCCCCTAAGTTAGATAGTGGTGTTTAGGGAGTCATTTCCTTGGAAAAAATATTCTAAGCCAAAAAGCCTCAGTCTAGTACCAAACAGCCACAGATTGTCTTCCTATTCTGCAAAACAAGTCTTGATCCATCCATAGGTCGCACACCACTAATAGGTCATTTTGTCTCAGTACAACAGAAGTTCAACAAAGATCCAAATCAGGAGAAAATAAGCATTTTCACTGTCTAAAAGGAATATACTTAGATCGGGCAAAATCCCCATGAAACACCAAAATATCTCTCCAAGGTTCAAATTCATATTTTTTTACATCTCTGCAGGGATGTATTGATTGATAACATTAAACAAATTATGAGCAAAAAGAACACCTTAGGAGAAAGTTTCATGTTGTGTCAAGCTTTACTATGGAAGTCAGAGAAAAGTGCAGTTTTTGGCCAAACAAATCAGCATTGTACAACCAACAGTGATAGTCCTCTGGTAAAAAAGGGCTTTAAAGCAAATTAGGCATCACAGTGAAAGTAGAGGAGGGACAACTACTTCTTATACTTCATCAGGAACTAAACTCTAAAAGAATGTTACATACAAGTTCACCACACCTTATAAAAACACAGTCAAGGGAAGAAAGAGAAGTTTTAAAGATACATCATAGTGAGCGCTCAACACCCACAAAGCACTTGATTTACTCTTGAAGATTTCTAGTAATTTTATGCAAAAGAGATGTAATTTACTGACAGCTCCTCATGAAGCAAAGGGGCATGATGATTCAAATCATTTCATCAAAGTTAAGGCCTCAATCAACAGATAAGCAGATGGTTGGGAAACATAATGATAACCTCCTCCAAATAAAGAGCAGATGGTTAGGAACAGGATGATGACCTCCTTCATTTAAAAGCAGAGAGTTATAAAGGCATGTTGTAGCCTCCTTCATAAACAAGCAGAGGGCCAACATGTTTTTAAATAACTTCAGAGCTGTTGTGTGCTACCTCCTCCAAAGATGAATAGTGGGTGCATCAGTATGGTTTCAAATTGTGTTTGAGTAAGTTTTCTATTGAAAAGACAAGGTTGAAAATCAGTGGTGAGTCAATGAGAGTTCATAGGTTGAAAGCCTATTTCATATCATAAGCAAAAGGATGGCATGCTGGTGTTAAAGGTCTCTTTCATTATGTTTCAAAATTTTTTCTTCAAAGGATAAATCAGAAGTCATAGCTTTTATTTTAAGAGTAGCCTCATCTGAATTATGAAATTAGTAGACTAAGCTCTGTGTCAAGTGACTTTTGCAAGACTGATATGAACAAACATTCACTTAAAACTTTTGTGTGTAAAGAGAATTTTCCTCTTAAAACCGATCCCTTATGGTTTATAAAAATTCTCCCTCCAAAGTGATGAATGAAAGGCAAGCATCAAAGGATACTTCTAGCTCAGTCAAAAGATAGAAGACACATGGTAAAAATGGGTGAAACTTTCACTGTTTTTAGACCTCCTTTACAGAGAAACAAAGGGACAGCTCTCCAAGGTTTTCACCATGTAAATCAGCTCATTGAAATGTTAAAAAAGGGTGATAAAACATGTTTCATTTTCAGTCAAATAAGACCTCCATCAGCAGATAAGGAGGCCTCATGATAGGTCTAAAGGGTCATTGAAAAAATCTACAACAGTAGTGGTTTGTATGATAATATCCCTTGTAAACAAAATGAAGAAAAACACAATTTTTAGTATCTTTTCATTTCATAAAACAGTGTTTTTACCAATGGTTTCAAAGGGCTGCAATAGCATTGTTTTTATGAGTTTCTTTCAGATGATGAGTCTTTTATAGAGTTTCAAAGTAATATGGTGCTGAGGGGGTGAATTTTACTTTGAAAGGGGCTTTCAAATGAAATACAGAGTTTGAGCATCAATATGTTTCAAAAATTCTATCTCAATATTGGAAAAATAAATTCTGGGCCGAAGCCAACAAAGGAGAAAAGTTATGAAGATACGGTTCAGATGGGCTTAAAGGACACCCTGCCAACAGAAGGTCAAATCAGTTTTTAAAAAGAATTTCTCCATTACATGAAATAATAGGGCTTCACCCAACAAGGTCAAGATGTTTCATTAGTAGTTTAAAATATAAATCTCCTTGGTGAAAGATACAGAGAAATGACACATATGAAAAAACCCTCATCACCTCACAAATAGTGGATTTTCATATTGGGTTCTACTTTTTTACAAGATGGACCCATAAAAAAATATAATGAGGAACGGGATGTTGGCATTAAAATGAGTCTACACAAATGTTGAAGTTTGGTGTTGTTCTTAAAAACTACCAATAACCAAGAATCAGATATCAAATCTGGGGGTCATCAGGAATCTCTACAATTATCACAGTCATAGGATATATTGTTTGAAGATGGGCATTGGAAGCACATTGATGAATTCCAAAACCCCAAGACAAGATCATGGGAATGATAGAAATGGAACACACAACATTTTATTTTTGGCTGCAATAGTGGTGTTGAGAACTGCTCTAAGCAACAGATTGGCAAAGGTGCAAGGTTTCTTATTTCAGGTTTCCTTTTTAAGGCAGATGCCTATATTTTTGTGCCTAATTGCTGAAAATCTTATCTTATGTCTCCTTCAATTGGAATTTTTATCCACTAAAAAGTATTTAACAGGAACCTTGAGCTTGCATTTCAGAAAAGTTTTGACATATCACATTCATGCAGATTATTTTCAGAACATGACATATTACAAAAAATCCAATGTGGATAGCTGAAATCACTAAAACATAGCAGCAAATTGCAAGTTTTGTGCAACATTCTGATATGAAAGAATCGACTGTTGCAGGGCAAGAGAGGCTTTATCATGCAAGCATACTCTATAATTCTGAGTTCATTTGAGCAGCAAGTGACATTATTATAAACTTATTTTTCTTTCCCATATCGCATGATTGATTTGGTCTCAGAGAAGCTTACATTTTGACCAGTAAATAATTAGATTATTCAGCTGAAAATACGAAAGTTCAAATATGGAGGATATGCATTATTGAGGTGTTTTGATTACAATAAAAAATACCCTTCTCTTGAAAGGAGATTCTAGCCAGTCCAGGTACCAGAGCCTACCATGGATGAGACCATACAGATTTTGAAAGGTTTTCGAGAACGATATGAGATTTATCACAGGCTGCGTTATATTGATAAGGCGTTGGTTTCTGCCGCTCAATTTTCCCATCAGTACGTCAGTGATCGTTACCTTCCCGATAAAGGAAATTGATCTGATTGATGAGGCTGGTTCTCGAGTGAGATTGAGGCATGCTCAGTTTCCTGAGTAGGCCAAAGAGTTGGAAAGAGAACTTAGGCAAATAACAAAAGAAAAGAATGAAGTTGTTCAAAGCCAGGACTTTGAAAAGGCTGGAGAGCTACATGACCCGAAGATAGAGCTGAAGGCACAAATTGTTGCTATAACAGTGAAGGGTAAAGAAAAATCAAAATCTGAGTGTGAGGCAAGTGATGAGGGTCCAATAGTGACAAAGGCAAACATTGAAACATATTGTAGCTTCATGGACAGGAATTCCTATTGAAAAGGTATCAACTGATAAGTCTAAAGACTTTTGAAGATGGAGGAAACTTTTCAACATCGTGTCATAGGGCAAGATGAAGCTGTAAGAGCAATCAGTCGAGCTATTCACCGAGCATGAGTTGGTTTGAAAAATCCCGACAGGCCAATTACGAGTTTTATTTTCTCAGGTCCAACTGGTGTTGGCAAGTCAGAGCTTACAAAGGCAATGGCAACTTATTATTTTTGTCGCAAAGGAGTTTTCTTCATAAGCACGACGTGCCTGTAACTTTGTGCGGCACGCTTGTAGGTGGTCGCAAGAGAGTTTTCAACACAAGCGCGACACGCCTGAAGAGTGGCGCGACATGCTTGTGCCTAGTGCCCAGTGACCATTGAATGTGCCCGGTTTCTCCTGAACGTCCTAGTAACACTATTGAACAAGGCACCCGAGCCCTTAAACACCTCCATCCGAGCGTTCAAAACCCTAGTAAGTTTCGTCCCACTAACCTTGTGTTTTAAACACCATTACCTTGCATTATCAGCCATTAAATTTTCCATTTTTAACCTCTACACCATCCTTTTCTGAACGGCCCAGGCCACCCCTGAATGGCCCAGCGCCTGGGCCATCGTCTGAACGCTATTGGCTATCCCTTTTTCACCTGCATCCAAATACTCGAGGCACAATAACCCTCCTTCCACCGGCCATATGTTTTTAACATTATTCTCTTGCATGATCAAAATTAAAATTACCATTTTTTTTTTAACTCTCCATTGTCCATTCCTAAACGGCCTAGCACCCAAGCCATCATCTAAACAACATCGCCGGTATGTTTCTTGCCTTTATCCAAGCCATCAAGGCATGAAAAGAGCCCTTTTGACCTGCATTACACCTTACTCATTATACACTTTCATTGTCTCCACTTTCAATCCTTTCAAATACCTCTAAGCACATGTTTTCAACACTGCCTGGGCCACCCCTGAATGGCCCACTGCCCAGGGCCTAGGCCACAGTCAACACCAATCATCACAGAACTACAAAGATGTCAAGGTCAAGTTTTTCTACAAGGAAGTCACCTCCAAACACATCAGGGACAGTTTTCAAAAAGGTATTTATGTCTTGGCCTAGTTTTGATTAAAGGAAAGATTTTAAAGAGAGAATTCATACAGGTGAGATAGTTTATAGAAGAGAGGAATAACCTGTTACTGAGTTTTGTAATCACCCAACTTTTCGGACTGTCTAAGTGAGTCCATCATCAGGGGTAGACATCAAAAGTTCTTTGAAAAGAAGAGAAAATAGGGCAAAGGGATAGAGGTATAAATAGTAAAAGATGAGGAGTTTCATGAAAGGTCGGTTTTTTTTTTTTGAGACACAACTATTGAAATATTTAATTAATTTTTTTTTTAATTTTTTTATTATTATTTATTTTTATTATTATTACTACTATTATTATTATTATTATTTTTAATTTTTTAATTTTTATTTATTTATTTATTTAATAAACTAGATTATGTGTTTTTTTTTTTTAAATAACCTATATAAATAAATAATCTATTATTTCAAGTGCTTAATTTAAAAAGTTTTTTTTTTTTTTTTTTAAATATAAATCTAATTAGGTTTACAAATAAAACCTTAATGAGTGAGAAACCAGTGATAAAGGAGGAAAGAGTGGTTGACAGTTTGAAAGAGTTTATTGCTGTGAGTGGTTGAAAATAGCATATTCTTCCAAGGAGAAAGCGTATTGGTGCCCAAGGGAAAGGAAACCTGTTTCTAAAAAGTTATAAATCTTTTTGTTTGCTCACAAATACAGTTCATAAAAGGTGCATTGGTTTTCATTTGAGAAAGAAGCCTATCCACCTATTAAAGAGGAAGCAGTGATTAAAACAAAGAAAGCCATCATTTCAAATTAAAGGTTTGAACTACATAAAACAGGGTGTCATTTTTTAAGAGACTATTACCTTGCGAAATTCTTTTTGTGCTATGAAATAGTTAAGGATTGGCACGATATTTAGAAGGAAAAGCAGAGTTTTGTGAAAGGTCTTTCAAATCAGTTTAAAAAAGGGTATCTTAACAGTGATTTCAAAAGAGCACCAAGTTGGCTAAATCAAGGAGAAAATAGTGACTAGAGGATAAAGGGCTTGTTATTAGTTTGAAAGAGGTATTTTTTGTAAATAGCTAAAGATAACACAATCTTATATAAGAAAAATGGTTTTGTTTTGAAGACCTTTTCTTAGTAACAAGAGAAGATACTACTTTAGAGGAACGAGCTAAACCTTCATCCAACAAATTGTCTGCTTGACTAAGCAGGAAAGGAAAGTGTTTTCAAAGGGGAAACATAGTGTTTATTCAAAAGTGCACTCTTTGCTTAGAAACAAAGGAAGATAGTGATTGGGGAAAAGGTTTTTATCGGTTTGTAAGGTGTTTGTTCACCTTTTAAAATAGTGATTTCAAAAGGGAAATGTTTGAAGGGGAAGAGTCTTTGTGCCAAAAACAAAAGGAAACTTTCTTTTCTAAAAACCACAAACATGTCTTGTTAAATGGCATCTTGGCTCAAACACAATACTGAAGAGATGACTTTAATGATGATGAGGAACAAGGAAAAGAGTCTAAACATAGCGGTGATAATGAAGAGCAAAGTGATGGGCAGTATGGCAGTGATGAAAAGGAACATTATGGCAACCAACACAGCAATGAGCATGAGGGTGATGAAGCACAAAACATTAAAGGGAAAGAGCATGACAGTCATGAATAAAGCAGTGACAAAGATAAACAAGACAACCCTCAAGCAAGCCATGATGAGTGCAAGAAAACTGTAATATCTCGTTTCTGGGATATCTCTAAAACACGTCAAACTCCAACCAGAGATAGACTCGGAGGGCATTTACCAGATATTTTGCCTCTGAAAAGAGGACAAGATCCGGAGGCTACCTGGACCTTTCCAGACTCTGTCTAAGAGTGAAAGATAAATGCACCAAGTGGTATAGAACTAGAATGCTCAAAACAATAATAGTGCAGCAGACATATAATATCATAGAAAGAGAATACGACAACTATGGCAACTCATCCAGAAAACATAGAGAGGAAATGCTGAGCCATTTAATAATCTGAGAAATGTAATGAAGTACAATAGGCTAATCTTGCTCAAGGCAAGTGATAAAACACTCTTAGAGAATACCGGAAATGACTGCTCAATGAACTGCGTCCTAGCTACTGGAAAACTTCAGTGTAGCTGCTACTGCTGGAATGGACTAAAGACTAGGGGCTGATCCCCTTGCTGAAATGAACTGAAAATCGGCAAACCTCCTCTCCTCAACAACCCGGAAAAAATCCAAAAACCATTCTGAGAATGGCCAACCCTAGAAATCACCAAAAACTGCCTCCCTAGTGAATTATGCTAGCCTCCAAGGCACTGCGCAGTGGCTAGATAGAAACTGTTGAAACACTGCCACAAACTCCGCCAAAAACCTCCGATGGGCAAAGGCTGACCGTCTACTCAAAATCCTGGCTAAATCACCTACAGAAACCCCAATCCGAAGCTCCTCCACAATGGACTGCATCCTCTCTCCCAGTAATGCGTAGTCTCTATAAGCTCCAGCTCCGCAACAAACCCAAACAATAAAACGTCTCACAAAATAATGAAAAACCAACCTTTCCCAAGTAAGCACTCAAAGTCCCTCGGCGCTAAGGGCGAGATCTCCGACTGGAGACACTCAATGCACTAAACAATGCTGCAGACAGGCTAAATAGCTAGCGTGCTCAAGAAGACAAATGTCTCACTCAAAAATCATCAACTCAAGAATGAATGAAATGAGGAGGCTCCTCCATATTTTATAACGTTTGTTTCCCTCCAAAACCCAACGTAGCCTCTCTCTCCTCCACATACTCATCCTTATCTATTCAGAAGCTTGCAGAAACTTCTAGAGTGTACGTAGGCCCCCCTCCTCTACGTGGTGTTAGGCCCCCTTTGACTTCCATTTAAGTCACAACGTTGTGCTACTAGGTGGATGTATTATTTCTCTTAAGTGAGTTAGACCCTTTTCACTCACTTTTTATTTATTTAAAAACTATAGACCGAAAAATAAACAAAATCGAATATTCCAATTAGTCGTTGCTAATTAGGAATATTACAGTCTCCCCCAGAAAAATGTTGCTTGTCCTCAAGAAACTGAAGTGATGGATGCTGTAAGATCTTCTCGCTCTCCCAAGTGTCATCCTCATCCGGAAAATTCTTCCACCTCACCAAGAATTCTTGGATTTTCCTGCTCCATAACTGCCTCTCCCTGGTATCAATAATGGTCTCCAGCTGCAACACCAAGTGCCCCTCATCATCTATAGGTGGTAGATCCTCTGTCACTGTCACCTGTTGTTGTGGAGGTAAATCCCCTCTGCGGACAGAGGCGATCCCTACTAGCCCAGATCGGGTCTAGCAACAATCGTTCACGCTACAGTGTAGGTTCCTAATTGCAAATAAACCAACTAGAGATGAAGGTTTACCCGGAATCCAACACTGTCGCTCATAGAGAAAGTAGCACTCCCGTTCCTTAGCTCTAGCAGATCACAATCCTCACAATCTCCGTGATTGGACACCTGCACACACAAGAAACAAAACAAACCCAAGTGTAAAATCCAGTGCATGCAACTATATGTCAGTCAGAGAAGACATAACTCATCATCATCATTAATAACAAGAGTGGAACCATAACCAATAGTCGCTTATCATTAATCAATCAAAGAAGAATACAACCATAGATTTGATGTTGAATTCTCCTTCTGAGGGTCGTCAGCAGAACATGTCTCAATAAAGCCTGTTAGGGATGGGACAAGCCTCTCTCTCCGGATGTCTTGACAATAATCTCCTTGCTTGGATTTGGCCTTAAGGGAATGAATCAAGGCTCTTGCAACATTAGGCTCTTGGGAACTTGGAGACTAGCTTGCAAATGGGATGAGCAAGCTTTTATAGATGGAGGAAGGGGAGTTGGGATCCCTATAATCATGGGATTGGCCCTATCCTCAAGGAAGCTTCCATGAGAGGTGGCAAACCACTTCCTCTACATGGAGATCCGGAGCCAAACCTCCCAACTCAAATTAGATACCAGTTCCTGGATCGGTTAGGACGAAACTTTTGCCATTTATTTTTTAAAAACACTCCTTAAAATGGCTGGCGCGAGTGCGACTCTAGAACAGAGTGCCAATTGGCACGTCCTCTTTGAAGGATTTCCCCCATTGGCGCGAGTAATGAACTGGCTAACCACACCAATGCAAAAAGAGGTGTTTTTAAGGTTTTCACAAGGAGTTGTCTTCAGGGAAATGAAAGCTCATGTTCAGAGGAATGTCATGAAAGTGTTTTCAAGTCATGTTGCTGCTCACAGGTCACGGAATGAGCCCTCCAATGTGCTGGAAGAGGATTGCATGGACGGTGACAAATTTCTTTGTAACAGATGCCCCCTAAAGTATGAGGCCTTAGAGAGAGAGAGGGGTGAAATGCTTTACAAGAACGAGTCCAACCGAAAACACCGCTGTCGGAAAACCTACGTAGAGAAGTACAACTGATATCTCAAATACATGATATATACGTGGTATGGGCATAGCCATCCATAATAGAGTATGTAGCAATCGAGATCCGAGGCATGGATGCAGCCATCCAGTGAGGATCGGTAAATAGACTTAGGTATGGTCGCAGCCATCCAATCAGCGAGTCATGTAACTAATCATAATAATCCACAAAATTGTAGCTTGGATTATAACAGACAGGAATCCAGGGTGTTGCGCTCCATCTCGACCCGAAAAAAGTACAAGTTCAAGCATGTGAATAAGTGAGCTGAAGTCGAACATGCAAGAACATCGTCTGATTACCAGCCAATGATGAAAACTGTTAACAGACACAAGAGGTACCACCAACAATGAAAATGGTCCTCAAGGTAATACAGGTACAATCTACGGCATGTGAACAATGAGCTGACGTCGAACACCTGCAAAATCACTCAATCGGAGTCCAATAATGAAAACCTCACGTCGAATGCGAAGAACCTGCCATTGAGGCATGCAGGCTCCAAGGTACCAGAAGGGAGTCTCTAGATCAGCTTCCTGGATAATGAGCTAAAGTCGATAGGAAGTGACCTTGATCGAAGGTGGGCCATAGTGTTTCCCACATCATCGACGTGAGACAAAGGAACATAATGTTTTTGTGAATCAGAATCAGATGAGAATCAGAGGAAGGTTATAACTTGCAGAGGTCAACTTCTCTTGAACATATTGGCGACACGACAGTGGATTTGGTAGTATTTGACATCAAAATATCAGAGGCCATGATGACGAGGCAAAGAGCAGATGAGAGGTCAAAAAGGATCACCCAAACCCATGGAGGCAAGTGGAAAACGAGATGAGATGTCTCCAACCCGACATGAATGCAGACAAGTGCCATGTTCAAGAGCGACATACTGCCGACACGACAATGATTTTGGTTCCATTTTCCCCACCATATTTGGCGAGTACCTCTTTATTTTTACACAAGCTTGAAGAGGATACCATATGCTTTCTATATAAGCCCATCCTAGTACATTTTACGAGCCCTAGGAAGGAGAAACTTGGACACCGTCATTATGACTGAATCCAATGTCATCAGGGTTTAACGAGTCTGACAAAGGAAGAAATTGGTGTCTTTTCATGTTTAGATAGTTTTAAAAGATAACGGAAAATTAAACTCCAAAGATCCCTTTTCGTAAATAGTTTCTCAGATCCAAAAAGGTAGAAAACAATATTTGAGAAAACCTCCTAGTCACAATAGGCTAGGGTATTCCTTTTTCATAAATAATCTATCCCAGCCCGAAAAAGGGGTAAACCTATACTGGGTAGATGTCGTTTTGTGGCCACTTTAACGATATCGAAACAATAAGGGCATCAACAATCTTTTCATGTTCAGAGAGTCAAAAAATAGCTGAAAGATGACTCCTCCTGGAGGAACGAGTGGTATAAAGGGTAGCTACTGGTTCCGATAATGGTGGAACTGCTCAAAACAAATAAAGGTCAAGAGGCTGGCTAACAAGACCACTCATCGCAGCGGTTCCTCAGGAACGGGTGAAACAACCAAGTGAAGGCATATGATCGGCCAAGCAGATAGTGACGATGGAGTGAGAAAACCAAGGCTCATCTGGCAAAGACAGGTTGATAAAATGGCAATCACAAGGGGTAAAATGGGAAAGGTTTCATTTTTACATAAGCTTGAAATCAGAAAACTCTGCTTGAAGTTGGTTTCATTTTTACACAAGCTTGAAACAAAGATAAACTATGCTTGAACCCGATTTCATTTTTACACAAGCTTGAAACGGAGACAAACTATGCTTGAAACCGGTTTCATTTTTACACAAGCTTGAAACGGAAACAAACTATGCTTGAAAAAGTAAGCATGCCCCCCAGCATGGTGACTCAATTCGAGGTACATGCCCCCCAAGCTTCAATCCATATGAAAGGTAGATGGAGTGAAGGTTCAAATTACGAGATCAAGATGAAGACTCGACTTGGATTTTACGAGATCTCATCAAAGACTCGAACTGAACGGGAAAGTGTTTCATTGTTTTAACGAGGTTGACACATTAAAATAACTATCCTCGTAAGATCTTGTTTAATTTTTTAAGGAGCTTGACACAAGAGAAGAACCATGCTCTGACCAGCTTGTTTCATTTTTTAACGAGCTTGACACAAGAAAAATAACTATGCTCCGACCGACCTTGTTTCATTTTTTAAGGAGCTTGACACAAGAAAAGAACCATGCTCCGAGAACCTTGTTTCATTTTTTAGGGAGCTTGACACAAGATAAGGAACTCTGCTCCGACAACCTTGTTTCATTTTTTAGGGAGCTTGACACAAGACAAGGAACTCTACTCCGACCAGACCTGGTTTCATTTTTTAAGAAGCTTGACACAGGAAAAGAACCATGCTCCAACAGACCTCATCATAATGAACAAGAAGTCATCACTTCCGTGAGTTCCACTCCTGATGGAAGGAAAACATCTTGGAAGTTAGGACCCAATGCCCCCAGCACCTGATGCATGACAGCATCATCACTGAGTACAGGCACGGGGTAGGCAGCCACATAGTTGACCTGCGGTTGGGCAGATACAACGGGTGGATAAAAACCAAGAAGGGATGATGGTGGGCCAGCTACCATATCAAGACCAAAGAATGAAAGCTGATCAATGGTCATGCTCCATCCTTCATGTGGAAAACACATCACGCGAAAGAGAGAGGAGACAAACGCTCCCATGGCATAGGTGTAATCATGCCCCAAAAGTAGATTAAAATCCAAAGGGCCTGGAACAACCATCACGTCCATGAGAATGATTTTGCCTCCCAAAGTAATAGGGAACTGTGGAAGGATCCCTAACAGTTGACTAGTCCTTTTGTTAAATGTCAACAGATTTTGTGTAACAGGCGCAAGCGGTGGTGAGCCAAAAGCTTGCCAGGTAGTCGAGGATAAAATATTAACAGACGCGCCTTCATCTATAATGGTGTTGGGTACGACCAAACCACAAGCCTGTACTGTTATCTCGAAAGGCACATAAGATGGAAGGCGGTATCCTGCAAATCGATTCCAATCAGAGGAAGCGACCAAACTACTTGGAGGGGCTACCGTCGAACTGAGATGGTCTTCCCCTGGGGTTATGGAAGAAGAAGGAGCATCCTCCACAACCTCCATCTCGAAGGTGGGAGGGATATCCTTCGGGACCTCCATCACGGGAGGTGGAGCAATAGCTTTTTGAGGTATAGGGGCAGGAGAATCTTTCTCCAAGTCTGAAGAATCTGAAGAAACCAGAAGGACATGGGGGGTGTGAGATCCACTCTCAACGGAAAAGACTTGGTGCACCGTAGATGGGGCCAGTTCAACCGATCCCACGACCAATGGTTGGTCAGGAATGGATTCTTGAATTTGAATTTCCGAGGGAGCGGGATCGACCAAGGATGACTCTTGACCAATCATAGGATCAACTGGTGGAGGACTCAAAGAAAGTTGTTTGTAACCAGCGGGAAGGCATGGTGTAGAAATAGTTGGGTTGTCCAACACTCGCTTGGCTTCATCCATATAAGGACAAAGGTGAATGGCATGGTGCCCTTCACACAACATACAAGGATTGGTAATCTTACCCTGCTTCTTAGGACCCTTATCAGCACCAATTGGAGATGTGCCCCCAACTTGACTCTCAGAATTCAATGGCAACGGTGGGCGACCGTTGGACCATACTTCGAGCACCTTGGGAATGCCAGGGTAGTCTCGAAGAAAATGGTCTCCCATGCACAAGATGCAAGGGAATTTGACTTTTTGTGGAGGGTTGGGAGGTTTATCAAGAGGAGGTGTTTTAGAAGCAGTGGCTGCACTTTTAGCCTCTCGCTTATTAGACTTCTTCTTCTTTGTCTTCTTCTTCTTCTTCTTAGCCACCTCGTTACTCGAATCTAGAATTTCACCAGGCGAAGTAGAAGAGGAGGACGTAGAAACAGGAAAAGAAGGGGAGAGGTCCCCCTTGAAATCAACAGGATTTTGTTCAGGCGGAGGAACTGATTGAATAGTAACCGA
The DNA here is from genome assembly GCA_034641835.2 of Pinus albicaulis. Classification (NCBI taxonomy): domain Eukaryota; kingdom Viridiplantae; phylum Streptophyta; class Pinopsida; order Pinales; family Pinaceae; genus Pinus; species Pinus albicaulis. Next base: position 1,712,464,824 of record CM076581.1, read on the forward strand.
GACATTCGGGATAACAGAGGTTGAAAACAACCAAACAGGCAACCCAACCGTTAACCCAGGAAGGGACAACGTTGCCATATAAGGAGCACCAACATTTCCAAAAGGAGGAAAATGACCAGGATTCCCATCGGAGGGGATTCCTTGGTTGGTGAACTCCAGAAAAATTTCCATCAACAACTGAAAACTGCACACGGGCTAAAAACCAAGGCACACAATCAAACGGCCAACAAGCAAATTCTAACAGGGCATGTGATTGTGGGTGATTTATTTTACCACATTGAAACTTAGAAACTTCACCGTTTCATGTTTTAAGAGTCGAGAAATGGATGAAAGGTGACTCTATCTCTTTTTGTTTTGAAGCAAGCATGAAAGGACAAGCGCTTGATGATATTTTCAAATTTAAGGAGTCAGAAAAGATCAAAATGACTACTCTAGAATTCTAGGCAAAGGGTGTACCAAATAACTGTGAACTGCAATATACACCTTGGTTTCAAAATGAAAGAGAAATAAACCAAGGACTTAACGTACGTGCAGGAAATCTCCCCGAATGTTGTGTTCGGTGTATCACGGGTATAGGGCAGCAGACTCGGCTTCCTATGGATAAAGGATAGAAACCTAGTGGGGTCTCCCTTTATATATGCAATGGTACGGGGAGCACAAGTCCATACTAGTGCTGTCTAAAGACAAGAGGAGAATGATAGCTACTAGGTTTAAAGACGCTGAAACACGTCTCTAGCCTAGACCTCTAAATATTTCGTTAATGTTTCAATGTTTCCTTAGTGTAAATTGAATAAATTTTAAGGTTTATCTTCAATTATGTTTCAGTTTTTAGGCCCTAGCGAGTGTTATGTCTCAATCTCCTATATGCAGCTATATGACTAAAGAAATCTTTCAATTCGATGAATGCTATCTAGTTAAGGGAAGAGCTTCAAACAATGATGCAAAAAACAACAACACTGTAAACGAAATTTTTCCAAACTAGATGACTTTCACTATCCAAAAGTAATCTCAAACATTCACTGATGTGAATAATGTAATGTAATCTATGCAAAATCCTCTTTTCCGAAAACTATGCAATTGTAATCTATGTGCAATTTCCTTTTCTTTTCAAATGATAAGAATGCAGTCAATGCATTTTTCGATGACATGAGAATCTACTTAATGCATGCTTTTAATAAAAGAGAATGCAATCAAAGCGATTTCTAGTTTTCAATCATTAAACAATGTAATCTAAGTTCAATAATGAATCTCAAAAATACTTTTCAATGCAATGTGATCTAATGCATTTTAACGAAAAGAAAACTTTGAGACGAAAACTAAAATAACACAAATCTTCTTAATGAAGGATAAACACAAAAGAGATGTAAACAAACACTAAGAATGCACTCATTGTTTCAAACACTTTGTAACGAAATCCTTCAAAAGGTGACAAGACATATGAGGTCAAACACAAATAGGACTTCCAAAGCAAGAGATCAAAACAAGGCATTCATTCCCTTTTACATCAAGCAATCATGGAAAGAAGACATTTCAAACAATGAGAAATGTAATCTATGCTCATACAGAGGAAAGATCGGAAGGGAAAGACACACTGGTGAAGGATTTAGGGAAAAAAAGCTCAATTTTCACATACCCTGAAATTGGCACGACTTTGTCATTGACAACTAGCGCCAACGCCTGAAAATGAAAAAACAAAGAATTTCTCCCAACCAAGACCAGACTCACCACTTCAAGCAGAATCCAAAACAAACCCAGAAGCAAAGTACTAACCAAAAGAAGCTTCCGAACAAGGGTAAAACCTAGAACCTATAGAAGATGGCGTGACTGTCTGGCTGTAATCCACGCCAGACAGGGGATGGCGCGAGTGATGAACTGGCAACCTGCGCCAATTGGCGCGACTGTCAGGGTGGAAGCCGCGCCAATCAAGCCAACTATGAAAAGGTGAAAATTTGGAAAATCAGAGGTCAGATCTGATCCTCTGGGGCTGAACCAAAAGCCAAAAACTCAGAAAAGAGCCAGCCAAAAGAGCTGATTGAGCAAGAAGAGTCGAGAAACAACCGAAAAGACAAGACAATACTCCAAGTGTTCAGTTCATAAACTAAACCGGAGATTGACTGAAGCAGATTTGATCTACTTCGCCAATGCAGAGAAATAGCATTTCGAAGGCTATCTGGCTAACTTCAGGCTCCGTCTATAGCTTATAAAACAAACAACAACAAGCTAGACGATCCCCAGCGGAGTCGCCAATTTGTTGTCGAGGTAAATCCCTTCTACGGATAGAGGCGATCCCTACTAGCCCAGATCAGGTCTAGAAACAATCATTCACGCTACAGTGCAGGTTCCTAATTGCAAATAAACCAACTAGTGATGAAGGCTTACCCAGAATCCAACGCTGTCACTCGTAGAGAAAGTAGCGCTCCCGTTCCTTAGCTCTGGCAGATCAAAATCCTCATGATCTCCGTGATCGGACACCTGCACACACAAGAAACAAAACAAACGCAAGCGTAAAATCCAGTGCAAGCAACTATATGTCAGTCAGAGAAGACATAACTCATCATCATCATTAATAACAAGAGTGGAACCATAACCAATACTCTCTTATCATTAATCAATCAAAGAAGAATACAACCATAACTCTGATGCTGAATTCTCCTTCGGAGGGTCATCAGCAGAACATGTCTCGATAAAGCCTGTAAAGGATGGGATAAGCCTCTCTCTCCGGATGTCTCGACAATAATCTCCTTACTTGGATTTGGCCTTAAGGGAATGAATCAAGGCTCTTGTAGCATTAGGCTCTTGGGAACTTGGAGACTAGCTTGCAAATGGGATGAGCAAGCTTTTATAGATGGAGGAAGGGGATTTGGGATCCCTATAATCATGGGATTGGCCCTATCCTCAAGGAAGCTTCCATGAGAGGTGGCAAACCACTTCCTCTACATGGGGATCCGGAGCCAAACCTCCCAACTCAAATTAGATACCAGTTCCTGGATCGGTTAGGATGAAACTTCTGCCATTTATTTTTAAAAAACACTCCTTAAAATGGTTGGCGCGAGTGTGACTCTAGAATAGAGCACCAATTGGCGCACCCTCTTTGAAGGATTTCCCCCATTGGCACGGGTAATGAACTGGCTAACCGCACCAATGCAAAAAGAGGTGTTTTTAAGGTTTTCACAAGGAGTTGTCTTCAGGGCAATGAAAGCTCATGTTCAGAGGAATGTCATGAAAGTGTTTTCAATTCATGTTGCTACTCATAGGTCACGGAATGAGCCCTCCAATGTGCGGGACGGGGATTGCAGGGACGGTGACAAATTGTTGTGTAATACCTGCTGTCCCAATGCCTTCTTCAGGCATGATACATGGAAAATGTTATGGATCTTGCCACCTTGGGGTAGCTCCAACTCATATGCAACCTGCCCAATCCTACGTATCACCCTGTATGGCCCGTAAAAGTGAGGCTTGAGCTTCCTAGCCCCTTTCTGCTTCAGCGATGACTGTCGGTATGGCTGTAACCATAGGTAGACCAAGTCCCCTACCTCAAACTGTCTCTCCACCCGACCTCTATCGGCATACAGGTTCTGATGGTTCTATGCTGTAGCCATATTTTCCTTGAGAGCTCGGAGGATGTCCTGACTCTCTTAGATCCAAATCTTGGCTCTAGTAGCCTTTCTAGCACTGAACATCACATCAGCAAAAGATAAAGGATGGTACCCATACAAAGCTTAAAATGGTGACATACCAATAGATATGTGATGTGTCGAGTTGTAGCAGTACTCCCCCAGATGCAACCATCTCAACCATGCTCGCTGCTACCCACTAACATAGTTACGCAAGTAGCCCTCCAGCCACTTGTTAACTATCTCGGTCTGTCCATCTGTCTATGGGTGGTAACTAGTACTCGGTGTCAACTCTGTCTCCACCAGTCGGAAAACATCCTGCCAAAATCTGCCCATGAAGCAACTGTCCCTATCACTGATGATGGTCTTAGGAAGACCATGCAGCCTGAAAACCTCTCTAAAGAATAGCTTGGCCACCTTTTTTGCTGTGTAATGCACAGATATGGCGAAAAATTGCGCGTACTTTGTCAGTCGATCAACGACGACAAAGATACAATCCTTGCCCTGCACCATGGGAAACCCTGTGATGAAGTCCATCAATATGCTCTCCCATTTCCCCTTCAAAATGGGAAGAGGCTACAACAGTCCTACGGGATGGCTCATCTCCCCCTTGTTCCTTTGACAAACATCGCACTCCATGATGTGTTGGAGTACATCATCCTTGAGGCCCTTCCATGAGAACCTCTCTCTAATGGCCCTATAGGTTTTGGTAAATCCCTGATGGCCTGCCAATGGAGAATCATGTGATGCCTAGAGTATATTCTTCTTAATCTAATATCCTTCAGTCAAGAAGATCATGTCCCTGTAATAGATGATCTCATCGACCACCCTGTACCTATCATCTACCACCTGTCCGTCCAGCACCTCACATGCAAACCTCTCCTTGAAGTACTCCACTAAAAGTTGAGCCCTCCAATCTGTATCCAAGCTCATAAGAGATAACATGGCTGGTCTATGTGAAAGGGCATTTGCTACCACGTTATTTTTACCCTTGACATACTCAATGTCAAAGTCATATGCTTGGATCTTACTGATCCACTTCTGCTGCCTCTCCTGTAGCTACTTCTGCTCCAAAAAGAACCTAAGGTTGTTGTGGTCAGTCCTCACCCTGAATCTGTTCCCTACCAGATACTGACGGAATTTGGCCAAAGCATGCATGATGGCCAACATCTCCTTGTCGTATATATAATACAACCTCTCATGCGGAAGGAGCTTTCAGCTCTCAAAATCTATAGGGTGTCCCCCCTGCATCAATACTGCATCGATCCCATCTCTTGACACATCACACTCCAAGACAAATGGCTGCGTAAAATTTGGCAATGCAAGCACGAGGCAGCTACTCATCACCTCCTTGAGCCTATCAAAGGCTCACTGTGTTGTATCTGACTAAATTAATGCCCCCTTCTTCGTCAAATATATAAGGGGTTCAGCAAGCTGTGAGAATCCTTTGACAAACTTCCTATAATAGGTACATATCCCAATGAACCCTCGAAGTTCCATCAAGTTCTTCAGCTCCGACCAATCTCTGATGGCTCTAATCTTCTCCTCATGGACCCTCACTCTATCCACTCCAATAATGTGACCCAAATAAAGCATCTCTGTCATCCCAAACTCACACTTGGAGAGCTTAGCATAGAATTGTTGTTCTTCCAAGATGCGTAGCACTGCCTCTATATGCTGCAGATGCTCCTCCCAAGTCCTGCTATATATGAGTATGTCATTGAAGAAAAACAGTACAAACTTCCTCAAATGACTGCGGAAGATATGGTTAGTGTAAGACTGAAAGGTGGCTGGTTCATTGGTCAGCCCAAAAGGCATAACCAAAAACTCATAGTGCCCATAATGACACCTGAAGGTGGTCTTGGGAATGTCCTGTTCCCTCACGTGAATCTGATGGTACCCTGATCTCAAATCAATCTTTGAGAAGAATTTAGCTCCTCTCTGTTGTGTAAAAATAGAAGAAAAGAGATATCAACGCCTTAGAAATAAGCCACTTTGAGGGGGAAACCTCCAATACATTACATAAATGCACAATTCTTCGATGATACAATTTACAAAACCTCCTTTCTATATATAGGAGTCCATGGGGCCATAATGTAATCCTAGTGGGCCACAATGTAATCCTAGCCGACCTAACAATAATAATTTAAGGGCACAATAATAACAAAATGGGGGTTACAAGGGTACAATAATAACAATAAGGGGGTTACACTAACAATAATAAGGGGCTACACTATTAATATAGGGACTTAACATGCCCCTCTCCTTCAAACAAGTGTTGTCCTCAACGCTTGACTATTTCTTGATGCTTCTGTATAAAATTCTCATCCTCCCATGTAAAATATTCTACAGGAAAGTTCTTCCACTTGCTGAGATATTCTGAAATTGGTTGTACTTGTCGAGTTCTTATTTCTATGACTGCTTCATAACTTCTTTCGATGTGATGTTGATCTTCCTGTTGTTTCATTAGATTTTGCACCAAAGTTGGGTTATCCTTTGAGAGTTGGAGAACTTGTTGTTGATGCTTGATGTGATCTTCCATTAATTTATCATCCATATTTGCTATTATTTGATCCTTCAAACCATCCAACTTAGCCTCCATTTCTTCTTTTAAACCATCTATTTCATCCTTAATTGCTCTTCGTAAGATGGAAAGTTGTTGCACTTGGTACCATAATTTTGATATCTCATACTGCAACTCTTCCTCTTCATGCGTCATAGTATAGCTTTTTGAGGGATTAATGGGTATGGAATTATTTTTTGGAGGCATTATAGAACCCAATACGGATAAAAATTCTAAAATATGCCCTTGGAATCAATTCAAATTGATTCTTCAAACAAGACTTATGCAATTCAAAAAAATACACACCTTTTTCTTGCTTTTAAGGAGCTCGATATTGAAATTGGATTATCTCTGCGATTATAGCACTTCAATATCTCAATTTCAGTACCAACGTAGCTCTCTGAATTATCTTTCAAATTCCACAGGTCTAACCTGATTTTGATTCTCCAAGACAACGTTGTGTCCAATCTCCCACAATGACCTAATTATGGATTGTTTCAGTAGAGCAAACTTGTACGACTTTCCACGTGTCACTGTTTTGTCCTTGGTCTCTGAAATTTATATCCAAGAAACTTCAATCTATGTACTTGCAACCAATTTTTACGGCACTCCAATCTGATGCCCAGAGAGAGAGTTATTGAACTTTTCCCACGATCACCTCTTTGAGATGCAATTCAGGAGCCTGAAAAAGCACTACCTTCCACAAATCATATCTCCAAAAATATTGCGAACCAAGCTCTGAAATTTTTTGACGAATTTCCTCAGGATTTCAGCTTCGCACCATATGAATCTCCGATTCTGAACCTTCGTAGAAAAAAATTTATAGCGAAAATTCTACGATGACCTGTTTAGGAGCTTGAAAAAAGACCTAACTTCCACAGATGATATCTCCGACAATATTGTGAACCAAGCTCTGAAATATTTTGAAAATCATCCTCAGGATTTCAGCTTCGCACCATACAAATTTCAGATTCTTAACCTTCGTAGAAAATATTTTATAGCGAAAATGCCACGATGACCTGTTTAGGAGCTTGAAAAAATACCTAACTTCCATAGATGATATCTCTGAAAATATTGCGAACCAAGCTCTAAAATTTTTAGACAATCTTCCTTAGGATTTCAGCTTCGGACCCTAAAAATTTCAGCTTCTAAAACTTCGTAGAAAACAAATTATAGCGAAAATGCCACGATGACTTGTTTGGAGCAGCGAAACCCTAGAATCCCAAGCTCTGATACCAAATGTTGGGTAACCAGCTCCAAAAATAGAAGAAAAGAGATATCAACGCCTTAGAAATAAGCCACTTTGAGGGGGCAACCTCCAATACATTACATAAATGCACAATTCTTCGATGATACAATTTACAAAACCTCCTTTCTATATATAGGAGTCCATGGGGCCATAATATAATCCTAGTGGGCCACAATGTAATCCTAGCCGACCTAACAATAATAATTTAAGGGCACAATAATAACAAAATGGGGGTTACAAGGGTAAAATAATAACAATAAGGGGGTTACACTAACAATAATAAGGGGCTACACTATTAATATAGGGACTTAACACTCTCAACTCATCCATCAGCTCATCAATCCTGGGTATAGGGTACGTGTTCTTCAGAGTCTTCTTGTTCAGGGCCCTGTAGTCAATGCACATCCTCAAGGTGTTGTCTTTCTTCTTCACCAGCACTACAAAAGAAGCAAACAGACTCGTGCTCGGTCTGATGTGTCCAAGAGCCAACAAATCCTGGATGGCCCGCTCAATCTCATCCCGATAGGCTTTGGGATGCCTATAGGGTGTAGTGATCACCGCCTGAATACCCTGTGTTGGTCGCTTTAATTGTTTTCACAATTCAAGCTCCACATAAATTGTCAACCCGAGGAAGTATTTTTATTCCAAAGACAATCACGCACTGGATATGCTCAATTTCAAAAGCAAAGACAATGTTGTAGTAAAAAGCCACACAATTACCAATCATACAAATCTAATTATTCACACTCTATTTAATCAAAGCTGAAGTCAATTATGTTATAGCAGAAGTAATTCCTAGGTTGCATTTCAGAATCCAAATAAAGGGAAATCAATCTGCAGGAAAGGAAACCAATCAACCATAACAGGAACAGGACCCTATTCCTTTAAATAGGAACTTCAGAACCTGCTGCCTGACACTAATCACTCTGTAGAAAAGATAACTCAAGAGACCAAGGCCCTATTCCCATGAACAGGAACCTTCAGCACTTGTCTCCTGTTTCTAATCACACTGCAGGAAAAGGGAGGCAATTAGTGGGAGGAGGACCCTATTCCTTTGTACAGGAACCTTCAGCACCTGCTTCCCAGTATCATACATTCAAACAAATACGGAAATAGATTTCTCAACTTCTTAAGAATGAATGTACTGAACACATGCAGTGTTAAGGAAACAGTATTCAATAAACTACAGAACTGTGTAACTGGTGTCTCAACAACAGAATTAAAGTAAAGTGAAAACAACATAAAGAAATTAAACAAACTACAGGGACAGTTGGGTGAATCTTGTGAGGAAGGCGGGCCCTTTCCCTCTCACAAGATTCCCCAGGGAAAGAATTAAATTGGAGCGCTCAAAAGGAAATTTTATTCATCTGTCAAAAGAAATGATACATTACAAATGGAGTCTAGCTCCAGTCTCTCAAATACAATGTTCTCCTGTAGCTTTCAAACTCCAACTCTCCTCTAATGATGATGTCTCCTCTTTTTAAAGAGGAGACATCTCTTACAATTACATGAGAGAAAATCTACGTTTATCCCGAATCTGTTCTTCTTTCTTAAAACAGGCTATTCTGTTCTTCCATAAAAAGATATTGTTACAACAGATACCAAAAGAGTACTATCTTCAGAATAATCCGTGTAACCACGTCTTCATGTTGTTGCCATTGTTCCACAAAATGCTCTTCCAGAATTGCAAATTACGAATAGTGGCGGAATTTGCGTGCCTGCTGGCTGTTTCAGCAACGGAGTCGACTGTTTCAGCAACGAAGTTTGACTGTTTCAGCAACGGCTGATTGTTCCAGCACAGCATATAACTTATCTGCGATCTTTTAGACTTATGTTAGAAACAATCTACTTCGATTAATGATAAAATATAAGAGTAATATGGAATTATATGTAAACAGATTAAACATATAATAAAGAAGAGGATTTTATATACCTTGGGATAAAGTAAATGAAAATGATGATGGAATCCTTTTTAAACATGGTTATAAAAGTAAGGTGGTGTCAAAGCATATAGTAAAAATGATACATAGTGGAGTCCTAACATCCCCCCAGCTGAAAATGTTGCATGTCCTCAGGCAACTCCTAGTCTGAGTCAGAGTTTGAGTATTGACTCTGTGCATGCAAGTTGCTCAAGCAGTAGCTGGAGAAGGTGGCATCTGTCGGAGCTCGGAATCCTCTATTATTCTTTAATTTCTTCCATGCTACAGCTTCATCTCTGCCAGCCAATTGATAGTGACACTGATATTTCTCTGAAGGCATCCATAGAATTGGAAAATGAAAATGGTAACCAATCCAATTTGCTCCACAATGTCGAATGCATCTGATGTAATTAGGTACCCTCGAAAGTGCAGCTTGGAGATTATCAGGGCTAAAAGGGTGATAGTCTTGTCTTTCTTTACATGACTGCTGCCAAAACATAGTGTTGGCCTTCAATGCAGCAGCCTCCTTTACTCTGATTTGCTGTTGACACTTTAAAAGTGTTGAAGCCTGTAGTTGTTGCATGTACCTATGCATTCCTGGCTTCTGTAAGAATTGGTGATATTGTGCTATAAACATGGCTGGACTTAAAGGTTCTGGTCTAATCCAAAGGAGCCTATTCTCCTCATTATGACTACTTGCAATAAACGCAGTTTTCCAGGTGAGTTGATTGGCCAAAAATGAAACAAATGCCCTTATTTGTATATCACCTGCAATTGGAATGAGACTGACTCTCCTATTCTCGGGAATGGCCTCATTATGGAGATAAAGTTCGCACAGCAAATGCTGGTCACTTTCAGGGGCCTCAGCAAAAGTCTCAACAAATTGTTTTGAAGTAAGCAATTCATGAGGTCTGCCATCCTTTATTGCCTTCAATTGAAAATAAACTAAACGTTCAGAAAGGAAGAGAGAGTAATTTACAGAGGGTTTGCGGGTAGCCATCAACTTCCGCACTAATGAAAACATCAAAACCATCTTTTCCTTTGATTCCTTGCTTCCTTCTTGGAATCCCTGAGCTGTTGCAATGTCTATTCCCAACTATCCCAGTTGGCATACATGTGATTCTGCCATGCTAACTTATGCTGCTGTAATATTGTATCTTGTTCTTCAGCATATTGTTTCTTCCATTTGTTCATCAGTTCTAATTGGTTCCATGGCAGGGTCTGTGTCCTGGCATTAGAAGTACTGGGTTGGGACATTGTTTGATTGGCTACACTGACTAACTCAGGGCAAGATATCTTTGGTTGTGATATTGTCTGAGTGGCTGAGCTGACCAGCACAGGGTGAGATATCTGTGGTTTAGTTTCTTTTTCTAAATTTATTGAGAGCCCTACTGGTTCTTGTGGAGCAGTAGGGCATTCTTCTTTAATTGCAGCTGATGTAGATGCCTCAGATACCTGAATTTTGACTACTTTGTAGCCTGCCTGCTGGTAAATATTACCACACTCATGGCACATGTATTCCCTACATGACTCCCTATTTTGTGATGATGTTGTGTGTGCTAGCATATAGAGATTCAATTCTCTATCAAAGGCTTCTCGTGCCACAATTAATTCATTCTTATAGGCTTCTAGCTCAGACTTCCCTGTGTGCTGGTTGATTCTACTGGAGTTGTCTGCTGATCCACAGCTGTAGTTGGTTCTTGTGGAGCAGCTACAGTTGGTTTCCCTGTATCATCATGCTTGGTGTATGATTTTTGTGCCACAGTGGCTGGTTCTTGTGTTTCAGCCTCTGGGTAAGTGACTGGTTCTTGTGTAACAGTCACTGTTTGAGCCATAAACGATGTCGTATTATCCCGGGGCACTGGTTCTTGTGTGGCAGTGCCACCGGACGAGACGGGTTGGGGAATTTGAAATGGGGATGAGGATTGCAGTTTTAACAGAATAGTGGCGGGGTCAGGGGAAATGGGAGTAACTCCTGTTTCAACAGTCATATTCATTTTCCTTTCTGGGGGAAGGGCTTTCAGAAGAAGTGAAAATTTGGAATTTGGCCCTTGTTCGTCGTTTTGAGACAGAGACTGTTGGGGTTCTTTTCTTCCTTTTATGAGTAGGCGGGGATGGGGGTGTTAGAGAGTCATCGCTAGGGATAGAAATAGTGGGAATGGTTGACTCTACTAAGTGGGACGAACTTGGGGTTGGGTCAACTGGCTCTGAGGATGGAATTACTGGGGAGTCTGGGATATCGTCCAGTTGCCCTTCATAAGGAATCTCAGGAGTTTCTTGGGAACTTTCGGCTTGTTGGGGGATTTGGGCCTACTGAGGAATTTCAGCCTGCTGGGGAATAAGGAGTGGATTATTCAGAGGGGGGTTTTGCTGAGCAAAACCCCTATGAATTAACAATTGGCATAAACGATGATGGGTGAGGGATAACAATGGGAATTTAGCCCGTCTGCAATAATAGGACATGTTTTTGATACAACCAAGCAGATAATAGGGAATATTAACTAATCGACCATTCCTTAAATGATTCATCAAAACGAAGTCGTGTTGGTAGACTACCTGGTAATGCCCTTCGCATGTCAAGTAGTGCTTGATGAATTCTGCTACTGTTGGCCATGGTCGAGGAAGTGAATGCAGACTTACACCGCGGCCTTTAAGTTCAACTGGTTCATCTGGACGAAGAAAATCTTGTTGTGCATTTAAAATCACTTGCTTCCTACTGAACCAGCAAGTCCCAATAGCCGGCAAACCTGAAACTTGAACTATGTCCTCCTCTGTAACTGAAATGCGGACCCCTTGAACCACTGAGAAATTCCCCTGAAGGTTTTGTGCGAACTCTAAAACTTGTTCCTGATCAAATTCTCCCAACCTTTCAAAATATGCTGTCCATCCTGCTTGTTGGAAAATTTGATAGGCTTCCGGGAACATTTGAAGAAGATTTATCGAACCAGGCTCATGTCTGATAGCCGACCCTCCCATGGCTACTAGCTTGAGTTACATGCAGAGGCACGGAAGACAGAAACACAGGCTTTGGTCAAGCTAATTGTTGCAACAGAGGATGTGGAGTCTTTATGACGGCGGAGATGGAATGAAGAGTGACGGAGGATTGGTTAATGTGAAATGATTATTTAGTTTTCGAAATCCCCCCCCCCCTACGTATGGTGCAATGATGATTGGGCGTGTGGAGATTGCAACCATTATGAGCGAGATCCTCTCTTTAATATAATTTAACTGCATTACATTAAAACCACATACCTTACATTTTTACCTTTGGTTTAATGATTCGAAGTGTAGAGTGCTTCAGAATGGCTTAATATACATGGAAGAATCTGTAGATTTCTCTGAAATTTAGAACAGGAGTGTAACAGGATCTGCTCAGTACTGAATAATTTTCACCCAAAGGATCTGAAGCATAAAAGTGGAGAACTAAAAAGCTTGTATAGCGGCGGAAAGAAATGATGTTTTAATGATGACAGGTTGCTGAAACTGGTTTTTTATCAACGGAAAAATGAACGACATGTTGCTGAAACTGGTGTTTCAGCAACGGCAAAAATCAGGAAAATGGGATAAATGACTTGGGTTTGAAACAAGTGGGGGAAGTATTTGATAAGCGATAATTTCAGTTGTAAGGGATGGGAAATACTAGCTGAAGGATGATATTTCAGGAATGGTAGAAGTGGGAAAAATGGGAAAAAGGGCAATAATGTAGAAATGAGGATGAAGGGATATTGCTAGGAAATGGGGTAAAATGAAGGGAACAAGCTTCTGTGATTGAAGCTTCAGATCTTCTTATGATGAATCTGTCCTCCTTAATGAGCTTTTCCAGAATCTGCAAAATTCAATTGTAATATGCCAACCCTTTCAAGGATTATTAGTTCTAAATCTAATCTAATACTAAAAATACAGTGCAGAAAATTAAATGTTGTGAGGAGCAGAAGACTCCCCTAGAAAAACATAATGAATATCAGTCATGCAAGTAGTCTTGAAATCCTCTTTAGAAACAGGGCGCTGATATAAACGAAGCCTATGACCATTGACTAGTAAAGGTGTTTTAGAATCATCAATTGTTAAAAGTCTTACCGTTCCATTAGAAAAAACAGCATCTACCTCATATGGTCCAAGCCAACGTGTACGTAGCTTACCCTAAAAATTTTCAAACCGAGAGTCATACAACAAGGCCCAATTACCTTTTTGGAACTGCTTGTGTTTGATAATTTTGTCATGCCACTTCATTCTCTGTTGTTGAATCATAGTTGTTTGGTGAATGGCATCTAATCTCTTTTCATCCAACTCAAGAAGCTGCTGCAACCTAGCTGTCTGCACATCAGTCAAATCAAGATTAACAGCTAAAGCAGTTCTTAGAGTTTTGATTTCAAATTCCACATTAAAAACAACATTTTTACCATAGACCAATTCATAGGGAGAGAAACCTGTAGTGTTTCTCCAAGTAGTTCTGTAAGCCCATAATGCTTCAGGCAGCCTTTGAGACCAATCCTTCCGGTTGTCCTTCACTGTTTTAGTTGGAATGGCTTCTAATACTTTGTTTGTGCTTTCCACCTGCCCATTGGCCTGGGGGTGGTATGGTGTAGTCATTCTATGATGAATATGATACTTCTGAAGGGTAGACTTAAAACCGTGAGAATTGAATGGAGGTCCTCCATCTGTGACTAGCTCTCTAGGAATTCCAAATCTAGTGAAGATTTCTTCAAATAAGAAAGCTAGGACAACCTCTTCATTGGCTCTAATAAGTGCTTTGGCTCCACCCATTTAGTCATATAGTCTGTACAGAATAATATATAAGTTTTTTGATTGGATGGAGAATTAATGGGTCCTATGAAATCCAAGGCCCATCATTCAAATGGTTCAGAAACTACCTAGGGGTTTAATGGCATTTAATCTCTATGATTGGTTTGACCCATTCTCTGGCAGCTGTCACAAGCCCTTACATATTTCTTTGCATCCTTAAATAATGAGGGCCAATAGTAACCCATCCTCAAAATTTTGTGTGTTGTTCTTTTATCAGCAAAATGCCCTCCACAAGGGCCATCATGACAAGCTTTCAATATGTCATACACTTCATCTTCTCTAATGCATCTTCGGATCTCCTGATCAAGCCCAGTGTAGAAAAGACACCCGCTTATCCAGCTGTACCTGGCACTTTGTTGAACAATTCTTCTCTTTTCTCTGTATGATAGGTGTGATGGTAATTTTCCTGCAACCAAATAATTAGCAATATCCGCATACCATGGAGAGTGAGCAGAAACTACAAACAAATACTCATCAGGAAAAGAATCATCTACTGGAATATCATTGTCAGTTTTTAACCGTGAAAGGAAATCAGCCACCACATTTTCTTTACTAGGCCGATCTACAATTGTGATATCAAATTCCTGCAGTAATAATAGCCATCTGGTAACTCTAGCATTTGTAACAGATTTGTTCATTAAATACTTGATAGCTGAGTGGTCAGTGTGCACAAAAGTAGAATAACCAGTGATATAGTGTTGAAATTTATTAATGGCATAAATTACTGCAAGAAACTCCTTTTCGGTAACTGTATAATTAAGCTCAGCAGGGGTCATATTCTTACTGATAAAGTAGATAGCATAAGGAAGATGATTTTTCTCTTGTCCCAAGACAGCTCCAATTGCAGTGTCTGAAGCATCAGAAGATATATGAAAAGGGAGGGCCCAATCAGGCCCCCTCAAAATAGGAGCAGTAGATAACTGATGCTTGAGTTCTTCAAAAGCTTTATGACAAGAATTAGTCCACTTAAATTCAGCATTTTTCATAAGCAACACAAATAATGGAGAAGCTATCTTAGAAAAATCTTTAATAAATCTTCTGTAGTATCCAGCATGTCCTAGAAAACTTCTCACATCAGTTTGTGTTTTAGGAACAAAAAGATTCTGAATGACCAATATTTTAGATGGATCTACCTGAATACCTTGAGATGAAATAAAATGTCTAAGCACTACTCCTTCACTCATCATCATATGACATTTTTCAGTACCTAGGGAGAGGTGAGCTTGTATACATCGTTTAAGTACTTTCTCAATATTTTGTAATGCACCTCCAAAAGACACACCATAAGGAGTAAAATCATCCATAAATATTTCCATAGAGTCATTCAACATATCAGAAAAAATTCCTATAACAGCCCTCTAAAAAGTTGCTAGTGCATTACATAGCCCAAATGGAAGAACTCTATAAGCAAAAGTTCCCCAAGGGCTAGTGAAAGTGGTCTTGTCTTGGTCTTGGGGTGCAATTCTAATCTGATTATACCCACTGAATCCATCTAGAAAAGAAAAGAATTTCTTCCCTGCCAGACTATCCAACACCTGATCAATGAAGGGTAAAGGAAAGTGATCCTTTTGAGTAGCTTTGTTCAAGGCTCTGTAGTCAACACGTACTCTCCATTTCCCGTTTTTCTTAGGGACAATTACCAATGGGGAAACCCATTCACTGTAAGATATAGGGTATATAAATCCCGCATTAAGCAATTTCTGAAGTTCTTCTTTAACAATTTCTCGTAAATTAGGGTTCATTCGTCTTTGGGGTTGACAAACAGGCCGGCATCCCTCTTTAATGTAAATTCGATGAGTACATAATTCAGAAGAAATACCTTTCATATCCGTATAATCCCATGCAAATGCTTCCTTATATTCATGTAATAACTTCATTAACCGCTGTGTTTCATCAACTGTTAGATCAGGATTTATGTTTAATGTCTTGCCAGGTTCAATTTCAATTGTTATGCTTTTAGATGAGATGGTGGTTAATGTCTGAGATGAGTCTTCAGATTCAATCTTTTCTTGGGTATCTGTTTCAAAACTTGCAGTCAATTGATTGTGTGTTTCAACAATTACAGAAGAAGGTTCACAAATAAAATTATTAATTATTTCATCCTTTGTATTGTCTTTAAGAGTTAAAGCTTGTCCAATAGTTAGAATAGGTTGAATAGCATTATCATCATAATCCATCCACATAGAATCTTCATTATTAATTATGGGTGTAGCATGGGGATAAAGAGTAAGCTGTTTAGTTTCATAACCATTAGAAATTGTCATTGAACCAGATCTACAACTGATAAAGGCATCAGCTGTGGCCAGCCACGACCTTCCTAGAATTAAGGGATATCCCCCCAGCTTTGTTTTAGTCTGCAATACAACAAAGTCAGCTAGGTAATTCCAGGATTCAACTGAGATAAGTAGATCTTCAACAACTCCTTCAGGTTTAATTGTAGAACGGTTAGCCAACTCTAAAATGGTGGGTGTATCTCTGATTGTGTTATTCAGCTGTAACATTTGTGAATTTTCAAGAGTCATTATGTTTATTGCAGCACCTAAATCTACCATAACTTGAGGAATCATTGTTTTACCAATCTGAACTATTACGGTAGGATGGCCGGGATCACCATATTTCACAGGAGGGGGTTTTCCGGACATTAATGCAGATAAGTCACCCATCACATGTACTGTAAGGGGATCTTTAGTTTTCCTACCAGGTTTCTTAACACAAATATCCCTTATTGTTCTGGCATAAATTGGTACATTTCTTAATGCTTGTAAAAGTGGAATTTTAACATACAAATTTTGCAATTCCCCTAAAAGATTAAAAGCAGGTGTTTCAGGCGTTCTGGTTAAAACCAAACGCTCGAGGAATGGTGGTTCTGTTATTTCAGCACTCTTGTTAGAAGGTGGTTGTGCTTTCTTATGTTTCTCAGTTTCATCTTTATCAGAATCAGAAGAAGTTATGTCATCAATAATAGGCTCTACTATTTTCCCCGATCTTAAATGAATATCATTACATTGCATAGTAGGAAATATAGATTGATTCTGAATATCAATGACTTGCACAACTTTATTATTGGGGTTAGGATTTGGTTGCACAGGTAGCTGGGGTCTCATTTGGTTATTTGGCGGAGCATTTGATGGCAGAGGAAGTGGTTGTTGGAATTGAGGAAATTGATTTGGATACGGGAGTGGTTGACTTCTCCAATTTGAATTCCAAGGGTTGAAAGAAGATGGCTGCTGTGGAGGCCAAGGAGTCCACATTGAAGGATCAACAAAGGGAGGGTTTGATTGCTGCATGGGTGGGAAATTCATTTGATTGAAGGGTGGGTATTGCATTTGATTAAAGGGAGGGTAATTTGTTTGACCGAAAGCATAATAATTGTTCCAACGATTAAATGGCATACTAGAGTTCATACCTTGTCCTTTTGGTTGCCATTGTCTTCTTTGAGTTAGCAGGTAAACTGCTTCAGCTTCTTCTTCCGTTGGCTGCAATGTTGCCTTTATTCCTGGTAGAGATGGACATTGTTTTGTTTCATGATCTTTCTCACAAAGGGTGCAAATTGGTATTTTGTCCATTGGGCATTCCCTTAGTGGATGTTTGTCTCTGCACTTCGGGCAAAAGACAGCCAGAGTTGCTTCTGATTCAGCCTGCTTCTTCTTAACCTGCAAAGTGTCAATTTGTGAAGCAAAAGAACTTAACATCTCAGTTTTAAATTCTTCAAGTAAATTACCTATTTCAGCTCTTGTTGCTCCTCCACTGGCTGATTTTTGCACTCTTGAATAGGTGGAATCTCTATTACTTACTCTGTTCCTTGCAGCTCTCCTTGAACACCTCTTAGAAAGTTCAACAATCTCATCATATGATTCCTTAGATATATCTCCCTTGCCAAGCATGTTTAACATATCTAAACAATCATCCCTTAAACCTCTAAGTAATATTGTTTTGCAAATTTCCTTACTTATATTCGGATGATCAGATCTCTGTATATTGTACTACAGCCTTTCTACATAGTCCTCCAGATTCTCGTCCGGCTTTTGTGCCATATTGAATAGTTCATCCTTCTTTTCTCTCGTCCGGCAATAGTCTTGATATTTAAGCAGAAATTTCTGTTTCATCTGCTCCCAAGTTGTGATTACCTGACTCCCAAGGCTCATGAACCATCTTAAAGCATTTCCTTTTAAGGTTTCTAGAAACAATTTCAACTTTTGAGCATTAGTAACATAATCATAACTTCTGCATAATATATCAAATTCAAAAAGAAATTCATCCGGATCTTCAGAGGATAAACCATGAAAGTTAGGTAAAGATGACAATGGAATGTTTTTCATAGGAGTTGTTCTTGCAGGGAGATCACTGATAGGAAATCCCAAGGTAGAGAGAGAATTTTCATCCCTTCCTTCTCCTTCAGGATCTACACGTCCTCCACCAAAGAAATCTTCATTGTTTCCTTCCATTGTCTGTTCTCCTACTGCACTTGCTCGATCGTCAAGATCTTCTACTGGCTCCTCAATGTTTTCCACTGGTCGTCCAACACTCTCTATTATTTCCTCAATGTGCTCTGCTGATTTGCTAACACTTTCTTCTGACTCTCCAGCACTGACTCCTGGTTCTTTAATCACCGGCTCCTCTATGTTTTCAGGGCCCACAAATTCCTCTGTTTTGTAATCTGATTGAGGGGAGTGCTGAAGTTTTGGTCTTCGAGAACTTAATCTCTGTGATGATTCAGCCTTTGATACAATCTCGTCAATGAAAGTCTTTCTTCCTCCCCTTCCTTTGCCTTTGCCACCTGTGGGGTTAGTTTTCTTCTGGTTTCCGCATCCTCTCATACAATCTGCACATTTAAAAAGAAAAGATTAATTCTTTTGAAATATATAATTGCCTTCCCCAGCAACGGCGCCAAAATGTTGGTCGCTTTAATTGTTTTCACAATTCAAGCTCCACATAAATTGTCAACCTGAGGAAGTTTTTTTATTCCAAAGACAATCACGCACTGGATATGCTCAATTTCAAAAGCAAAGACAATGTTGTAGTAAAAATCCACACAATTGCCAATCATACAAATCTAATTATTCACACTCTATTTAATCAAAGCTGAAGTCAATTATGTTATAGCAGAAGTAATTCCTAGGTTGCAGTTCATAATCCAAATAAAGGGAAATCAATCTGCAGGAAAGGAAACCAATCAACCATAACAGGAACAGGACCCTATTCCTTTAAATAGGAACTTCAGCACCTGCTGCCTGACACTAATCACTCTGTAGAAAAGATAACTCAAGAGACCAAGGCCCAATTCCCATGAACAAGAACCTTTAGCACTTGTCTCTTGTTTCTAATCACACTGCAGGAAAAGGGAGCCAATTAGTGGGAGCGGGACCCTATTCCTTTGTACAGGAACCTTCAGCACCTGCTTCCTAGTATCATACATTCAAACAAATACGGAAATAGATTTCTCAACTTCTTAAGAATGAATGTACTGAACACATGCAGCGTTAAGGAAACAGAATATTCAATAAACTACAGAACTGTGTAACTGGTGTCTCAACAACAGAATTAAAGTAAAGTGCAAACAGCATAAAGAAATTAAACAAAATACAGGGACAGTTGGGTGAATCTTGTGAGGAAGGCGGGCCCTTTCCCTCTCACAAGATTCCCCAGGGAAAGAATTAAATTGGAGTGCTCAAAAGGAAATTTTATTCATCTGTCAAAAGAAATGATACATTACAAATGAAGTCTAGCTCCAGTCTCTCAAATACAATGTTCTCCTGTAGCTTTCAAACTCAAACTCCCTTCTAATCATGATGTCTCCTCTTTTTAAAGAGGAGACATCTCTTACAATTACATGAGAGCGAATCTGTGTTTATCCCAATTCTGTTCTTCTTTCTTAAAACAGGACTATTTTGTTCTTCCATAAAAAGATATTGTTACAACAGATACAACAAGAATGCTATCTTCAGAATAATCCATGTAACCACGTCTTCATGCTGTTGCCATTGTTCCACAAAATACTCTTCCAGAATCGCAAATTACGAGTGACGGAATTTGCGTGCTTGCTGGCTGTTTCAGCAACGAAGTCAACTGTTTCAGCAACGGAGTCGGCTGTTTCAGCAACGAAGTTTGACTGTTTCAGCAACGGCCGATTTTTCCAGCACAGCATATAACTTATCTGCGATCTTTTAGACTTATGTTAGCAACAATATACTTCAATTAATGATAAAATATAAGAGTAATATGGAATTATATGTAAACAGATTAAACATATAATAAAGAAGAGGATTTTATATACCTTGGGATAAAGTAAATGAAAATGATGATGGAATCCTTTTTAAACATGGTTATAAAAGTAAGGTGGTGTCAAAGTATATAGTAAAAATGATACATAGTGGAGTCCTAACACCCTGCTCAAGCTCGATGGTATGTTCAAACCCTCTATCTGGTGGCCGACCTAGTGGTATATCCCCAAACACTACCTCATGCTTGTCAAGGATGGCCTGTATATCTGGATGAACTACTTGACCGGTGGTCTCTGCCTCTGATTCCCGCAGCTCAACTGCCCACTCTATGTCTCCCTTCCAGAAGTCTACCTCCATTCGGTGTGCCGAAACTGTCTAAGGTGGGTAAGTATGCATCCCATGGATCTTCTCATGCTTTTCGGTCTTCTTGTCATCCCACTCCATCTCTAAGGTCTCCCAATCCATGGTGACCTTCCCTAGAGTAATCAGCCACTGAACACCCAGTACCACATTGGTATCTGGTATGTTGACCACAAAAAAGTGATCAGTCATGGTGTAAGCACCCATCGTCACTGCTAAGTCTGGAACATACTGGGCACACTGCATCGTGTGGGCTCCTAGGACCAAGACTGAAAGCCCATCAAAACTCTCGGTCGGTATACCCCTCCACTCGACCATCTATGCATCAATGAAGTTGTGGGTTGCCCCACTTTCAACCAAGACTGATACTCGCTGGCTACGTATTGTCCCTCATACGCGCAGCGTCAAATACTTAGGAACTCCTTGCAAAGCTGCAAGGGCCCCTCCTTTGGGTGCAAAAGCTGCACCTCCTATCCCTGGAGGTGGAGGCGGCAACTGATCCTTGGCCGTTTGAATATCTCTAGCATCCTCATCATCCTCCTCATCCTCTTCCCCACTATCATCAGAGAAGACCTCAATGAAGTGTGCTTTTCTAGCAGCACACCTATGCCCTGGTGCCCACAGCTCCTAACACGTGAAGCACAGCCGCTTCTTCCTCAATTCCCTCCTCGCATCATCATCTATCTGTGCCCGTCCTGAATTCCCCTTTGGAGGAGGAACCCTCACATCCTTCCCCTTGGGCTGGAAGCCCTGTCTCTGGGGGTAAGATGTCTGCGTCCTGGGCAATGCATCCTGTAAGTCCCTGGTCCGGCTGATAGCATCCTAGAGTGTAGCTAGTCTAGTAGATCTAACTAGACCTCGAAGTGGCTCTGCCAATCCCTCCACAAACATATAGATCATCTGTGTCACGGATAGATTTGGCACTATCACCAAGACCCTCAAGAAATCTGCAATGTATGTCTCTGGGCTCCCTGTCTGTTCGTGCTTCGTCAGCTCAACAAAATGTTGTTCTGGATCCCTCTGGTCAAAACACTCCATCAACCTCCTGGTGAACTTGGCATATGTTGTCACTGTAGAGTGTCTGAGCGTAACCATCCCATGGAACCACCAGCCCTGGGCCTCACCGTCCAAATGTAATGTCGCCACCTTGATGGCCTCCATCTCCAACATCTAGTTAAGCTGGAAATAGATATCCAGCTTCTCCACCCAAAACTTTTTCGAACTGTTTGATGATCCATCAAATGTAGGAAAACGAAATATACTAGAGGCACGGTGGGAATCTCCATCATCATAACGTCGGTGCCCTCTATGATGGTTGCAGGGTCTACTGTCCCACTGGAGCTGCACAAAATCTCTGAATGTGAGAGCATCCCTGAACTCCTCCCCGTAGGACTGATACTCTGCAAAATACTCATATAAGTGTCCAGGCTCTGCCTCCTGCTGGGCTCCTGCCCTTGTATCTTCCCCCAAGAAAGTGGGCATGGTAGAGTGGGTAGGTGCACGTGAAGCTGTCAACTGAGGAGTATCACGCTGAGCAGCACCCTGCTTCGGCAAATGGTGTGATGTACCTGATCCTTCTCCGACCTGGAAAACCCATGGAGTTTCACGCTGCCTAGCCTCCACAATTGTGAACCTCTGTCCCATCACCTCAATCTGTCTAGCTAAATCCTGCACTGGCTTGAGGAGTGCCTCTCCAAACCGTTTGGCCTCTGTTTCATCTGCCATCAGCTCTTTCTACCTTAAATCTACTACAAGCTCCACCTGCTTTGCGTTCGTCACTGGCTCTCTTTCCTGATTTGCGTCCTCTACCCAGGCATAGTCTTCCTCTTCGTAGGTGGTCTCCAACCCATGCTCACGGTCTCTATACTTCCTTCCTCTGTATGGTCTCTTTCTCGATGTCATAGACCATAGGCTGAGCCAAAACTATGCTCTGATACCACTGTAATATCTTGTTTTGGGGATATCCCTAAAACACGGCAAACTCCAACTAGAGATAGACTGGGAGGGAATTTACAGGATATTTTTCCTCTAAAAAGAGGAAGAGATCTGGACGTTACCTAGCCCTTTCCAGACTTTGTCTAAGAGTGAAAGATAAACGCACCAAGTGGTATAGAACTAGAATGCTCAAAACAATAATAGTGCAGCAGACATATAATATCATAGAAAGAGAATATGGAAACTACGACAACTCATCCAGAAAACATAGAGAGGAAATGCTGAGCCATTTTATTAATATGAGAAATGTAATGAAGTACAATAGGCTAATCTTGCTCAAGGCAAGTGAGAAAACACTCTCAGAGAATACAGGAAATGGCTGCTCAATGAACTGTGTCCCAGCTGCTAGAAAAATGTCGTGTAGTTGCTACTGCTGGAATGGACTGAAGACTAGGGGCTAATCCCCTTGCCAGAATGAACTAAAAATCGGCAAACCTCCTCTCCTCAACAACCCGGACAAAATCCAAAAGCCATTCCGAGAATGGCCAACCCCGAAAATAACCAGAAAATACCTCCCCAGTGAATTACGTTGGCCTCCAAGGCACTGCACAGTGGCTAGATAGAAACTGCTGAAACACTGCCACAAACTCCGCCAAAAACCTCTGATGGGCAAAGGCTGAACCTCTGCTCAAAATCCTGGCTAAATCACCTACAGAAACCCCAATCCGAAGCTCCTCCACAATCGAATGCATCCTCTCTCCCAGTGATTGCACAGTCTCTATAAGCTCCAGCTCTGCAACAAATCCAAACAATAAAATGTCTCACAAAATGATGAAAAACCAACCTTGCTCGAGGAGGCACTTGAAGTCCCCCGGGGCAAAGGTCGAGATCTCTGACCGAAGACACTCAATGCACTAAACAGTGCTGCAGACAGGCTAAATAGCCAGCGTGCTCAAGAAGACAAATGTCTCACTCAAAATTCATCAACTCAAGAATGAATGAAATGAGGAGGCTCCTCCATCTTTTATAACGTTGGTTTCCCTCCAAAACCCAACGTATCCTCTCTCTCCTCCACATACTCATCCTTATCTGCGCAGAAGCTTGTAGAAACTTCTAGACTATACGTAGGCCCCCCTCCTCTACGTGGTGTTAGGCCCCCCTTGACTTCCACTTAAGTCACAACGTTTTGCTACTAGGTGGATGTCTTATTTCTCTTAGGTGAATTAGACCCTTTTCACTCACTTTTTATTTATTTACAAACTATAGACGACAAACTAAGAAAAATCGAATATTCCAATTAGCCGTCGCTAATTAGGAATATTACACAAACACAAAACATAGAGCATGAAGGGCATTCTCCAAAGTATGTGCTAGCTACCTCTCCTAGGCAAGGGGCCATGACTTCTTTGCCAAAGCTAAAACGCCAAACTACAAGGAAGAAAACCAAGAAAAATTCAAAATTTCCCAAAGAGGGTGCCCGGTGAGAAAAAGTGGAAAATACATATCTAGACTTGGAATTTTGGCCTGAGCTTCTAGGCATGTTTCTAAACACCCTTAAGGGGTTTTCTCACCAAAATTGAGATAATTTCGACATGATCTTGTTTTTTGTCATTTTTGGGCCTTTTTGCTAAAAATCATGTGCATCGCCATTTTTTCTTGGAGCATCCTCAACTGTTGAAAGTGGTACCATTGGATGTATTAAATTCAAGGGAATCTACTCAAAAATTTTCAGAGCAATTGAAGATGATTTGGTCCCCCAAAGTGGCGAAAAACAGTCACGTTTTCAATACTCTGCCCCGCATATCAGTGAAGGCTATTTTCTAGGTTTCTCCACATAGGTCGGTTTTTTACAGACTATTTTCTGGGTTCCAACGAGCCATCACGGGCCTCGTTTCGACATTGGGAAGGCCTCCAGACCTTGCCCACAAGACAGGAGATTTTCTACTGATATATTTCTTAAGTATTTTTGTGAAAAATGCAATTTTCTGAAGTGGATTTTCCTAATGTGCGTTTAGCCTTTTTTTGCCATGGTTAGTTAGGAAAAGTCAATTTATTTTCCTTTTTTAGAATTTTTGAAATATTTTTATAGATATTTTGTGCCTTGGGCTTTGCAAAGCCTCAAGGAAAAAATCAAATATTTTTGATGGGCCAATGAGCTTGCAAGTTGCATTAGGAGGTTTTCCCTCTTCTTGGCCTATATATTCCAAGAGACTTCATTGTAAACAAGGTTGAACTTGATGATATAGAGAAATATATGGTTATACAAGCTTGAAATAAATACTTGTCTCATGCATTGGATAGTTTCTTGAATGTTTTGGATGATGAAAGAGGACTGATGTTGGATTCCTTGACTTGGTAAAATGGTATAGTGTCCCTCTCTATTATGCTTCTTAGTTTTCATAAATATTTCATGTTCTTGCTTGCTATAAGACAGTAGAGAATAGATTTAAGACACGCCCTTAGAGGCACCTCAAATTTCCTGTTTCATTATAGCTTCTATGTTTTCTTCCTTCTTAGTCATATCAAAGAATCCTTGATTGCTCTTTGATCACTAAAGAAATTGTTTGCTTGTTTCATTTATGGTTTTATGCATGATAAGTATGATTCACGGTATGCCCTGCTTACTCATGGCTAATCATAGCTCGACCTCTAAAACCTTTCTTTGAATGTTTGATTGTCCTAGTTGAACCAAGGAGGTCTTGTACTGATCTTTCCCTTTGCCTAAAACTCTGCAATCTTACTTCGAAGTGCCCGATAGCTTGAAATACTATGTCTAGGTGTTTCTTCATAGTGATTTGAGTTATTTGTTTGTCTTAATTGTCTTTCCCCAAATTCTGATACCAATTTCCTAAAGTTAGAGAGTCATATATCTCTATGTATTGCTTGAATGTTTATTTCTATGCATTTATCAGTTTGAAGTTACATTTATCACGATTAATGGTTAGCCCTACCATATAAATGTCAGCTATTGAACTATTTATGTTTGAAATCCTTTGTTCTTCACAAACTTAGTGTCCATCCCACTTCATTTTACCTTAACATCCATTTTACCTTGATCAAATTGGCCCTTCAACATACCAGATGTGTGTGTGTGTGTTTCCCCCCTGACACAAACCTGGGGTGCAAAAGCAAAACCTAAAAACCTACTTCATAACTAGCCTAAAATCAGAAACACAAGAAACAAAACACATAGATATCCCTTACACAAATAGAGAGAGCCCTCTCTAAGTCCAGGAAGGCTAGGTCCTTGGGCTCCAAAGATTGGATTGATGTTACCCTGTCACTTGGCTTGCCAATCAACCAAATCACGCGACCCTAACATAATGTCGATCACAGTGGGACTCTAAGTGATAAAAAACTTACATTCCCTAAAAATTTCAGAGACCTTTAGGAATACTATCTGATTGACTTGTCCCACTGCTCACTAACATAATGGCGATCACGGTGGGACTTTGAGTGATAGACAAAATTAGATTCCCTAAAACCTTCATAGACCTTTAGGAAAACTATCTGATTGACTTGTCCCACTGCTCACTAACACAATGGCAATCATGATGGGACTTTGAGTCAAAACATACTTGGTATCCCTTAGGATCTCTCAAAATCTCAGTCAAAATGAGAAAACTTAGGTATTGTTTGAAGACTAGAAACTAGCTCCTTCACCATATTAGCAAAATGATGATTCAGTTATAGAAAACTCTTCCAAACCTCAGGGCTACATATAAAACTCATAAAACCCCAAAACATCCCTAGATTGGCTTTTTATCAGTTATTGGTGGTGGACCATAAACACATATCTCTAAAAACAACAAAAACATCCACTTGGAGACTCCACAACTCTCAATAGACTTAAAGACTCCACTGGAGGAAGAACCTCAAACATGACCAGTCATTCTAGAAAGAAAAAGCACTCAGGCCTTAGTTGGATTCAAGAAATTATTGTTTTTATATATAACTATGTTTTATCCTACTTTGAGCCTAATCAAGAATACACTGATGAGATCTACATTGAACATTGGAAATATCTCAAACCTCAAAAAGCTAAGCCTCAAATTTCAGACCATGAGCAGGCTTATACACCTGTGCTTACCCCAGATTCACCTATGGAAAACCTAGTAAAACATGAGCCTCATGCTACCTTTCCCACTCTGGCTGAAACCTCAAACAGTCATAAATCTCCTTTTACACTACCTATATCCACAAAGGTCCCAGAAAGATACAAGCCTCTAGTTTTACCTCCCATATTCCGAGCCCTCCTTGCAAATCTTCAAAATAAATTACCCAGATTTGATGGAGAAAGATCCAAATTCACCACTGAATAGCACGTCCAAAATCTTGCGGATTTACTTAACCTTTTTGAAATAGAAGAAGATGATGTGCATATTAGAATGTTTGCCTTATCATTATAAGGAAAAATTAAGAGTTGGTTTAAAGACCTTCTAGCTGCAAGCATTACCAATTTTCATCAGTTCACTCAAATATTCCTAGATAGGTGGGTGGTCATGGGTAATAAAGTCCTCATCATAAAGGAATACAATCATTTAAAAAGAAAACCAGGGGAGACAATACAAAACTTTTCAGCTAGGTTCAATAAAGTATACCATGCAATGCCAGCTAACATAATGCCACCCCTCGAATGTGCTCTCTTGCGCTATGCAGATTCTTTTGACCCAGAGATTGTTTTCTGGATAAGAGATAAAGATCCTTTGACCTTAGAAGAAATGCAAAGGATAGCAGTTGATGTAGAATTCAACATACTAAATAGGGAGGCACAGCTAAGAATAATAGAGAAAGACAAAGCAAATCAAGAGAGACTAATATCTTTAGAGGAAAAGTTGGAAAAATTGGTATATATGTTTGGCAAACTAGAACATCTACTTAACAGGAAAAGAGAAAGACACAAAGTTAAGGTTAACACTACTTATTCAAACCAACCTACACTTCTTCCTCAGGATGAACACACTCAACTATTACAAGACAAGAGTTATAAACGAAATGTGCCTAATGAGAAAGTTGCAAATAAAAACATAGAGGAATGCTCTAAAGAAACTATCAGCCATTTTGAAATCACAGATTCTGAAATAGAAGAAGAATCAAAACCTTTAGGTTCTCCACCCTTATGTTTTAAATCATTCATGAGTTTGAAAGAAAATTTGCATCCTAAATATCTCTTAGCAGTTATTCAGGAAACCCCTGCTCAAGTTAAATCTCACCTAAATCAAGAAGAGTTGATTGAAGATGAATTCAAATCTGAAATAAAAGACAAATATAAACATGTAGGATCACTACCTTTATGCTGGGAGTCATTTGAGTTCATACAAGCAAATTGGCCTCCTGAGAATCTATCAGAGGAAACTCATGAATCCCATGTTTATTATCCCAAACACCAAGAAGAGTTGATTGAGGATGAATTCAAATCTGAAATAGAAGATAAATCAAAACCTGTAGGATTTCTGCCTTTATGCTGGGAGTCATTTGAGTTCATACAAGCAAATTGGACTCCTAAAAATCTATCAGAAAAAACTCATGAATTACATGCTAACTATCCTCAACATCACAAATAATTGGTTGAAGATGAAAAAAAACAAGAAATGAAAGAGAACCCATAGGATTTCTTTAAAGGCACAAGTGATGATTCATCATCTCTCATAAGTGAAGCCCAAAAAGACATTCATCTTCCAAATCAGCTTTCCCAAGAGAAAGAGGATTATTGTAGTTATATTCGAAGAGAAATGAAAATGCCTCCCTTTTTAACTGAAGAGGAAATAGATCAACTTATAAACATGCAGAATACCTCTAAAACTTCATATAACCAAAAAATTTCTGATCTTTCTCCTGTTAGTCTTGCATACCATGAGTCAAAAAATAGATTTGTAAATCAATTTGAAGAAAAGAAATATGATAGTCCAATATGCATGGCTGGTGACATCACTTATATTAATGATTCTCCAAGGTTTTATCAATATGTTGATGATTATGATATCCAAACAGAAACTAACCTTGCAGAGCAATCAACAATTGATTTGTGGGACGAATTTCATTATCATCGGGTTGAAAAAAGTAAGCAGCCAATACAGGTCACCTATGGCATTGATGAGGAGAGCCTTGAGATTTTAGAAGTAAGTGAAGAGTCTCTGACTCTTTGCTCTACTTTACTTCAGTCCATCAAAAATAACATTCACATAATTGGAAATCAGCAGTCTTTCAGCTTTGATGATGAGGTTGAGGAGGATGATGAAATTCTTGAGCATGTTGTAAATGAGAAGCCTTTTCCTGAAATGGTTGAGGAAATCATTTTGGACATGGAATCTTCCTTAACTCTAGATTTGCAGCCACCAAGTTCCATTGAGTTACAAATTGCAGATGAAGAAATAGAGGTTGATAAACACATGAGAGTGTCACACTATCCTTTCAAGAAGATTTACTGCCAAAGCGTATCCCTTCTCATCAACATGATGACTTTCACACAGTTTTCATTCCACTTAATCAGAACTCATCAGCTTGGAAAGAAGACTACATTGCAATATATGATGAGTCTGACAGTTCAAGTGATCATGAGCAAGGGGAAGAGTTGCTTTACCAAGAGAGTCCCAAATATAGCCAAGTGGAAGAAAGAGTAGTCTTGAATGAAGCCTATATATCAAATCCTCTAGATCAGGTATTATTCCAAGATCCATTTGTTGTTTTCCTTGAGAAATCTGAAGGAGTAGTGTGTTCTGCCCAGAACAATCTGTTGCAAAGAATGAGAAAAATTTTAGACACTACTATTCGAAAACCAACCAAATGGAAGTGGCCTTTTCATTTCTTCAGCATCATGAAAGAATTGAACCAGAGTCACCCATGCAATCATCTACTTGACTCATTAAATTGGAAAAGAGATTTCACCAAATAAATGTCTTTCATGTATAGGTTAGATTAGAGTAGATAGATATGCAAAATAAGCTCAGCCCCATGAGCATATTTTTCTAGATTGTTTTGAGAAGAACAGTAAACACAAAAAACAACAAGAAAAGTTGAAAAGAGGGCAGTTTGAGAAACAACAGAAAGGCCCCATGTTCAAAAAATAGTTATTCTGAAAGCACGCAAGCCTAAATGCCGCTACTAGTACTCAAAAGATGTCTTGTTCAGTTATCTAGCCTAATCATAACTGAACATGTTTTAAATTGATTGCTGATAAGTTAGTGAAAGAAGTGATAGCCAAATTGTGTAAGCTTGACTTGTCAATGAAAGTAGATTAGGAAAAGATACTAGTTCCACATGCTCAAAACAAAACCAAAGAGGAAAACAGGGATGAAAAACAAATTATGTATCCTGGCCCCGATTTTTCTAAATCTCATTTCATGCAAAATAATATTTGTGTGCAGCTTGTCTTTTATGCCACAAACACATGAAAAATCAAACTGTCTAATCCTGATTTGGTCATTTTTTAATTTCATGTTCTAGTCTAGTGAATAAAATCCTATCAAACAGCTTAATCTTGACAATCGTTCTAGCATAGGTAGAGAATTGAAGGAGTTCATCAGTTTAATTTGAACTCCAAAAAGATATAAGTGTAGCATTAGATAGTTTTCTTTTTTCAAAAATATCATGTCGAAAAGTTTCTAGTCAAAATGCACCTAAAGAAGAAAAAATGTTAGGAAATATAGTTGGGTAGGTAGAGATGACTTTGATGCTAATCATGCTGTGAATTTTCAGAAATAGCATCAAGAAAGAAAGAAATTTGCGCTAGTGGATAAGGCATTGGTCTTCACAAGCCAGAGATCTGCAATTCTGGACACCTCCTGAAAAGGAGTTGCCCTCCCCTAATGGAGCCACTGTTAGTCATCAGTATTTTTTTACCTGTTGTTGATGACTAGATTCCTAGCTGAGTTTTCTAGAAGCTAATCTCAATCTGTCAATTTTTCATCTAGAAAACACCACAGAAAAATTTTTTATCCTCTTACTCCTCCATGTCAGCCTATGATAAGAGCAATATTTAGTTTTCAAGTTATGTCTTGTTTCAGCAAAGTATCCCTGTCTATAGCTGTCTTAGCCTTGCTTCTATGCTATCATTTTTGACTTTTTTCTCAATGAAACTCACTGTCCAACATTTGACAAAGTGTCTCCTTTCCTACCCCTAATCTTCCTGTAAAAAACCATCCGATTATGCCTAAGAAAACAATCAAAATCTATGAAAATTTCCCCTAAGTTAGATAGTGGTGTTTAGGGAGTCATTTCCTTGGCAAAAATATTCTAAGCCAAAAAGCCTTATTCTAGTACCAAACAGCCACAGATTGTCTTCCTATTCTGCAAAACAAGTCTTGATCGATCCATAGGTCGCACACCACTAAGAGGTCATTTTGTCTCAGTTCAGAAGAAGTTCAACAAAGATCCAAATTAGGAGAAAATAAGCATTTTCACTATCTAAAAGGAATATACTTAGGTCGGGAAAAATCCCCGTGAAACACCAAAAGATCTCTCCAAGGTTCAAAGTCATATGTTTTTACATCTCTGCAAGAATGTACTGATTGATGACAGTAAACAAAGTATGAGCAAAAAGAACACCTCAGGATAAAGTTTCATGCTATGTCAAGCTTTACTATGGAAGTTAGAGAAAAGTGCAGATTATGGTCAATCCTACAAATCAACCTTGTACAACCAACAGTGATAGTACTCCGGCAAAAAAGGGCTTTAAAGCAAATTAGGCATCACAGTGAAAGTAGAGGAGGGACAACTGCTTCTTATACTTCATCAGGAAATAAACTCTGAAAGAATGTTACATAAAATTTCACCACACCTTATAAAAACACAGTCAAGGGAAGAAAGAGAAGTTTTGAAGATGCATCACAGTGAGCGCTCAACACCCACAAAGCACTTGATTTACTCCTGAAGATTTCCAGTAATTTTATGCAAAAGAGATGTACTTTACTGACAGCTCCTCATGAAGCAAAGGGGCATGATGATTCAAATCATTTCATCAAATTTAAGGCCTCAATCAACATATAAGCAGATGGTTGGGAAACATAATAATAACCTCCTCCAAATAAAGAGTAGATGGTTAGGAACAGGATGATGACCTCCTTCATTTAAAAGCAGAGAGTTATTAAGGCATGCTATGGCATCCTTCATAAAAAAGCAGAGGGCCAACATGTTTTTAAATAACTTCAGAGCTGTTGTGTGCTACCTCCTCCAAAGATGAACAATGGGTGCATCAGTAGGGTTTCAAATGGTGTTTGAGTAAGTTTTCTATTGAAAAGACAAGGTTGAAAATCAGTGGTGAGTCAATGAGAGTTCATATATTGAAAGCCTATTTCATATCACAAGCAAAAGGATGGCATGTTGGTGTTAAAGGTGTTTGTCATTATGTTTCAAAAGTTTTTCGTCAAAGGATAAATCAGAAGTCATATTTTTTAATTTAAGAGCAGCCTCATCTGAATGATAAAATTAGTAGACTAAGCTCTGTGTCAAGTGACTTTTGTAAGACTGATATGAACAAACATTCACTCAGAAGTTTTGTGTGAAAAGATCATTTTCCTCTTAAAACAGATCCCTTATGGTTTATAAAAATTCTCCCTCCAAAGTAATGAATGAAAGGCAAAAATCATAGGATACTTCCAGCTCAGTAAGGTAGAAGACACATGGTAAAAATGGGTGAAAATTTCACTGTTTGTAGACCTCCTTCACAGAGAAACAAAGGGACAACTCTCCAAGGTTTTCACCATGTAAATCAGCTCATTCAAATGGTAAAAAAGGGCGATAAAACATGTTTCATTTTCAGTCAAAGAAGACCTCCATCAGCAGATAAGGAGAAGGTCTCATGATAGGTCTAAAGGGTCATTGACAAAGGCTGCAACAATAGTGGTTTGTATGATAATCTCCCTTGTAAACAAAATGAAGAAAAGCATAGTTTTTAGTAACTTCTCATTTCATAAAACAATGTTTTTACCAATGGTTTCAAAGGGCTACAATAGCATTGTTTTTATGAGTTTCTTTCAGATGGTGGGTCTTTTATAGAGTTTCAAAGTAATATGGTGCTGAGGGGGTGAATTTTACTTTAAAAGAGGCTTTCAAATGAAATACAAAGTTTGAGCATCAATATGTTTCAAAACTTCTATCTCAATATTGGAAAAATAAATTCTGGGCTGAAGCCAACAAAGGAGAAAAGTTATGAAGATACGGTTCAGATGGGCTTAAAGGACACCCTGCCAACAGAAGGTCAAATCAGTTTTTAAAAATAATTTCCCCATTACATGAAACAGTAGGGCTTCACCCAACAAGGTCAAGATGCTACATTAGTAGTTTAAAATATAAATCTCCTTGGTGAAATATACAGAGAAATGACACATATGAAAAAACCCTCATCACCTCACAAACAGTGGATTTGCATACTGGGTTCTACTTTTTTACAAGATGGACCCATAAAAAAATATAATGAGGAACAGGATGTTGGCATTAAAATGAGTCTGCAAAAATTTTGAAGTTTGGTGTTGTTATTAAAAACTACCAACAGCCAAGAATCCGATATCAAAGCTTGGGGTCATCAGGAATCTCTGCAATTATCACAGTAATAGGATATATTATTTGAAGATGGGCATTGGAAGCACATTGATGAATTCCATAACCCCAAGAAAAGATCATGGGAATGATAGAAAGGGAACACACAACATTTTATTTTTGGCTGCAATAGTGGTGTTGAGAACTGCTCTAAGCAACAGATTGGCAAAGGTGCAAGGTTTCTTGTTTCGGGTTTCCTTTTTAAGGCGGATGCCTGTATTTTATTGCCTAATTGCTGTAAATCTTATCTTACGTCTCCTTCAATCGGAATTTTTATCCACTACAAAGTATTTAACATGAACCTTGAGCTTGCATTTCATAAAATTTTTGACATATCATATTCATACAGATTATTTTCAGAACATGACATATTACAAAATATCCAATGTGGATAGCTGAAATCACTAAACTAGAGCAGCAAATTGCAATTTTTGTGCAGCATTTTGATTTGAAAGAATCGACTGTTGCAGGGGAAGATAGGCTTTATCATGCAAGCATACTCTATAATTCTGAGTTTATTTGAGCAGCAAGTGACATTATTATAAACTTATTTTTCTTGCCCATATCGCATGATTGATTTGGTCTCAGAGAAGCTTACATTTTGACCAGTAAATAATTAGATTATTCAGTTGAAAATACGAAAGTTAAAATATGGAGGATATGCATTATTGAGGTTTTTTTATTACAATAAAAAAAACCCATCTATTGAAAGGAGATTCTAGCCAGTCCAGGTACTAGAGCCTACCGTGGATGAGACCATACAGATTTTGAAAGGTTTGCGAGAACGATATGAGATTCATCACAAGCTGCGTTATACTGATAAGGCATTGGTTTTTTCCGCTCAATTTTCCCATCAGTACATCAGTGATCGTTACCTTCCTGATAAAGGAAATTGATCTGATTGATGAGGCTAGTTCTCGAGTGAGATTGAGGCATGCATAGTTTCTTGAGGAGGCCAGAGAGCTGGACAGAGAACTTAGGAAAATAACAAAAGAAAAGAATGAAGATGTTCAAAGCTAGGACTTTGAAAAGGATGGAGAGCTACATGACCAGAAGATAGAGTTGAAGGCACAAATTATTGCTATAACAGTGAATTGTAAAGAAAAATCAAAAGCTGAGAGTGAGGCAAGTGATGAGGGTCCAACAGTGACAGAGGCAAACATTGAAACATATTGTAGCTTCATGGACAGGAATTCCTGTTGAAAAGGTATCAACTGATAAGTCTAAAGACTTTTGAAGATGGAGGAAACTTTTCAACACCGTGTCATAGGGCAAGATGAAGTTGTAAGAGAAATCAGTCGAGCTATTCACCGAGCACGAGTTGGTTTGAAAAATCCTGACAAGCCAATTACGAGTTTTATTTTCTCAGGTCCAACTGGTGTTGGCAAGTCAGAGCTTTCGAAGGCACTGGCAACTTATTATTTTGGTCGCAGAGGAGTTTTCTTCATAAGCACGACGCGCCTGTAACTCAGTGCAACACGCCTGTAGGTGGTCGCAAGAGAGTTTTCAACACAAGCGTGACACGCCTGAAGAGTGGCGTGGCATGCTTGTGCCCAGCGCCCAGTGACCCTTGAATGTTCTCGGTTTCTCCTGAACGGCCCAGTAACACTGTTGAACGAGGCACCTGAGCCCTTAAACACCTGCATCCGAGCGTTGAAAACCCTAGTAATTTTTGTCCCACTAACCTTGTGTTTTAAACACCATTACCTTACATTATCAACCATTAAATTTTCCATTTTTAACCTCTACACCATCCTTTTCTGAACGGCTCGGGCCACCCCTGAATGGCCCGGCGCCTGGGCCATCGTCTGAATGCCATCGGCCGTCCCTTTTTCACATCCATCCAAATACTCGAGGCACAATAACCCTCCTTCCACCGGCCATATGTTTTTAACATTATTCTCTTGCATGATCAACATTAAAATTACCATTTTTTTTTTAAACTCTCCATTGTCCATTCCTGAACGGCCTGGGCCACCTCTAAATGGCCTGGCACCCAAGCCATCATCTGAACAACAGCGCTGGTATGTTTCTTGCCTTTATCCAATCCATTAAGGCATGAAAAGAGCCCTTTTGACATGCATTACACCTTACTCATTATACACTTTCACTGTCTCCACTTTCAATCCTTTCAAATACCTCTAAGCACCTGTTTTCAACACTGCCCGGGCCACCCCTGAACGGCCCACTTCCCAGGGCCTAGGCCACAGTCAACACCAATCATCACAGAACTACAAAGATGCCAAGGTCAATTTTTTCTACAATGAAGTCACCTCCAAACACATCAGGGACAGTTTTCAAAAAGGTATTTATGTCTTGGCCTAGTTTTGATTAAAGGAAAGATTTGTTGTGAATATTGAAAGTGTTTTATTGATATGAATGGCTAAGAATACACACAGTATATTGAGAAAACATAGTTGTTTTAAGGATTTTTGACTCAGTCACAAGAGGAGAAAATTGTGTGCCTTAAGAAAAAAAAATTGAACTTCACCCAAAAGAAACTTGCCTACTAAAACCACAGAGAAACCAGTGATAAAGGAGGAAAGAGTGGTTGATAGTTTGAAAGAGTTTATTGCTGTGAGTGGTTGAAAATAGCATATTCTTCCAAGGAGAAAGAGTTTTGGTGCCCAAGGGAAAGGAAACTTGTTTTTAAAAGGTTATAAATATTTTTGTTTGCTCACAAATACAGTTCATAAAAGGTGCATTGGTTTTCATTTGAGAAAGAAGCCTGTCCACCTATTAAAGAGGAAGTAGTGATTAAAACAAAGAGAGCCATCATGTCAAATTAAAGGTTTGAACTACATAAAACAAGGTGTCATTTTTTAAGAGACTATTACCTTGTGAAAGTCTTTTTGTGCTATGAAATAGTTAAGGATTGGCGCGATCTTTAGAAGGAAAAGCAGAGTTTTGTAAAAGGTCTTTCAAATCAGTTTAAAAAAAGGTATCTTAACAGTGATTTCAAAAGAGCACCAAGTTTGCTAAATCAAGGAGAAAATAGTGACTAGAGGATAAAGGGCTTGTTATCAGTTTGAAAGAGGTCTTTTTTGTAAATAGCTAAAGATAACACAGTCTTATATAAGAAAAATGGTTTTGTTTTGAAGACCTTTTCTTAGTAACAAGAGGAGATACTACTTTAGAGGAACGAGCTAAACCTTCATCCAAAAAATTGGATGCTTGCCTAAGAAGGAAAGGATACTGTTTTCAAAGGGGAAACATAGTGTTTATTCAAAAGTGCACTCTTTTCTTAGAAACAAAGGAAGATAGTGATTGGGGAAAAGGTTTTTATCAGTTTGTAAGGTGTTTTTTCACCTTTTAAAACAATGATTTCCAAAGGGAAATGTTTGGAGGGGAAGATTCTTTGTGCCAAAAACAAAAGGAAACTTTCTTTTCTAAAAACCACAAACATGTCATGTTAAATGGAATATTGGCTCAAACACAATACTGAAGAGATGACTTTAGTGATGATGAGGAACAAGGAAAAGAGTCTAAACATAGCAGTGATAATGAAGATAAAATTTATGGGCAGTAAGGCAGTGATGAAAAGGAACATTATGGCAGCCAACATAGCAATGAGCATGAGGGTGATGAAGCACAAAACAGTAAAGGGAAAGAGCATGACAGTCATGAAGAAAGTAGTGACAAAGATAAACAAGACAGCCCTCAAGCAAGCCATGATGAGTGCAAGCAAACACAAAACATAGAGCATGAAGGGCATTCTCAAAAGTATGTGCTAGCTACCTCTCCTAGGCAGGGGGCCATGACTTCTTCGCCAAAGCTAAAACGCCAAACTACAAGGAAGAAAACCAAGAAAAATTCAAAATTGCCCAAAGAGGAAGCCCGGTGAGAAAAAGTGTAAAATACATATCTAGACTCGGAATTTTGGCTCGAGATTCTAGGCATGTTTCTAAACACCCTTAAGGGGTCTGCTCACCAAAATTGAATGAATTTCGACATGATCTCGTTTTTCGTCATTTTTGGGCCTTTTTGCTAAAATTCATGGGCATCGCCATTTTTTCTTGGAGCATCCTCAGGTATTGAAAGTGGTACCATTGGATGTATTAAATTTAGGGGCATATACTCAGAAATATTTAGAGCAATTGAAGATGATTTGGTCCCCTAAAGTGGTGAAAAACAATCACTTTTTCAACACTCTGCTCCGCATATCAGCGAAAGGCTATTTTTTGGGTTTTCCCACACAGGTCAGTTTTTGACAGGCTTCCAATGATCAGTTTGGATTTTTAAAAAAAGAATTTTCAGAAACTAGACATCCAGAGCTTTCCAACGAGCCATCACAGGTCTCGTTTTGACATCGAGAAGGCCTCCAAAAGTTGCCCACAAGACAGGATATTTTCTGCTGATATATTTCTTAAGTATTTTTGTGAAAAATGCACTTTTCTGAAGTGGCTTTTCCTAATGTGCATTTAGCCTTTTTTGGCCATGGTTATTTAGGAAAAGTCAATTTATTTTCCTTTTTTAGCATTTTGAAGATATTTTTATAGATATTTTGTGCCTTGGGCTTTGCAAAGCCTCAAGGACAAAATCAGATATTTTTGATGGGCCAATGAGCTTGCAAGTTGCATTAGGACGTTTTCCCTCTTCTTGGCCTATATATTCCAAGAGACTTCATTGTAAACAGGGCTGAACTTGATGATATAGAGCAATATATAGTTATACAAGCTTGGAAGAAATATTTGTCTCATGCATTGGATAGTTTCTTGAATGTTTTGGATGATGAAAGAGGACTGTTGTTGGATTCCTTGACTTGGTAAAATGGTATAGTGTCCCTCTCTGTTATGCTTCTTAGTTTTCATACATATTGCATGCTCTTGCTTCCTATAAGACAGTAGAGAATAGATTTGAGACATGCCCTTAGAGGCACCTCAAATTTCCTGTTTCATTATAGCTTCTATGTTTTCTTCCTTCTTAGTCATATCAAAGAATCCTTGATTTCTCTTTGATCACTGAAGAAATTGTTTTCTTGTTTCATTTATGGTTTTATGCATGCTAAGTATGATTCACGGTATGCCCTGCTTACTCATGGCTAGTCATAGCTCCACCTCTGAAACCTTTCTTTGAATGTTTGATTGTCCTAGTTGAACCAAGGAGGTCTTGTACTGATCTTTCCCTTTGCCTAAAACTCTACAATCTTACTTCAAAGTGCCTGATAGCTTGAAATACTATGTCTAGGCATTTCCTCATAGTGATTTGAGTTATTTGTTTGTCTTAATTGTATTTCCCCAAAGATTGATAGCAATTTCCTAAAGTTATAGAGTCATATATCTCTATGTATTGCTTGAATGTTTATTTCTATGCATTTATCAGTTTGAAGTTATATTTATCTTGATTAATGGTTAGCCCTACCATATAAATGTTAGCTATTGAACTACTTATGTTTGAAAGCATTTGTTCTTCACAAACTTAGTGTCCATCCCACTTCATTTTACCTTAACATCCATTTTACCTTGATCAAATCAGCCCTTCAACATACCTTGTATCACCATCTGAAGCTTTCTTGACCTTTTCGACCCCATAGCCCAGATGATCTGACATATTTTTACCTATCTTAGTCTTTGATCAGTTCTTCCCTCACAAACCTAAAAGAAAAACCTAAAACCCTACTTCATGACTAGCCTAAAATCAAAAACACAATAAACAAAACACGTAGATATCCCTTACACAAATAGAGAGATCCCTCTCTGAGTCTAGGAAAGCTAGGTCCTTGGGCTCCAAAGATTGGTTTGATGTTACCCTATCACTTGGCTTTCCAATCAGCCAAATCACGGGACCCTAACATGGCCACCAATATCCACCTGGATCATTCCTCCCCCCTTAGGAAGCAATGGTCCCCATTGCGTTGAGTTCCTCCATGAGATGAAGAAAATTCTGTTGAACTTGGTCCCTGGTGAACCACTTGCCTTGGTGCAGGAGTTGGCCAACTTTGACAACCTGATACAGTAGGATCTTCTATCGGTGAGTGTTCTTGATTTGCATGTCCATGATACAGTATGTGGTGGCCTATTCCATGCAATCTGGGTTTAACTCTTTTGGTGTGAGTTCTTCTACAATGTCAGAGGTGTCCAATAGAGGTGGGAAGTAGGGACGAAGGCAGTCTACATTGAATACTGGGTGGAGCCTAAGGAATGGTGGAATACTGAGCTCGAAGGCATTGTTCCCTACAGCCTTGGTGATGGTGTGCGGCCCTGGAATGGGCGAATCTTGTGGTGGGGTCCAGTGAGGCGCTCCTTCTGCAAATGTAGCTACACTTTTTCGCCCACATGGAAGCTGTGTGGCACCCGATGTTGATCATGTCGTTTCTTGTACTTAGCATTGGCTCTATCCAATATGTCGTGAACCTATTGGAATATGTGCTGAATGCGCTCGATGAAGTTGTTTGCTTTGTCAGCTTCAGACTGGACATGAGCCGAATCGGCCTGAGTAGCTACAAATGGCATGGCGACATCAATGGGACATAGTGGCTAGAATCCCAAGCCCACCTGATAGGGGCTGTGGCCAGTTGAGCTGTGGAGAGCCCGGTTATAATTGTGTTGTACATAGGGAAGGTTCTCATCCCATGTGCGTGGATGCTTTGAATGTGTACAATCATCCTGTTGAAAACCTCTATCTAGCCATCAGTTTGGGGATGGAAAGCTATGGACTTGGTGAGCTTGGTGTCCAACATTGACCAGAGACTGGACCAAAATGTGCTGAGGAACTTGTTGTCACGATCTGATATGATAGACTGTGGGATACCAAAGTGCACCCACACTCATTCAAACAAGAGTTTAACAGTGGATTCTGCTGTGATATTCTTCTTGTAGTCTACCATAATGGCCATCTTTGAGAATTTTTCGATGACCATGAAAACATAGTCGTTTCCATGCTTATTAGAAGGAAGGCTTGACATTTAATCCATGGATATGGATTCCCAAGGTCGACTAGGGGTAGGTAGCGGAGTATAGAGCCCTTGCTTCTTGATGGTTAGTTTGGAAATGGCGCAAGCAGTGTAGGATCTGATGTACTTCCCAACATCCTGTTGAAGGTTCGGCCAATAGAAATACTTCTGCAGTACTGCCACTATTTTCTCAACCCCAAAATGCCCAGCGACTCGACTGTACTATGCTTCCCATATCATCTTGGCAGGCTCTCTTAAAGGAACACAAAGGTGTCCCAGGTGACATAATAGTGCATCTTGGAGGTGAAAATTTGGAGCTTTCATACCCCCCAAGAGTGCCTTGTATGTGTAGTTGAATTATGGATCGCTCTTGTAGAGAAGCGACCAATCAGAAGTCTCATGCCCACAAGAGTTGAGAACGATGGTTATGGCTATAATTGGTGGTTAGCCGAGGCAGTCTGCAACATTATTGGTGCTACCCTTCTTGTACTTGATGTTCAAATTAAATTGTTGCATATATGTGGACCACTTCTAATGGGGATCGTTCTACAACTTCCCTTGTGTCTGTATGAACTACAGGGGTCGATGGTCTATGTGGATGATTGTCTCCTTCCCCAAAATGTAATGCTTCCATTGTCGACAAGCCTGCATAATGGAATATATTTCTTTGTCATAAGTGGGATACTTCTGAACTGTGTCGGACAATGTCTCACTGTGATATGCCACTGGATGCCCCTGTTGAGTAAGAACTGCCCCAATAGCATAGTCAGAGGCATCTGTCTCGATCTCAAATGGTTGTTGCAAGTCTGGTAATGTGAGCATTGGGGCAAAACAGAGGCGATGTTTCAATTCTACGAATGCCTTCTGTTGATATTCCGACCAACAGAATTTTTCTTTCACTCCTCCCTTGGTGACTTGACTCAAGGGCCAAGTGATATGAGAGAATCCCAACATGAACCTGCGGTAGAAATTAGCAAGACCCAGAAAGTTGCGAAGCTCTGTTAGGGTGGTTGGGGCCGGCCAATCCTGAATGACTTGGATCTTAGCTGGATCCACATGCACCCCCTTTCATCAATAATGTATCCCACATATTGAACTTGGGTCATGCCAAAAGTGCACTTCTCCAAATTGGCACACAACTTGTGTTGCCGCAGTGTTTGGTGGACTTCTCGGATGTGGTGGAGGTGCTCTTCCCAAGTCCGGCTGAAGATCAGAATGTCATCCAAGTATACCACTACAACTGAGTTGGTGCATGGATGCAAGATTTCATCCATCTATTAGGAATCTGTAATTTTAGCAGATTGGTGAGACTAAAACTGCAGAAACAACATCGTTTCAACCAACTTTGGGATTCTAGGATCTAGCCCTCTTGGATCCGGAGAGGGATCTCTCCAATATGTACAAAATGGATTTGTCTTTGAAGTTTGGGGTTATGATATTAGGCTAGTTATGAAGGCCAAAGGTTTTTTTTTTTTTTGGATGGTTGAGCATGAAATGTTACTTGAGGGGAAAGTCCTAAGTGCAAAAAGTTTCAAAAGTGAGAAGTTGCAAGCAAAATAGAAAAGTTTTGGCAGATAGATAGATATAACGCTGGTTTTTAGTCCATTGGGCTATGGAGTCATATCTGGGCTTTAATTGAACAACAACATCAAGTGTGATCCAAGGGGCAAGTCATCTATACCACAAGATTATTGAGATTAAAATGATGAAATGTTAATAAATTGTTGGAGATAAAGAAACCGATAATAACTTCACAAAGGATTTTACAGCTACTACTCCAAATGTTAGTCTCTCTAATTGAATCACCAGTTAAAACCACCAAGGTAGGGAATAAGCACACTTTGGGAAGTTTATATTAAAATGAATTGACAAACATCCAAGAACTACATATAATTACCTTCAAAAAAAGAAAACAGAGAGAGAAACACAAAATAAATCTTAAGATCAGAGCTGTAGAAAATCCCTAATTCATGACGCCTACCTGTGGTTATAAATTTTTAGACCCACTTTTAGGAAAAGTTAGGACCAAGGCACACCATATCTTCCATAGCCACTCTTGATACATATAAAATAATTTCAAGAATACATATTTTTACAAACAATACTGAGAACTCCAACATTCCTAACTGCTTAACTGTATTAAATCATTCTTAAATAATAAAAATTAAGGAAAACATTAAGACAAAGATTTTCAGTCAGAGAAGGTTACTGATATATAGTAGGTCCTAACTCTATAAGTGAAAGGCGTAGGAATAGAACAATATGACACATGAAGGAAACAATAATAAAAGAAAGGGGCACTTCACCACATAGAATTCAGATCCCAAGTAGCAACTTGCATTGATGCTGTCCTGGGCTACATTCTTCTCTCTAAGCTCCAATGTTTCAGTTCAGCAATCATCTTCACTACTTAGCCTAACTAATCTATCACAAGCAAAGCTCCAAGGGCCAGTGAACACTATTTACAATCAGAAGTTTGAGCTCAAATGTATTTCAAAGTTCTACAAGCAACCCCTCACTCATCTTCTGCAGAAGTATATATAGAAGAATGAGGAGGTAAGATCTGATAAAAGATCTCAATTACAATTAATACAATCTTAATGATTTCTTGGCCTTTGAGGGGCTCAATGAAGAATCTTTCATACGTATCCTCTCTATTAAATGTTTTTACATAAAGATTAAGCTCAGTGGGAGCTTTTGTTGACCTTTGAGGCTCTATGTGGCATTGAAGTAACTCTGTAGATGTTCTTTGCATTAATTTCCTTGGCAGGGTTTCCTCTTTGGCTGCGTTGAGGCAAAATATCTTATCTGGACCAATAAATTCGACCTCTGATTGAGTACTTTTGTGGCACAGGTGGCTTTGTGGTAGCTGAGAGGAATCGATTTGCCTCAGACTGTGGTGGTGGAGGCATTCCTGCTTGATAAAACAGTTTAGGTTTTCTGTAAACTGTGTTTTATTTGGGGATTAGGCTTTTGATAAGCATCTTAGATGTAATCCCCACAAATCTTTCCTTTAATCCTCTGTTCGGGTTAATTCTGGTCTTCGTCTCTGATACTCTTTGCCTGTGCCAAATCCATGGTTTTTTGCTAATGTGCAGGGTCGCGCAGGGTCATTTGGCATCAGTGCTTGGATAAACGTCGATGAAAATGTGAAATTAGGCATCTGTGAATGATTTTCCCTCGGTGAATTGAAAGCGGGAGGGTCGTCACCCTCTACTTTCGAATTTCTTCAATTTATAGCGGAAAAACACTTAAAACCCTGCAAAATACAAAAAATGTTATAAAATCCTATGTAAATAGGTTTACTGGCATCATCCAACGGTCGGGATTGATCGGGAGAGATCGTGGAATGGACGTGAGAAGATTAAATCTGAGCCATTGATCGTACAGAGATCGATGATCAGGAGCAGAGGTTGAAAGTCAAACAGAGGAAATAGGGCTATGGGATGTGGGCCATCGATCTGCAGATCAGATCGACAGTGGAAAATGATTTAACACCGCGCCAGGACCATGTTAAGTGTCAGGCAGCTTTTGCGAGCAACAACCGTAGGATGGGCGACTTCAGATCGGATGGTCCACGGCAATATCGCTGGGCGTCTGCGTACGAAC
This sequence comes from Pinus albicaulis, assembly GCA_034641835.2. Classification (NCBI taxonomy): domain Eukaryota; kingdom Viridiplantae; phylum Streptophyta; class Pinopsida; order Pinales; family Pinaceae; genus Pinus; species Pinus albicaulis. The sequence goes on from CM076581.1 coordinate 1,712,508,522, forward strand.
GATAATGAGCGATGAGCAAGCGGTTTTGAAAAAGTACAGGGGACATGTGTCACGTGATGTATGGAATCGCTGGCGATCGAGGAAAAACCGCCTTTGCCCAAAGGCGGTGTGATGAAAGCCGCGTGGTTTTGGGGCAACGGTGCATGGTTGGCAGGGTCCACCGGGTTTGATAGGTTCCGCACCATCGGATCTGCAGATCAAATCGATGGTGGAGTTTGCTCGAATTTCAGACCAGCGGAAAACATTAGAGAAATAATAAAACCCATATTTTTGATATTTTAACTTAAAATTTTAATATTTCGTGGGTGGAAAATGTAAAAAATAGGGTTAGGCACATGATTGCGGGGCCGTTGGGCGCATGGAGAATGATATGACCGGGGGTTAGAGAGGAGGAGCTAATCGCATATCAAAAGATTGGGGATGGGCTTTTCAATCAACCCATTTGATTTATACGATGCGATAAGCGCCTTGGGACCTAACCCTTTGGTCCCGGGAGCAGAATATATGAATGGGAAGTGGAAGGGGCGGGGTTATAGCACAGGGATTTAATCGCATCGCAAAATTTTGATGCGGTCTTTTTTATCAACCCATTGTATTTTCTCCAATTGTGATTGCGCGATCGTTCTTTCAATCTACCCATTCAAATATTTAACACGTGATTTTGGTTTTTAGACCAAAACTTTGGAAAAGTGGGTTTTGGGTTTTTACAAAGAAAAAGATTGATCGGGAATGAAATATTTACAAGGTTTAAGTAGGAGGGCGGGCCCATGGTATATACATATAAAATAATGACGCAATCGGGGGTTTTTCAATATAAAGGTTGATCGCATCGCAAGTTTGGGAATATGGCACAAAGACTTGCGCTCTTGGGTTTGTGTGATGCGATAAGTGTTGTGAGGGGTTTAGCACTTGGTTCCAGGGCGGAGGCATGTGGGTGGAGTGGTTTAGAAGCTTTAGCCTAAGGGGGCTAAATCTTGTATATAAAATATGAATTTTTATTGATTTTTCAACGTTTTCAAAGGGTTTCAAAGGTTTCGGTATAGTTAAAAAATGGGTTTTTAACTATGGAAAAGAGATTTTGATAAATGGAAGAAGAGAATTTATGAGAACAAGGAAGTTTTTATGGATAAAAAAGGGGAGCAAATGAGGGTTTGAGAAGGGGAAAAATGGTGACTTTGCAGCAGTATTCTAGCTTGCAAATCAGCAATATTTCTAAGAGTAAAATGGGAATATCAATGAAGTTTTGGACAGAGGAAAGGCAGGAGGACTTCAAGAGTCTTCAAGAGCCAACAATTTTTAGTAATGAAATTTTTTCCTTGAAGGCTCAAACAGTCTTAGCCACCTTTTGGTATAAAAAATATTATAGGTGGCTAACAACGGCTCCACTTGGGGATGGTGCCTACTTGAAGGCATCAATAACTTCAGACTTGCATTCTTTGGGAGGCTGATCAGTTGCCTTACTCTTTGTTCTCTGGGAGGTTGACCTGTGCCTTATCCATTGGGCTGATCTTCCTTTACTGAGATAATATTCTTTGAAACATATTGGCAGCTATGAAAACAATGGACCTTCATCAACACAAACTTTCTACCTACCCAATCCTATTGATCTAACATTTTTTCTTCATTTGATTGCACTTGGATTGGAAAAATATTTTCACAACATTTTATTCTTTTGAAAGCAGGAAATATAATATATTTCTACTCCTTATTTCTCCCTGAAATTAGATTAAACAGTTGAGTTCAGATGATTCTCTACCTAATCTACTATCTGTTGGGATTACACTGTCCAACAGATTTTATTCTCTAATTTCTACAACATAAATTTAAAAAAAATCAAGTCAAGATTAAGTTATTTTTGACTTGCTGTGATCTATGGCATAAAGACAAGTTGCACATAGACATTTATTTTGCCGAAGAATTAAATCAAAATGGAAGGCTTAAGATTTGAAAATTCGAGGTACAACCTTCTCTTTTTACAGCTCTATTTTGACTTTTGTTTGAGTTGTTTCTTTTCTTTCCTCTGGTTTAGATTTTGAGTTAATTAGAACCAGATTTTTACATCTTTTTGACTCAGAAAATAGAAAATATTTGAGTCATCCCTTTTTGAAACCTCAGGTTCAGATTTTGATCATGTTTGAACCTTTAATTTCTATCTTAAACTATCTACTGATAAGCCAAGATTAAACACTTTGGAAAATCAAATTCACTACCCTATCAGCAGAAAATTTAAAGCTAATTAGTCAAGATTAAACAATTTGACTAACTAGAAGTGTTTTTTGAAGGAGTGGCATTTAAGCTTGGACACTTTCAGATTTTTTTCTCTTTTTTTGTATGGGACTATACCTTTATTGTTTTGTCAATCTGCCCTCTTTTCTTTTTTTCATTGTTTTTGTATTTTTTATTTTTCTAACTTTGAATGCAATGGTGGATGAGATATTCATAATGAAAAAAGATAAAAAGGATTTTGGAACATAACATGGATCAAGAGAAGTAATGCTTAAGCATCCTGCCATTGACAGGACCCCCAAACAGTTCTACTCCATTCAACTCCTGCAAGAAAAAGGCATTGTTACCAGCAGCTGAGTGAATAGAGTAAGGGCCAAGCCATAAGTGGTCAAATTTTCCATGCTTGCCCTTCTCTTCCCTTCTTGAATCCCACTTTAGAACTTTGTCCCCAATATTGAAATTGATGGCCTTTGTTCTTCTATCAAAAATCTTTTTAATGTTGTCCTGCTTCTGCAATTCTTTGATATACACTTCCTCTCTAGTTTGCTGAAGATGAATGGTCTGGTTAAGTCTTCTGATCATGTCATTTTCTTCAGTTTGTAACTCTTGAATCAACTTCATCAATGGCACACCAAGGTTGTTTGGAAAAATTGCATCAGTGCCATACATAAGCTGAAAAGACGACATACCAATAGATTTCTTCAAAGTCAATCTATCAGCCCACAGTGCATGAACCAGCTTTGTGTGCCAAGACTTCTTGTTGTCCTCCAACAGTTTCTTGATAATATTCACTAAGCTTTTGTTTGAGGATTCTGCAAGTCCATTACCTTGAGGGTAATAGGCCGTGGAATGCCCCAATGTTATGTGATATCTATGACAGAACTCAACCATTTTCTTTGATCCAAATGTTGCTGCACTATCAGTGATGATCTTAGTAGGACAGCCAAATCTGGAGAGAATGTTAGTCTCCATAAATTTTATGATAACTAAATCATGGGCCTATCTACAAGGTATAGCTTCTATCCACTTAGTGAAATAGTCTGTGGCAGTGAGAATCCATCTATGATGGGCAGAAGATGGGGGATGGATTTCTCCTATAAAGTCAAGTCCCCACTGTTGAAAAGGGGCTTCATCAGTGATTGGATGCAGAGGTAGGGGTAACAGTTTTCTTTTGCCTTCAAAAATTTGACACTTATGACAGGCTATGATCATTTTTTTCACATCATGGAAAAGAGTAGGCCAATAGAAACCAGCCCTCAAAATTTTGTTGGTTGTTGTCTTCCAGTACAAATGACCTCCACACTCTCCTTCATGGAACTGGTACTTAACCTTCTCTGCATCAAACTCAGGCAAACATTTAAGCAATAGACCACTTGCATTTTTCTAATAAAGACATTTATCTATAATGCAATAGTTTACAGCTTTCAATTTTAGGAACCTTGCCTTTGTTTTTGTCAAACCAGGAGGTGTATTCAAATTAAGCAAAACATAAACAATATCAGCATACCAAGAGGAATTCATAACATGGTCTTCAACAATGGGTGTTGAGATTTCCTCTTGATCATCCAAAGCATTAATCATATTAATATCCAGAACTTCAAAATTTGATTCAGCCATTAATCTAGCTAGACCTTGGCCTTTGATGAGTTTAGTGGGTTTTATATCTAAATCATATTCAAGAATAATAGCGATCCACTTACCTCTCTTACCATCTGGGTCCTGTGTTAGAATGTCTTTGAAAACTGAATTTGGGACAAAGGCAATGATGTGTGAGTGAAGGATGTATACCCTGAAGTCTTTCAAAGCTTTAACCAGAGCAAAATCTTGCTTTTTCATAATGTTATACTTCAAAGGGGCATCTCTCAATGCCTTACTAAAGAATGCAATAGGCTGCTCTTGTCCTTGTGGATTTTTCTGTAAAAGGACGGCAGCTATAGTATGTTCTAATGCAAACGAGAAAATAAAAAAATCTTTTGAAAAGTCGGGACTTATGAGAACCAGTGTTTTTGCTAAAGCTTGTTTCACCAGTTCAAAGGATTACTTTGCTTCAAAGGTCCATTTCACCCCTTGCTCCTTCTTTAACATGTTTGTGATATTCCTAAGGAGCTCAGCCAAATTGGGGATGAACCTTCTCAAAAAGTTGATCTTCCCAATGAAATATTTCAACTCTTTGATGTTTCGAGGATGAGAAATTTGCAATATGGCCTCAATCCTCTTTGGATCTACCTTTATACCCTCCTCAGAAATAATTTTCCCAAGAAGTTTACCTTCTTGGAGACCAAATAGTGTCTTCTTAGGGTTTAAGGATATCCCAAACTTTCTGCACTTCTCGAAAACTTTTCTTAAATGTTCTAAGTGTTCTTCATCTGTTTTGAAAACACAGTGACATCACCAAGATAGATAATGATGAAGAAGCCTAGTTCTTTCGAGAATGCTATGTCCATGGCTCTTTGAAAGGTTGCTCCAGCATTCATTATACCAAAGGTCATTTTCACATACATGAAAGTACCCCATGGTGTAGTAAAGGTTTTCTTTAGTTGATCAGCAAGGTAAACCAAGATCTGATTATATCCCGAATAGCCATCCAGCAAAGAAATTCTTCTAGACCCTACCACCCTTTGTAAAATGTGATCCATCTTTGGTAAAGGGTAGTTGTCCTTCAGTGAATCTTTTTTCAAGTCTCTAAAGTCTATACAAAGCCTGATTTCTCCAGTTTTCTTCCTAACAGACACCAGATTAGACACCCACTCAGAATATCTAATAGGGACAATAATACCAACATCATACATTTTCATGATCTCCTTCTGAACCAAAGGTAGTTGAACAGGGTTTATTCTGTGCAATTTCTATTTGAATGGTTTTTGGTTTTCTTTGAGGGGAATTTTGTGTTGTATTATTTCAGTGTCATAGGATTTAAGATCTTCGTAACTCCAAGAAAAAACATCAGAAAACTCTTTAAACATCTCAATGTATTTAAGTTTAATGTGAGTTGGTAAAGTTTTAGACAGTTTAATCATCATAGGTTTAAGTTTACTACCTATATTGCACTCTTCCACTTCAGTCTCTACATATTCCAGTATTGGCTTATTTGCCACATCATTAAAATCGAATAACTCTTCTAAAGGGGCCAGCCCCTTAGGAAAACTTGCACCTTTAGAGTGCAGAGTTTCTAACTCCTATGTTTCTAACTCTGCGTTCAATTCTGTTTCGCTTTCAATTTTGCTAGATAACATGTTTATATTAGTAGGTTCAGGAGACAGTTCTTCTTTATCAAGAAAATTTTCTTCACTACAGTCTGTATCATAATCTGAGTCTGAACTGTGTAGTTCAAATTCATTTCTGAATTGCATGAAGTCTTCTATTTGTTTATCATTGTCAAACACCTGCCAATATTTCTCATTATCAGGAACAGATGGTCTAAATTTTATCTGAGTTGTGCAGTCTTTGGTGTTATATGGCGTTAAGCATGTTCTAGCTGCAAAGGCTAAATTGTGGGCCGCAATATTTCTTTTTCTTGGGACAAAAATTAATTCGGACTCCTCAAATGTTTTCATAAGGTCCATGAAATCGTTTCGGTAGGCCCTAAGTCTGGGATGATTTGCATTATACTCCCCATTGACCTGCCTAATGACTAACTCTTAATCCCCATACACATTGATTCTTCTGGCTCTTAACTTTTTCAATAGGTGTAAGCCTAAGAGAAGGGATTCATATTCCGCTATGATATTGGAACACTAAAATTTTAATTTGCAGGAAATGCTTTCTATGTGGTTGTTTTCAGTGTTAGTAATCCAAATACTTGCACCAGAATTGTTCTTCGTGCAGGATCCATCAAAAAACATACTCCAAAGAGGAAATTTCTTAGTTTCATCCGTTTTGTGAATGTCCTCTTCAACTACTGTGCTTTCTGATTGTTGTGGGATCCCAGAACTTAGTTGTATTTGTTTTGATTCCCCGAGATTTGTGTTTGTTTGAGGGGTACTTTCTTGACTCTCAATGTTTAGAAGCAAGGGAGACGTAATTTTTAGTTCAAGACCTGCATTTGGTTTGCTAGATTTTACAGGTTCAGCAAACTGTTTTGACACTTCTGCGTTGTGTTCCTCTTCCTCCCTATTGGCCCTTAATTTTGTTAAAGTAACTTGTTCAGTGAGTGTTTCATCATTAAACATAATAAAAGAATCAAGGCCTGTGTTGACAGAATATAGAGGAGAGTTTTGTGGTCGGTCTTGACTTGTCACCGTGTATTGCATATGAGATTCCCTGTAAAGTCTTCTAGTTTGATTAAAAACAGGGATAGTCGCATAGGTCATATCCATTTGCATAGTCCCTTGTAACTTATCCCCCCAAGACCTTGATAGTAACATTCGATACTTTGGGGGCACATCAGCCACAACAATATCCATGACTAAGCATTTGGCTGGAATTTGGGCTAAGTTAACACAAAGGTATTTGATTAATCCTAAACATTTTACTCTGCTGGAATCAAAGGAGTAAAGGTCTTTGTAAGGTCTAGTGATTTCTAAACCCAGGCTCTCCATTATAGCTTTTGGCATTAAATTATGAGAAGCCCCGGAATCGTGCATGGCGTTGTGCAAAATTTTTTCATGAACGTTTAAACTAACATAAAAGGGAGGAACAGGTCCCTCTTGATATCTACCTTCAATCTTAGGACCAAAAATGAACTCTGGTTGGTCATCATTAAGATTGACTAAGTCCTCATTTTCTTCTATTTTCAAAGCCTTCAAAATTTGGGTTCTATATACATGTTGGGCAGCTAACTCAGTCAAGGGAACAGAGATTTTGATCTTTGAAATTTCCTGCTCTAGGCTTAAAGGAATTTGAATTTTTAAAGTGCTGGTTTCAGCCTTGTTAGTTGTCATTCTATCAGCAATATCAGCTTGCTATTTTGTTTTATTTACACTTGACAAAATTGTTTTTGCGGGGTTATTAGCTGAAGTGTTAGTACTACTAAGGTCTACACTCTGATTTTCATTGTTTTGAGTGCTTTTACCTTTTCCTTTATCAGAATTTATAGCGACTGTTTTGTCCTTTTGTTTGACAACTTTAGGTTTGGTTGCAGTGCTGTTTTGTGAATATTTTTCAGAGGTTTTGTTGTTGTGGGGTTGTTGACTAGTTTTACTTATAAGGTCGTATTCTCTTTGAGGCTCTATGATGACATTTTCCATGTCTTGATAATAATTTTCATTATCATCTCTTTTGTCATCATAAGGTGTATAAAGACCTTGTTTTCTATCATAATGAATTCCAAAGTCATCATGCTCTACCCCAAACATGTTGATATCCTCCTCCTCTATTATTTCATCAGTTTCTTCAACCTCACTTACATAGTTTTGCTAAAAGGGAGGAGTGATCAGTTGATCATCTTCCCTAGGTCTATTTTGAGGTTGGTTCCTTCTAAAATTTGGATTCTGGTTCTAATTTCTGTTTTGAGGAGCAGTTTGGTTTTGGCTTGCTTGTGCTTTCTTAATTATCCTCATCTCTTTCATCATCTCCTCCATCATTTTCTCCATTTTTGAGTTGGAAGTAGAAGGTGTGGACTCCTCTCTAAAAGATACTCTCTTTTCTGATTTCATTCTTGCTCTCTTCTCTATTAAGTTGACTTCCACAGAAAGAGCACCCCTTTGCATATCTTCAAGAGTTGCAAAATCTCTCTCTCTCAGCTGATAGGTCATGTCAGAGTCAAACCCTTCAGGAAACTTGTTTAAAGCTGAGCCCTGTGGAGGTTTTAGCTCTGGGGAAAGTGCATTATACACACTATTGAATCTATTGCAATAAGCTTGCACACTTTCCCTAGTGTTTCTATGGAGGTTCTTGTAGTCAGAAAGGACTTGGGGAGGTTTTTTCTTTACTTCCCATTTATTTAAGAATGTTTGATGGAAGCCTTGGAGATCATTAATACTATGTGGGGCCAAACCTTTGAACCATTTTCTTACTTCTCCCCCTAAGCTCTGAGAAAATAACCTAAGTTTGACAGAATCATCATCAATTTCATTTCTGTCAAAGTAGTCATTCATTTTTCCTATATGTTGTGATGCAGTTGTATCATTGTTAGCATCATATAATGGAATTTTGGATTGGTAGTCCAGTGGGAGATTGACTAATGGTACAGGAAGGACTAGGGGAGCATACCATGCTGCCATGATATGTGGTGGGGGTGGATTTAAAAGAGGTGGATTAACCAAAGGGAAAGTGGGCTGAAGTGTAGTTGTTTTAATAGTAAATGTAGGGTGAGCAGAAGTAGATGGAATGGTAGTAGATTGCTGAGCTGATCTTGGATGAGAGACACTTAAGTTGTGAAGGAAATGCAAATCAGGAGGTGTTGTTTCTCTACTACCAGGATGTTCACTTGCTTCTGGGGATGAAAGCGAAGACTCAGAGTCTAGCTGTATTATATCATCAAATGACCTAGTTCTAAATGGATTTACCAAGTCAACTTGCGATTGTTGTAGCGCTGAAAGATTTTCAGGAACTGAATTAACTCTCAAGGGTGATCTGAAAACAGTTGATAATTTAATCTTAGGAGACTTCCTAAGGATACTTTCCAGGTTTTCAACTATCTTAGGTGGATCAGAGTTGGGATAGGCTCTAGTGTGAATCTTTCTAGAAGCCACTATGCTGTGTTTTTTAGACCCAAAATAAACAAGACAAGTTCAACCAGGTATGACAATATTTAAGAGGTTAACTAGTCTGTTTTGCAAAAAGTTTAATCCTGTAGTCTTGTGACTGAGTTTGAATGATATTATAATGATAAGGGTTCTTCCCAGTGGATTCTTAAGGTTTGTTAAGGATTGTGGAATTTTTTAGCTCCTAAGGAGGTAAAAGGTTTTATGGTCCACCACCATGTTTATTTGAATACCAATCTAGAATATTTTTGAAGTTTTTTCTGAGTTATTTTTCAGTTCTGTGGTTTCTAAGAATATGCCAACTCTGTTTCAAAACTTAGCTATGGTTATGAGACAAAGACAGTCTACTCTTATGGCTAAGCCAACTAATTTTTCAAGGTTAGATGAAGTCTTAAGAGAATCCTAGGTTTTACCTAGCTTGTCACTGATTCAAACAAGTTTCATCATGATTACCTCGCTTAGGTAGTGCTTGAAAAGGCTGCTTTTTACTCACAAAAATTTCTTGAATCAAGGGTTTATGAGGTCTTAAAAGGTATCAAAAACACTCAGGTTCCCCAGCGGAGTCGCCAGAAATGTTAGGAATCTGTAATTTTAGCATATTGGTGAGACTAAAATTGCAGAAACAACATCGTTTCAACCAACTTTGGGATTCTAGGATCTAGCCCTCCTGAATCCGGTGAGGGATCTCTCCAATATGTACAAAATGGATTTGTCTTTGAAGTTTGGGGTTATGATATTAGGCTAGTTATGAAGGCCAAAGGTTTTGTTTGTTTTTTGGATGGTTGAGCATGAATGTTACTTGAGGGGAAAGTTCTAAGTGAAAAAAGTTTCAAAGGTGAGAATTTGCAAGAAAATAGAACATGTTTGGCTAAAAGATAGATATAATGTTGGTTTTTAGTCCATTGGGCTATGGAGTCATATCCAGGCTTTAATTGAGCAACAACATCAAGAGTGATCCAAGGGGCAAGTCATCTATACCACAAGATTATTGAGATTAAAATGATGAAATGGAAACAATAAATTGTTGGAGATGGTGGAAACTGATAATAATTTCACAAAGGATTTATAGTCAGTCCAAACAAGAAAAGCCTCTTAATTAACTGTTTAAAACCAACCAAGTGTAGGGCTAACCATTGACTTCTTGGGAAAGTTTGTATTAAAGCAGCTTAATTGACAAACAATCCAGTAATCCACATAATTACCTTCAAAAAGTATGAAAACATATAAGAGAAACAAAGTGTAACTTAAGATCAGATAAAGTACTTTTAAACCTAGTCTGCTTTCAGTCAACACCAAGGGAAACTTTTAGAATCTACTTTCGGAGAAAAACTAGGACCAAGGCACACCATATCTTCCATAGTCATCTTTAATAAGCATAATAAGAAAAATAACTTTCAAGAACAATGTTTTTAAAGCAAACAGTTTGACGAGGGAACACCAACATTCCTAACTGCTTAACTGTATTAAATCATTCTTAAATAAACAAATTTGAGGAAAACATTAAGACAAAGATTTTCAGTCAGAGAAGGTTACTGATATACAGTAGGTCCTAACTCTATAATTTTTGTTATTTATCAGAGAATAGTGAACAATATGACATACATAGAAGGAAAACAATAACAAAGAAAGGGGCACTTCACCAGTGATATAGACCAGGATCCCAAGAAACAACTTTATATTGATGTCAAACCAGTTACATTCTTCAAGTCCAATGTTTCAGTTCAGCAATCATCTTCACTACTTAGCCTAACTAATCTATCACAAGAAGAGATCCAAGGGCCAGTGAACACTATTTACAATCAGAAGTTTGAGCTCAAATGTATTTCAAAGTTCTGCAACCAACCCCTCACTCATCTTCTGTAGAAGTATATATAGAAGAATGAGGAGGTAAGATCTGATAAAAGATCTCAATTACAATTAATACAGTCTTAATGATTTCTTGGCCTTTGAGGGGCTCAATGAAGAATCTTTCATACATATCCTCTGTATTAAATGTTTTTACATAAATATTAAGCTCAGTGGGAGCTTTTGTTGACCTTTGAGGCTTTGTGTGGCATTGAAGTAACTCTGTAGATGTTCTTTGCATTAATTTCCTTGGCAGGGTTTCCTCTTTGGCTGTGTTGAGGCAAAATATCTTATCCAGACCAATAAATTCGGCCTCTGATTGAGTACTTTTGTGGCACAGGTGGCTTTGTGGTAGCTGAGAGGAATCAATTTCCTCAGATTGTGGCAGTGGAGGCATTCCTGCTTGATAAAACACTTTAAGTTTTCTGTAAACTGTGTTTTATTTGGGGATTAGGCTTTTGATAAGCATCTTAGACGTAATCCCCACAAATATGTCCTTTAATCCTTTGTTCTGGTTAATTCTAGTCTTCGTCTCTGATACTCTTTGCCTGTGCCAAATCCATGGTTTTTTGCTAATGTGCAGGGTCGCGCAGGGTCATCTGGCATCAGTGCTTGGATAAACATTGATGAAAACGTGAAATTAGGCATCTGTGAATGATTTTCCCTTGGTGAATCGAAAGCGGGAGGGTCGTCACCCTCTACTTTCGAATTTCTTCAATTTATAGCGGAAAAACACTTAAAATCCTGCAAAATAAAAAAAATGTTATCGTGGCCGTTGGATGGCATCATCCAATCGTTAGATGGATCGGGAGAGATCGTGGAATGGGCGTGAGAAGATTAAATCTGAGCCATCGATCGCGCAAAGATAGACGGTCAGGAACAGAGGTTGAAAGTCAAATGGAGGAAACAGGGCTATGGGATGTGGGTCGTCCATCTGCAGATCAGATCGACGATGGAAAATGATTTAACGCCGCGCCAAGACCACGTTAAGTGTCGGGCAGCTTTGGCGAGCGACAGCATTCGATGGGCGGCTTCAGATAGGACGGTCCACGGCAATATCGTTGGGCGTCTGCGCATGAACGATAATGCGCGATGAGCAAACGATTTTGAAAAATTACAGGGGACACATGTCACGTGATGTATGGAATCGCTGGCGATCGGGGAAAAACCGCTTTTTCCCAAAGGCGGTGTGATGAAAACTGCGCGGTTTTGGGGCAACGACACACGGCTGGCGGGGTCGACCAGGTTTGATAGGTTCCACACCGTCGGATTTGCAGATCAGATCGACGGTGGAGTTTGCTCGAATTTCGAACCGGCAGAAAACCTTAGAGAAATAATAAAACCCAAATTTTTGATATTTTAACTTCAAATTTTAATATTTCGTGGGCAGAAAACGTAAAAAATAGGGTTAGGCGCCCAATTGCGGGGTTTTTGGGCACATGGAGAATGATATGACCAGGGGTTAAAAAGGAGGAGCTAATCGCATATCGGAAGATCGAGGATGGGCTTTTCAATCAACCCATTTGATTTATGCGATGCAATAAGTGCCTTGGGACCTAACCCTTTGGTCCCAGGAGCAGAATATATGAATGGGAAGTGGAAGGGGCGGGGTTATAGCACAGGGATTTAATCGCATCACAAAATTTTGATGCGGTCTTTTGGATCAACCCATTGTATTTTCTCTGATTGCGATTGCGTGATCGGTCTTTCAATCTACCCATTCAAATATTTAACATGTGATTTTGGTTTTTAGACCAAAACTTTGGAAAAGTGGTTTTTGGGTTTTTACAAAGAAAACGATTGATTGGGAATGAAATATTTACAAGGTTTAAGTACGGATGGCGGGCCCATGGTATATACATACAAAACAATTATGTGATCGGGGGTTTTTCAATATAAAGGCTGATCGCATCGCAAGTTTGGGAATATGGCACAAAGACTCGCGCTCTTGGGTTTGTGCGATGCGATAAGCACTGTGAGGGTTTTAGCACTTGGCTGCAGGGCGGAGGCATGTGGGTGGAGTGGTTTAGAAGCCTTAGCCCAAGGGGGCTAAAGCTTGTATATAAAATATGAATTTTTATTGATTTTTCAACGTTTTCAAAGGGTTTCAAAGGTTTCAGTATAGTTAAAAAATGGGTTTTTAACTATGGAAAAGAGATTTTGATAAATGGAAGAAGAGGATTTATGAGAACAAGGAAGTTTTTATGGAGAAAAAAGGGGAGAAAATGAGGGTTTGAGAACGGGGAAAATGATGACTTTGTAGCAGTATTCTAGCCTGGAAATCAACAAGATTTCTAAGAGTAAAATGGGAATATCAGTGAAGTTTTGGACAGAGGAAAGGCATGAGGCCTTCAAGAGTCTTCAAGAGCCAACAATTTTTAGTAATGAAATTTGTTCCTTGAAGGCTCAAACAGTCTTAGCCACCTTTTGGTATAACAAATATTATAGGTGGCTAACACCATCAACCTCATGAAGGTTGCGGGAGCATTCTTCAATCAGAAAGGCATGACGAGCCATTCGAAAAGGCCCTCCTTGGCTTTGAAGGCAATCTTCCACGCATCAGAGGGTTCGATTGGTACTTGGTGATACCCAGACTTCAAGTTGATCTTGCTAAAATATTTTTCCCCTTTGAGTTGGTCCAGAAGGTCATCAATTCGTGGGATAGGGTACCTATTCTAGATAGTGATCTTGTTAAGTGCCCGATAATTAATACAGAGTCTCCAAGTCCCATCCTTCTTCTGTACCAACAAAATCGAGCTCCCACAGTGCGATGAACTTGGTCAGATGTGACCTTTCTGTAGCAGCTCCTGAATCTGCCTCTTGATTTCATCATTTTCCATAACAGAGCGCTTATAGATCAGTCCATTGGGTAGCAGCGCACCTGGGGTTAGGTCAATGGGGTGCTTGACCTGATAGTGTAGAGGCACCCCTGTGGGTGAGGTGAAGATGTCTCCGTACTCCTCCACAACCTTGTCCATTTGTTGTTGTCGTGCAGAGGAGCCATGTCTGGAGGTCGTGGCCACAGTCTTCTTATTTCCGTGGGGGCGAATCATCAGGAAAACAAATTTCCTAGTTTGGGAAATGAGCTTACTACATTGTTTTGCAGTAACCAAAGAGATAGTGGGAGGCAGTGGTACCTCTGGTATCTTGTACATTTTATTTCTAAAAGTAATAATAACAACATGAGGCCAGGACTCATACACAGCATGTCGCTTCCACAATTATGGTTGGCCTAATAATACATCAGAAACATCAATAAGAGAAATGTCACAAAATACCTAATCCATGAAGGGCTCGATGCTATAGGGAAGGCGGCACTACTGGCTGACGCGGAGATCCAATCCTTGGTGAAGCCATCTAATGGTGTATGGTTGTGGGTGCTCTATGGTTGGCAAGCCCAACCGCTTCACGACATCTGCTGAAATGAGGTTGTTTTGGCTCCCATTGTCGATAATGAACTATAGCGGGGAACCCTTTACCCACATCTGGGACTGGAAGAGACGCTCTGCCTCCTCTAGATCTTTTGATTCCTCCTTCTGGATCTTTGTAGTGGCAATAGTGGCATTGGGCTCCGCATCAATAATCTTATTCCCTTTGTCATTCACCTTGTTTGGTTCTGATTCAGAGTTGGAGCATGCATCTGATTCAGAAGCCCTCATCTCGGCCACCAACGACTGCTTGGCCTAACACTCACTTGTGTTGTGAGTGGAGCTCTTATGGAACTCACACCACTTTCCTGTGTCCTTCTTTGGCTTCGAGGTATTGTTCTTTGCTTGTTTCTTTGGCAGGTTGTCTTGGGTTGCAATGCCTTGGCTTTGTCCTTTGTTTTGTGGTTTGGGGGAATCTTTCCCTTGCTTTTGATTCACATATCCAAAGTCTCGCTTCTTCTGTTTGAATTTCTGCGCAATCTTGGCAGCATACCGGTATGCCGTACTAAGTGAGGAGATGTTGAGGAACTCCATTTCCTCTTGAATGTATCTGTGCAGACAACCGCGATACTTTAGCACCAAATGTTGCTCTGAATCTTTGATACCCAAATTTGTGCGCAGGTTATGGAACAGTTTCGTTAGCTCATGCACATCTTGATCCCTTTGTTGCCGCGGCATGGTCCATTGTATGTACTTGTCCTCATAGCTCCCCACGAGATAGTATTGTTCCTTGATGGCATCTTGGAAAGAATTCCAAGTGGGTATGGCTGAGAACATAGAGGTTTTTGTCTCGTCCTTTTTCTCACAGCAGGTTTCCCACTAGTCCTTAACATGGGGGTAGATTTGAGAACTGAAAAAATAATCTTCTCTTGGTTAGAAAAGTCATGAACCGATAAATATCCTTCTAATATATTCAACCATCTATCTGCGGCATCTGCATCTATTTTACCCTCAAATATGGGAATCTCAAAGTTTACTTGTACCTTAAATGGAGTCGCGCCTCCAGAGTGGCTGCTGGATGCAGATGCGTTGTCGATGGGTAGTCATTGAAGGATTTGGGCAAAGTTATCCATCATCGCATTCCTTTGTTTTTCGAGGGCCTCCTCGAGCAATATTTTGATAGGATCTCCTGCTCCCTCATCTTTCGTTTCGTCCCCCATGGACGTCTGTCGAGATTTGTGAGGTTGATCTTGCAAAGGTTCCACCAGATCGAGCCCTAACTCCTTATACCCCGACCTTGTTGGGGACATGCAAAGAAGGATCGAGAAAAAGCAAACCCCTCTGATACCACTGATCCAGATTTATGCAAGAACGTAATAGAATATATAAATAACCATAAACATAGAAATATAGTGGAAATAAGGCTTCATTTCATTAATATCAAATCACAGAAATATGCTTACAAACATGACGGAAATAAAATAGATAGGGTGCTGGTAGCAAATCTCTGAGAAGAGATGTGGCTACTACAGACCTCTAAACTGTGTTACAATGAGGTTCAAGGGCCTATTTATTATGGAGAAACAATGGAGAACTCTAAACGTCCAAAAATATAACCATAGGAAATGACGTGCCAAAACTATGGGCCTCGTTTGGGTAAATTGGTGTTTCAACTTCCCGAGGACGTAACTTCAGCATACTATCTCCGTTTGGGGCTTCAAAATGGCTCCGTAAGTTCAGGACCCAAAAAACTGCTAAAAATAGTAAGTTGTGAAAAAACTGAAAGAGACAATGGTGGGGCCCCAAGTGGAATAGGCTGGTGGCCACCAATATCCACCTGGATCAAAGGCATATCTGGAAACTATACTTGAAGGGATTTCCAAAAAGCTATCTTGGAGCCAAGTTGAAAAATTGCAACCCAGTAAAAAACAACCTGTAAGATGGAGGGCGTGTTTACCAAAGAGAGGGCGTGTTTGACAGTTTGCTGATATTTTTGAAATTTCTCTGAAATTTTGACTTTTTTCTTGGAAATCATGGTTTCACTTATGTAACCGAGCATGTTAAATATAAATATGTTATGGATAAATTACCTAGGGTTAGATTCATGAGGTAAATGTACTCATCAAAGTCAAATGAATCAGTTTCAATGTAATTAGGGAGGAGTCACTTAGAGCTCCCATTTTTGTGGATCTGATCCTCATCTCAGGAATTCGACTCCTGAGGATGAGAGAATTTAATTTTGATGTCTATATATTCCCTTTCTTCACTCTTAGCAAGGGTTGGAATCAGTTTGGATGCCAGTGTATTGGTCCAGTGTAATCAGTTTGGCCTGAAGCTAATGAAGAATTGCAGCTATTTCCTTGGGATTCATGTGGTATGAATGTTTGGCATTTCTTTTTCTCTGTGATAATTTGTATGAATGTTTTGTAAGCTCATAAACTATTTCATATCTATTATATGATAAATTTCAAATTGATAGGAAGAATACATGATTTTCATGCTCTTTCTGGGAAATTTGTCATAATTTTTCAATTTTCTTCTGTTTAGGAAGAATACATCTCGCGTGCTCTTCCTATCTCCTCATAAGTCTTAAACCATCTCACCAAATCACCTTTAAGTTTCTAGCCTTCTACCTACCTTGCCCCATTAAATGGACTGCAATTCCATCTCATTTTCCTTGACCTAGTCCCCTTGACCTAATCCTCATCCAGTGAACCCAACCCAATCAAAACAAATCAAAACCTGCACTTCTTTGCTAGCCTAAAACCTTTTTATCCAGCCCTCTTGGCTGTGATTTTTGTAGAGAGAGCCCTCTCCGACTTGGTAGGTCTAGATACCAATTTAAAAGGTTGGTTTGTGGTTACCTTTGTTGGGATTCCTTCTTCAGCCTTAGGAATCTAGCAGATTGATAACATACTGGCATCGTTTCCAAGGAACGAAAGATCAGATCTTCCAGGGAAAAAACGAAAACGACCTAGATATGATTGCTGATGGTGAACAACAGTCGAACACAAGAAGGTTGAATCTGTAGAAATTATATGCACTATGCATGCATATTGTTGGAAATGTTGTCATTGATGGCAAAGGAGGTAGCAGATGCAGAGACAGGAACAGTTACAAGGAGACAAAGACAGACAATGGAGGTAGCAAAGAGGAAATGAATATGAAGGAGAAAGGCAGAGACAGAGGAAGCAAATACGGAGACAGAGCCGTTATCACAGCAGTAGAGGCAGAGGCAGAGTGACAGAAGCGGCAGAGGCAGAGTGACAGAAGCGGCAAAGGCAGAGCCACAGCTATTATTCTAAGAATATGTACATATATATATAAATTCCGAGAATCTTTTATACAGCCGAGCGATACACATAACATTCAGGGCTTTATATTCAAATCTGCAGTGGAATGCAATGAGATTGGATATGCTTTGAATCAGTTGGCATTCACTGTTTGAAATATGTTTGAAACTATCCCCATTTTTTAATAGAGCACTTGTATTCGATTGACATGGAGGTTGTATATATGGTAGAACTGTGCATTATATATATGGCAGGACCGTGTTGAAATTCCAGAGACCAAGGCCACTTATAATGGAGCAGAACCATAGTTGTAAATTCATTCGAATAATCCCTGTGCATTTAACCCCACTCGTAGAAGAACCCTGCGTGAAATCGTGGTCACTTAACTCTGTTTTATGATAATAGAATTCTCTCTTTATAGAAAGAAATACATTTGTTTGTTCGTGTTAATTGAATTCCTCAACCGGAGATTAAACCCGGAGTTAATAAACAAGAATATACACAGGAGAGCGCAAACCAGACGTACAACCACGGTCAATCACTGTAGCAAAACCGCGAGCAGGTTTACAAGGTGGGTTGCCCCTCATCGCACCGCTTTTGGTGTATAGGAAGTATGTCCCTAAACGTGGGCGATTCTATAGAATATCTGACACGTGGCTAGGCTACTGTTCTAATACCACCACTTAAAGTGCGCCATCGCGCGTTAAAAACCGACATTGGATGCCGAGAAATATGCACACGGGTCGTTGATCTGGAGAAGGGACATCGAACGGTGGTCGCTTGTAGTAGATGCTCGGACGATAATGAAGATGCGCGAGGGATAAACAAGGTACGACGCGCACATTTGATTGGTCCATTGAGTTATAGGTGGGCCTGGATCCACGGGTTATTACGAAGTTAAATCTTTATAAAGTGTTGAACCATTAATATAAGGTCGGAGATATAATTGAATTGCCAAAGGTTATTGTAAACATTTATTTAAAAAGGTGTGGAGTATTAATATAAAGTTATAAAGGGTTGAACAGTTATATAAAGTTCGGAGATGATTATATAAGCCGGGAAATACAATATGACATTCAAAAGCTGCTAATTGTATTCATTTATCAATTTCTCCAAAATTGATAAATAAAATTGCCAAGAAAATAAAGAACCGTGGGGGTGAACTAAGGGAAACGCTAACAAAGCCACGCTACAGTAAGACCAACTTCTCCTTGGGGTCCAAATTCAGTGAATTGAGACATTAAAATGACCAGATTTATTTGTTTGAGTTTGCCAGCGTAGAATAAGTGCAGAGTGAGATTGTCGGGTTGGAATATGATTGGGCATGAAGCTTGGGATGCATTTACACACAGTTAAGTGAAATATTGAAAAGTACTGGGAATATGGTTGATTTATTAACACTTCAGATTTAGGCATTGAAACTGCCAGCGTAGAACAAAGAAGAGATTGTGAGATTGTCTGGACTTGGGAAATGATTTTGCATGAAACTTGAATGCAATTATGGAAAAGGAAAAGAAGAGGAAAGCATGCAGAGATGAAAGTTCGGTGAACAGGAATATGTACAGGAATGAGTTGGACAGGTGAATAAGCACAGAAAACAGGGAATATGCAGATGATAGTGAACAAAGTGTATGCAGAACAGGTTCTTTACAGCAGCAGGAAAAGACAAATCCAGTAAAGCCAAAATCCAAAAAAGGAGCTGAGTGAAATTGTAATGTGTAATTAAAAATGTGAATGTAAATGTTGTAATTATTTTTATTGTTTGTGATGCAAAGGCAAGTATCCTAAGGAAAAGACAAAATCCCACTGTGGCATGGAAATTTGTACATATTGTAGTAATTCTAAAAATGAGTTTGAAAAAGGAATAAGAAGACAGAAGCCAAAGAGTCATGATTGTTCACTCCAAATTCCTTGTGAAATACAAACAGTCATGTGAGAATTTCTATATATAATATCAATTTGATAAGCTCAAGGGAGAGAGAGAGCAAATATAGAGAATGCAGAATATAGCAGAATAAAGCAGAGAAGATTAAGAGAAGAAGAGCAGATACAGAATAGAGCTGATATCTGGAGTAAATCAGCAAACATTCAGTTTGATAAATTGAGGAAGTTGGAGCTTCCCTATCAAGTTGCAGCTTGATAGCTGTCAGTTGTAGCTGACTGAGGTTGGAGCCTCCTGTAGGTTGGTGCCTGCAGAAAATTGAAGTGAGTTGGTGCTTCCTTGCAAGTTGTAGCTTGCAGAATTGAGGATAGAGCCTCCTGTAGGTTGGTGCCTGCAGAAAACAGTGGTGAGAGGGAGTTGGAGCTTGCCTTTGCATCACAACAATAATAAGATGTGGTTTTCTCCCTTTATGGGTTTCCACTTATATCTGGTGTCTCTGTGTATGATATTTATGTATTGATCTTATATGTATCATCTGCTTAATACCTGCTGCTCTCATATTAAGTCTACTGTTATATTATACTAATACCTGCTGCTTACATTCTAAGATTACTCACACATTAAATTGGATATGAAATGAAGGTGCAAATAAGTTTAATGAAAAGTTTTAAAAGATCAGGAAGGTGTTAAACTGATTCACCCCCCCCTCCCCTCTCAGTTTAACTAAAGGTTCAACAATTGGTATCAGAGCAGGTTCCTTTTATATCAGTCTAACAACTAAAAGGAGATCTTAGGCTCTCAAGATGACTAGTCAAGAAGGAAGCTCAACCAATAAAGCCCCTTTCTTTACAGGTGCAAATTATGCCATTTGTAAAATCAGAATGAAAGCATATATAATGTCTTTAGGATTAGAAGTTTGGGATGTTGTGGAATTTGGATATGTCACAAAGTCAACTGATTCAGAGAAAGAAGCTAAACAAAGCTTTGTAGCTAATGCAAAATCAATGAATGCAATCTTAAATGGACTATGTGAAGCTGAGTTTATCAAAATAATGCACAGTAAGACTGCCAAAGATATGTGGGACACTCTAGAGAATATCCATGAGGGAAATAAAAAGGTAAAGACTTCCAAACTTCAAGTATATAGAGCCCAGTTTGAAAATTTAAAAATGAATGATGATGAAGATATTGGCAGCTTGTTCTTAAAAGTTGTAGAAATTGTTAACAATATGAAATCTCTTGGAGAAACCATGCCATAAAGTATAATTGTGCAAAAGATTCTAAGATCACTTCCATCCAGATTCAATCCCAAGGTGTCTGCAATAGAAGAAACAGCTGATTGGGAGACCATGACCATGAACCAGCTACTTGGAAATCTAACAGCATATGAGATGAGGCTCCCACAGAAGAAGCCAAGTACGAGGGAGGCAGCCTTTAAAACTGAAAAGAAGAAAGAAGAAGAGGAAGACATATGCTCTTGCTCGGATGATGAAGAGTCAAAATTTGTCAAGAAATTGGATAGAGGCTCAGGTAAATACAAAGGTAAAATTCCATTCAAGTGCTTTAACTGTGAAAGAGTTGGACACTATGCTGCTAAGTGTCCTCACAAGAAAGTAAGAAATCAGGCTCAAGATTTAGAGAAAAACACATCAAAGAACTGGCAGAAAGGAAAGAAATTCAGTAGAAAATCCTTCTATGTTCAGCAAGATAGCAGTACATCTGGAGACTCAAATGAATCCTTAGGAGAAGAAGGAACCTCTGAGTTTTTACTGATGGCCATAGAAGATCTTGAAGGTCTCTTGCTAGAAGATGAGGAAGACGGGGAAGTCGACCTTGAGGGGGAGCTAAGAAGTGCTCTGGAGGATATTGACAGACTCAAACTAAAATGCAGAAAACAAAAAGAGTTTCTCCTCAAATGTGTGAAAGAAGAACAAAATTCAGAATTCCTCATGCAGCTGAAGGTAAAGCTTGAAGAAGCCAAGAAGATAGAAGATATGTTACTTCAGCAAATCAAGGATAAAACTCGAGAATAAGAGAAGCAGGAAGAAGAAATTGTATGTCTGAGGAAGAAATTATAAAGTGCTCAACAGAAAGTGTATATACACTCCCCTCAAACAACAAGCTCTGGTAAGTTGGATGAAATTCTGGATGCTCAAAGATCTCCCTTGATAAAAGTTGGAATAGGCTATGAAGGAGAATCAAGTAAAAGCAAAGAAAAGGAAAACAGAAAAATTATCTTTGTAAAGGAAAAGAAGAATGATGAAGCACCTAAAATAATTCCTACAAAAGAAGAAGCATGTAAAGAGGGAGAAAAAACCAAGAAGAATCCCCAAATAACAAAGAATGAAAGAAACACTCAGACAACAGAAAAAGATTCACATCCTCCTAAGTTTGTCAAGTTTGCAAGCCATCAAAGGAGATTCTTCCCTCTTATGAAGAATGCCACCTGCTATGTCTGCCACAAGCTGGGACACATTGCTACATATTGTCATGCAAGGAGGAGTAATTCAAACCAGCTAAAGATGCAAACAGTAAAGAGACAGTCTCAAGCAAACAAATGGAAAAGACAACCTTACATCAGGTACGCAAACAGTTTCTATGGTTACTGTTTTTATTGTAAGGAATTTGGCCATAAAATCATTGAGTGTAGAAAGTATGGACAAATATTGATGTTTAACACCTCAAGGAGGTTTATGATTCAAATAAATTTTTTTCATACTCATAACTCTGCAAAAATTATGATCAAATGTTGTGTATGCAAACAAGTTGGACATATACCTTCCAAATGTCCTCTAAGAAAATGTAGTCCATCATCCCACAAAAGATACCAAACAAAAGGGTGCTTCCAGTGGATAAAGAAGGAGAATAAATGTGACCTGGCCCTAACTTCTCAAGACTTGAAAATCCAGTGGTAACTGGATAGTGGCCGCTCAAAACATATGACTGGAGACAAAAGCAAGTTTATAACTCTTGATGAAAATAAATCTGGCAATGTTACTTTTGGCAATGATAAATCAGGTAAGATCAAGGGAAAAGGCTCAGTCAGCATAGATAATGGAAGAGGAAAGGCCCAAGATGTACTATTTGTAGATGGGCTAAAAGAAAATTTACTGAGTGTCAGTCAGATGTGTGACAAAGGCTGTGAAGTTCTCTTTAGAGCACAAGATTGTGAAGTCAGATCAAGCACAACAGGAAAGACTCTGCTCAAAGGTGTTCGAACAGAGAGTAATGTTTACATAGTAAAAGAGGAGGATGAAACCTACCATCTTAGAAAACTTGAGGAGTCATGGTTATGGCATAGGAGATTGGGACATCTCAGCTTCGACCATATCATGAGACTGAGCAAGACGAAAGATGTCAGAGATATGCCAGAAATAAAAAGGCCTTCAAATACCATATGCAAATCTTGTCAATTGGGGAAACAGACTCGCACATCCTTTAAATCTAAATATGAGCTATCAAAAAGAAGACCACTCCAGCTTGTGCACATGGACCTGTTTGGACCTGCTAGAACTAAGACACCAAGTGGAGAATCCTACTTCATGCTGATAATAGATGATTTCTCCAAAATGACATGGGTTGCTTTTCTCAAGAACAAATCAGAAGCACTGGAAAAGTTTAAGACATTCAAAGCATTAGCATAAAATCAAACTGGATGAAAGCTAAAATGTATCAGATCAGATAGAGGAGGAGAATTTACAGATTATGACTTTGCAGACCTATGTAATGAGCATGGAATAAAGCAACAATTTACCATTGCAGGGACACCTCAGCAGAATGGAGTAGCAGAGAGACAAAACATGTCTATACAACAAATGGCTAGAGCTATGATGCAAGAGAGTAACATTACTCAAACCTTTTGGGCAGAAGCTGTACACACAGCAGTTCATATTCTAAACAAAGCTCATTTAAGACCTAACAGTGACAAGACACCTTATGAGCTATGGCATGATAAACCTGCATCAATCAAGCACTTTAGAGTCTTTGGCAGCAAGTGCTACATAAAGAATAATGATGAAAATCTGGGGAAGTTTGATGCAAGAGCAGATGAAGAAATACTCTTAGGATATGCATCCAAGAGTAAAGGATACAGATGCTACAACAAGACTCTTCGAAAAATTGTAGAAAGTATTGATGTAAGATTTTATGAAGAACTTCCAAACAATACAAGAGATATAGACTGCAGCAGCCATCCTGAAAATCATGAAGAAGAGGACCAAGATGATGAAGAAACAAGAAAAACATCAGAAAATGCTGAACTGAACTCAAAAACCCCCTCAAGATACACTCAAAATAACCATCCAGAAGATCAAATCATAGGAGACAAGAGTGTAGGAGTGCAAACAAGAAGGCAGCTAATTGAACAGACAGAAGAAGTATACATATCAATGTTATCACAAATAGAGCCAAAGAAGTTTGAAGAAGCCAGCAAGGAAAAGTATTGGGTAAAAGCAATGAATGAAGAATTGGACCAAATTGAGAAGAACAATACCTAGGAACTAGTTTCTAGACCAATTGAGAAGAATATCATTGGTTCAAAATGGGTATTCAAAAACAAAATGAATGAGCAAGGACAAGTAATCAGGAATAAAGCCAGGCTGGTATGCAAAGGATACTCACAAATTGAAGGACTTGATTATGAAGAAACATTTGCCCCTGTAGCCAGAATGGAAGCTATCAAAGTGTTCCTGGCATTTGCATGCTACCAAGACTTCAAGGTATATCAAATGGATGTAAAGTCTACTTTTCTTAATGGAGATCTAGAAGAAGAAGTGTACATGGAACAACCAGAAGGCTTCTCATTGACAGACAAAGAAGATTATGTATGCAGACTGAAGAAGGCCCTATATGGACTGAAACAGGCTCCTCGTGCTTGGTGCTCAAGACTGGATAAATATTTGCAAAAACAGGGTTTTAAGAAAGGTGGAGTAGACAACAATCTATACATAAAAGCCCATGAAAATGAACTCCTGATTGTTGTAGTGTATGTTGATGACATTATGTTTGGAAGCAACAAAGATGAACTAGAAAAAGGGTTTGCTGATGAGATGAAAATAGAGTTTGAAATGTCTATGATTGGAGAGCTCAGTTTCTACTTGGGACTGCAAATTCAACAAAAGAACACAGGCACCTTCATCTCTCAGGAAAAATACTTAAAAGAAATGATGAAAAAATTCAAAATGGAGGACTGCAAACCTGTGACAACACCCATGATCACGGGATGCAAGCTGTGTGCTGATGATGGGACTGTAGATGTAGATCAAAAACTCTACAGATCCATGATAGGAAGCCTGTTGTATTTGACAGCATCAAGACCAGACATCATGCTAGCAGTAGGACTAGTGGCAATATATCAAGCAACACCTAAACAAAACCATCTTCTGGCAGTAAAAAGAATACTCAGATATCTACAAGGAACAACACAGTATGGACTTTGGTATCCTAAAGGCAAAAGCTTCACTTTAATAGCATACACAGATGCAGATTGGGCCAGTTGTGTTGATGACAGGAAAAGTACAAGTGGAGGTGCTTTCTATCTAGGAGAAAGTCTGGTGGCATGGTTAAGCAAGAAACAAACATCCATCTCTCTGTCTACAGCTGAAGCAAAATATATAGCAGCAACAACATGTTGTACAAAAGTCATGTGGATGAAGCAAACTCTTCAAGACATGAAGGTAAGCATTGATGAACCTATCTCAATCAAATGTGATAATACAAGTGCTATAAGTATATCTAAAAATCTTGTACTTCACTCAAAAACTAAACATATTCCAATCAAGTATCATTTCCTCCGAGAACAAGTGGCTCAGAAGATAGTAAAGTTGGAATATGTACCAACAAAAGAACAGACAGCAGATATATTTACCAAACCTCTTGCTAGAGAACCATTTCAATATTTGAGAGATAAACTAGGGGTAGTATCTGCAGATGCTACTCTCTGATATAGAGAGAAAACAAAATTTCAGGGGAGAAAAAAAATGAAAATATCATTTCAGGGGGAGAACAAAAACGAAAATATCATTCCAGGAGGAGAACAGTCAGCAAGGAAAGCATGAATCAGGTCCTCAGGATCAAAGGATTAAGGCAAAAGAACACCAAGTTATTATCCTAAATCTATCTACATTATTCAAGCATCAAAAGGTCAATTACAGAGAAAAAGGATCAGTATTGTGCTCTGAAACATTATATTAAGAATCTGAAACATAAAAGACGAGTAGTGATTATCATTTGAAGCCTCTCAACATTTTAGTTGTTGAATCCAATCATACATCTCTGACTAGATAAATCTGATACAATGTATTCTATGAAGTATCATTATTCTCACTTTTAGCTCTATACAAGTGAAAGAACTGTATCAATATACAGTGTATATTCAAATTCGATAATCCTCAAAGTGTTCTCTCAACAAGTCTTATACATCACTATGTAGCAGCATGATATAAAGTCAGCAGAAGAGGGCCTAAACATAACTCAGAGAGAGGAAATGCAAAAAGCAACCCTTTGCCATTGATGTCAAAGGGGGAGGAAGAGAAAACAACAGGAGAAAGAGCAAGCAAACAAAGAAAATGTATTGCCATCAATGCCAAAGGGGGATACTGTTGGAAATGCTATCATTGATGGCAAAGGAGGTAGCAGATGTAGAGACAGGAATAGTTACAAGGAGACAAAGACAGACAATGGAGGCAGCAAAGAGGAAATGAATATAAAGGAGAAAGGCAGAGGCAGAGGAAGCAAATACAGAGACAGAGCCGTTATCACAGCAGTAGAGGCAGAGGCAGAGTGACAGAAGCGGCAGAGGCAGAGCCACAGCTGTTATTCCAAGAATATGTACATATATATATATATATAAATTCCGAGAATCTTATATACAGCTGGGCGTTACACATAACATTCCGGGCCTTATATTCAAATGTGCAGTGGAATGCAATGAGATTGGATATGCTTTGAATCAGTTGGCATTCACTGTTTGAATTATGTTTGAAATTATCCCCATTTTTTAATAGAGCACTTGTATTCGATTGACATGAAGGTTGTATATATGGTAGAACTATGCCTTATATATATGGTAGGACCGTGTTTAAATTCCAGAGACCAAGGCCACTTATAATGGAGCGGAACCATAGTCGTAAATTCATTCGAATAATCCTTGTGCATTTAACCCCACTCATAGAAGAACCCTACGTGAAACCGTGGTCACTTAACTCCATTTTCTAATAATAGAATTCCAAATTTATAGAAAGAAATACATTTTTTTGTTCGTGTTAATTGAATTCCTCAACCGGAGAT
Source organism: Pinus albicaulis (assembly GCA_034641835.2). Classification (NCBI taxonomy): domain Eukaryota; kingdom Viridiplantae; phylum Streptophyta; class Pinopsida; order Pinales; family Pinaceae; genus Pinus; species Pinus albicaulis. The sequence continues at coordinate 1,712,535,067 of CM076581.1, forward strand.
TAAACCTGGAGTTAATAAACGAGAATATACACAGGAGAGCGCAAACCAGACGTACAACCACGGTCAATCACTGTAGCAAAACCGCGAGCGGGTTTACAAGGTGGGTTGCCCCTCATCGCACCACTTTTGGTGTATAAGCAGTATTTCCCTAAACGCGGGCGATTCCATAGACTATTTGACACATGGCTAGGCTACTGTTCCAATACCACCACTTAAAGTGCGTCATCGCGCGTTAAAAACCGAAGTTGGATGCCGAGAAATATGCACACGGGTTGTTGATCTAGAGAAGGGACATCAGACGGTGGTCGCTTGCAGTAGATGCTTGGACGATAACGGATATGCGTGAGGGATTAAGAAGGTATGACGCGTGCATTTGATTGGTCCATTGAGTTATAGGTGGGCCCGGATCCACGGGTTATTACGAAGTTAAATCTTTATAAAGTGTTGAACCATTAATATAAGGTCGGAGATATAATTGAATTGCCAAAGGTTATTGTAAACGTTTATTTAAAAAGGCGTGGAGTATTAATATAAATTTATAAAGGGTTGAACAGTTATATAAAGTTCGGAGACGATTATATAAGCCGAGAAATACAATATGACATTCAAAAGCTGCTAATTGTATTTATTTATCAATTTCTGCAAAATTGATAAATAAAATTGCCAAGAAAATAAAGAACCGTGGGGGTGAACTAAGGGAAACGTTGACAGAGCCATGCTACAGTAAGACCAACTTCTCCTTGGGGTCCAAATTCAGTGAATTGAGACATTAAAATGACCAGACTTATTTGTTTTAGTTTGCCAGCATAGAATAAGTGCAGAGTGAGATTGTCGGGTTGGAATATGATTGGGCATGAAGCTTGGGATGCATTTACACACAGTTAAGTGAAATATTGAAAGTACTGGGAATATGGTTGATTTATTAACACTTCAGATTTAAGCATTGAAACTGCCAGCGTAGAACAAAGAAGAGATTGTGAGATTGTCTGGACTTGGGAAATGATTGGGCATGAAACTTGAATGCAATTATGGAAAAGGAAAAGAAGAGGAAAGCATGCAGAGATGAAAGTTCGGTGAACAAGAATATGTACAGGAATGAGTTGTACAGGTGAATAAGCACAGAAAACAGGGAATATGCAGATGACAGTGAACAAAGTGTATGCAGAATGGGTTCTTTACAGCAGCAGGAAAAGACAAATCCAGTAAAGCCAAAATCCAGAAAAGGAGCTGAGTGAAATTGAAATGTGTAATTAAAAATGTGAATGTAAATGTTGTAATTATTTTTATTGTTTTTTATGCAAAGGCAAGTATCCTAAGGAAAAGACAAAATCCCACTGTAGCATGGAAATTTGTACATATTGTAGTAATTCTAAAAATGAGTTGGAAAAAGGAATAAGAAGACAGAAGCCAAAGAGTCATGACTGTTCATTCCAAATTCCTTGTGAAATACAAACAGTCATGTGATAATTTCTATATATAATATCAATTTGATAAGCTCAAGGGAGAGAGAGAGAAAATATAGAGAATGCATAATATAGAAGAATAAAGCAGAGAAGATTAAGAGAAGAAGAGCAGATACAGAATAGAGCTGATATCTGGAGTAAATCAGCAAACATTCAGTTTGATAAATTGAGGAAGTTGGAGCTGCCCTATCAAGTTGCAGCTTGATAGCTGTCAGTTGTAGCTGACTAAGGTTGAAGCCTTCTGTAGGTTGGTGCTTGCAGATAATTGAAGGGAGTTGGTGCTTCCTTGCAAGTTGTAGCTTGCAGAATTGAGGTTGGAGCCTCCTGTAGGTTGGTGCCTGCAGAAAAACAGTGGTGAGAGGGATTTGGAGCTTGCCTTTGCATCACAACAATAATAAGATGTGGTTTTCTCCCTTTATGGGTTTCCACTTATATCTGGTGTCTCTGTGCATGATTTTTATGTGTTGATCTGATTTATATCATCTGCTTAATACCTGCTGCTCTCATATTAATTCTACTGTTATATTATATTAATACTTGCTGCTCACATTCTAAGATTACTCACATATTAAGTTGGACATGAAATGAAGGTGTAAATAAGTTTTAATGAAAATTTTTAAAAAGATCGGGGAATGTTAAGCGGTTCACCCCCCCCCCCCCCCCCCCTCTCGGTTTAACTAAAGGTTCAACACATATGTCCAAGATTCTCCTGACCACACACTATTTTAACTTCATGCACAATACAGAATCTATTCCACCATTGATCATTAATTGTGGAAATAAAATCAATTATTGAAAAACACATGAAGCAATAAAAACACACATAACATAGTTGTTTAACCGGGAAATCCTGAAGCTGAAAACCCCAACTATATATTATATAACATGGAGATAATATGAAAATCTCATACAAACATACAAAGCTTATCACAAGCTCTCAGTATAGTACAATCTTCATACACTAATCAGGACCAATCTTGCAAATCCATGCACCGATCTTTACCTCCTGCTAGCCTACCTCCACTGTGCAATCCAAGCTGATTACAAAAACCAATTCGATGTAATCTCACTCTCATTGACTGCATTATTATCATTGGAAAATCCAATGTATATATAGATAGTCACAACAGATAGTCCATCTTTCCCTTTCACCTGTCTCTCCACTGGGTCTCCTCTGGAACTGCCATGCACTGTAGTTAATTGTTGTATTTTTCAGTTGATTAATGAGTTATTATTTTTGAATTAATTAACTAATTAATTCACTCCACTCTCACTAGTGTATCATTCAGTTAGATTAGATACAACTAGCTCAACTGAGTCTAACTAAGTTAAACTGAATACAACTCCATGAACTACTCTTCCAACTTTGTCATAACTTTGCTACTTCAGTTCTAACTAAGTCCTCCATGCATGAACTCTAGTAAACCCTTAGGAATTGTGTAATTCCTTCAGCCCATTGATTTTCCAAATCTGTTCACTGAAATAAATTGCTCCAAGAGAATAAGTTGTTTATTGTCGTATTATTATTAAGAGCTAATAATAACCGACCTGCATCTATTTTTAGATCAGCGATCTATAAATAGACTTCGCCCAATATTCTAAAAATAGAATTTCATCTATTTTTCAAATTTGACCAACCATCTACAAATAGCCTCCTACTACATATAGAATATGCTCACCATATCTAAAAATAGACATACACCTAAAAATAACCTGTGTGGGCCCCACCTAGTTTAGGTGATTATTTTCCAACTAGGATCAAGGATGATGTTTTAGGATGCCTCCTTCACTATTTCTTGTTGCAAACTTCAACAGAATCGTCCACCTGGAGACTCCACACAGTTTAGGTTAATTTAAGGACTCCACTGCCAGAAGAATCTAGAAATCAAGACATTCATGGCATCTCCACTCTTCAAGAACCAGTAGCCTGAAGAAATTCTTGGCGATTTCATTGTTATCAAAATGGATTCAATTGCTCAAAGGTATGCTCCCATGAGCTGAGATCACATGCCAGTTTTTCCAAATCGCATACCTCGGGTTGATTGGATGACATATCTTTCAAAGTTCAAATACATGAAAGGTAATGATGCTACTCTTCATCTGATGAGATTTCACATGCATGTGCATAGATTAAAGATTGATTTTCCTGAAGACTACTTGATGAAGATATTCATGGCCACTCTAGAAGGTGAAGCTCGATCTTGGTATGAAAGTTTGTCGCTTGCTTGTATTTACTGTTTAAAGGATTTTCATACCATGTTATTTGAAAGGTATAAATAATCTTGTACATCCTTAATATTAGTTCAGAACTGTTGTAAACATGTTGATATTTTATTGAAAACTTTGAGAATGTTTATGGAGATGATGAATTCATGAACGATGAGATCATGGAAGCCCTGTATGAAAATCTATTTCAACAGCATAAAGAAAGCTTAGGGGATACTTATCAAGATGCTCAGGAAAGTTTGCAGCAGTCTGAAGGTCTTTGTATAGTTGAAAATGAAGGTCTTATTTCAGATTTGCTTGCAGCAGAAGATGGTATGCTGGAAAATCAAGTTCAAATTTCACATTTTGGTAAAGTCAAGCTGGCTGATCCAGATCTAGATTCAGATTGTGATGATAAAGAGTACGTTGTTCTGGATCCCATGAAGGAGAGCTCTATTGTTGAGATCACCTCGAATGAAGAAAACAAAGTTATTGACCTAAGTGTTCTCATCATATTAGAACAAAGTCTTTAGGAGGAGGTAATCGAGTCCTTTTCTGAAAAAGAAGATGAGATATTTGTTCAAGTGAAAAATATTCTTTGGATGATTATGTGGTAAATGATAGGAATGTCAGTTTTGAGTTTCAAGAACAATCTGAATTTTTCCCTCTTATGAATGATGAGTTTGATAAGAAAAATGACAATCTGGTTTCCATGTCATATGAGGATGATTTTGAGTTGGAGAAGAGTGAACAAGAACAACTAGCAATGGTTGAAGAAGGGAAAATAGTGGAGGATCATGCTGATGTGTTGCCTCTGGCTCATAAAGAGGAAACAATTCAAATTTACAGCTATCTTGATCTTCCTGCTGATCATCAAAATCTGTTATTTTCACATGCTTTTCGAGATCCTTTTGCCAGTTTGTTGCATTAGATCAGCATGGTTGTCTTGTTTTGGATCATGGTTTTCAACTTCAATTATACGTTGAGTCGCCAATCTTCAAGCTTTTTGTAGATAGTGTAAGTAGAGGATAATCAGGTCTCCAACGGATTGATTGTCTTCATTGGAATTTTTCATTTACTTGATTTAGCAACCATTTCCAACTTTATAATAGGAAAGCGTGTGATTAATAAACTCATAGGAGTAAGCATCTTTCAGCAGTTTCATTCAGTTTTCTGCAAGTGTGAAGTAGAAAAGCACTGGATTTCGGAGCCCGAAATGAAGGCCATGGAGCTTCATTGACCTTCTGCCATTTTTAAGTTCAGTTTTCAGTCAAGTAAGTCAAGTCTTGAGTCATTTTTCAGTCAATTTTAAGACAATTCAAATTCAGTTTGTGTCAATTTAGTTTTCAGCGTTTAGTCATGTTTTTTAGTTTGTTTTTTGACTGTATAGGCCCACATGGTTAGGCACTTGGTCTACGGTGTTCTTGACACCTCCAAGGAGATGCCATCCCTAATAAGGCCAATCTTAGTTTCATTATTTTCATCCTACCATCAGTGATCAAAATCCTCTTTTCATATCATATTAGGGTTTCGTTCAGAAATTTTTTATCATTCCACTAGGTCATGCAAAAATTTGGTCATTGATTAGTATATTGAGATCATTACTACTCCTTTCACCTCCATGGTCAATGGAAATCATCATGGTCAGGTCATTCATTGTTGAAAGAGTCTCATAGTCATCATGGTCATCATTCAGCTCATTCTTCCATGTTGTGTCATCATCAGGTCATAGGGTCAAAATTATGAAAATTGGTGATTTCACCATCAAATTCATCTTTTGAAGGAGTAGTAATAGTCAAATTTCTTCAACAATTTCAGGTTCCAAACTATCATTTCCAATTAATTTCCTTTTTTTTTACCATATTTGTCTCTCAATTGTGCTTGGAAAGCTCATTTCCCTCTCCTAGGGTTTTGAGGGAATTTTCTTAGTTTCGTGACTTCCATGGTTAAATCATCAACAAGAAGTGTATCCTGATGCTCTTACATCTTCCCCTAACCTTAATATACCTTCCTAAATATTTCCCATCACTCCTATCCCTCAAAATCATCATTTTTCCACAAACCCTAGCTTATTGCTACAATTTGACAGTTTTCTAGGTTAGGGTTGTGTTTTTCCCTTTTGTACCCATTCCCCTCACTCATTTCTATAAATTCCACTTCCCTTCACTCTCTCATATCTATCCCTATCTCCCTAAATTTCTCCAAGAACTTAGAGAACCCCTAACCCCTTCATTCCTATAAATTTCTCAAATCCCCTGTTTTGCCTACACCAAACCCTAATTTCCTCTCCCACCGAGCTAGGGTTTTCTATGGAATCAGAGACATATGAGAAGAGGAGAAATAAGGGAGGTAATTTTAAAAATTATGAGGCCATTCCAACTCATAAACATCATGTCTCCATCAATTTTCAAGAATTCATTCCAAGAGTCAAATCATTTTCCACACATAGGGCCAATTTTTCTTCAAACTGTGTTTCTAACCAAACAAAGATGAATTTGAAAAATGTGAGAGAGTTTTATTTGAATAATATAAGAAGGAATAAAAAATTCCTTTAGGTTTTATACATGTGTCATGGTTTTTGAGAAATGTCAAAAATACAGTTGCTACAAGAGGTTTGTTGCACTTCTGGAGTGACCTTGGGAAAATCATATTTTCTCCTAGCTGGAGTGTCCAAATGACTTGATTTATGCATCAAATGATAACTATATAGAGAGATATTTCCAATGAGCTATCATTATATCTATTTAGAGTTGAGGAAAGCCTCCAAAAATTTCCTTCAATATCACACTTCATTTTTGCAATGTCATTCTCCTTTTTTGACCATTCTTGGGATAATAAATTTTTGACAGGTAAAATCAAGTAAATTATGAAAAATAAAGGAATATTTGGAAATCATACATGATACTCTTTCCAACGAGCTATCCTGGGCCCAATTTGGACACCAGGGAGGCCTCCAAAAGTGGCCTGCAAGATGGAGGACACATTTCCTTCTTGCGTTGCGTGTTTAGCAGTCTTGGGAGAAATGAATTTTGATAGGGAAAATGACATTCAGTTTGAAAAATGAAGGTAGATTTGGAAACTATAGTTGAAGGTATTCCAACAAGCTATCTTGGAGCCAATTTGGACACCTGCAACATAGTCAAAAACAACCTGCAAGATGGAGGGCATGTTTACCAAAGAGAGGGTGTGTTTGACAGTTTGCTGATATTTTTGAAATTGCACTGAAATTTTGTCTTTTTTCTTGGAAATAATGATTTCATTTATGTAATTGAGCATGGTAAATGTAAATATGTTATCTATAAGTTACCTAGGGGTAGATTCATGACGTAAATGTACTCATCAAAGTCAAAGGAATCAGTTTCAATGTAATTAGGGAGGAGTCACTTAGAGCTCCCTACACTCCAGATTTCAGTTCAGATTTTTGTGGATCTCATCCTCATCTTAGGAATTCGACCCTTGAGGATGAAATAATGTAATTTTTATGTCTATATATTCCCTTTCTTTACTCTTATCAAGGTTTGGAATCAATTTGGATGCTAGTTTATTGATCAAGTGCAATCAGTTTGGCCTTAAACTAATGAAGAATTGCAGCTATTTCCGTCATATTCATGTGGTATGAATGTTTGGAATTTTTTTTTCTCTGTGATCATTTGTATGAATGTTTTTTAATCTCACAAACCATTTCATGTCTATTATATGATAAATTTCAAGTTGATAGTCATAATACATGTTTTTTATGCTCTGTTTTGGGAAATTTGTCATAATTTGTCCATTTTATTCAGTTTAGGAAGAATACATCTCCTATGCTCTTCGTGGCTCTTCATAAGTCTTAAACCATCTCACCAAATCACCTTTAATTGATGAGCCTTATACCTACCTTTCCCCATCGAATGTACTGCAATTCCATCTCATTTTCCTTCACCTAGTCCCCTTAACCTAATCCTCATCCAATGAGCCCAACCCAATAAAAAAAAATCAAAACCCTTCTGCACTTCTTAGCTAGCCTAAAACCTTTTCACCCAGCCCTATTGGCTGTGATTTTTTTGGAGAAAGCCCTCTCTGACTTGGTAGGGCTAGATACCAAGTTAAAAGGTTGGTTTGTGGTTACCTCTATTGGGATTCCTTCTTCAACCTTGGAAGTCTGGCAGAGTGATAACACCACCAATAGTATAAAAGACCACTAATGTCTTAGATGTAGATTTAATAGTAGAAGAAGTTGGATTTGATTGAGGAGAAGAATTTATTTTGTTAATTACTTTTTCATTAGCAACAAAGGATGAAGACTTTTGCTTTTGAGGAGATTGAGGAAAGTCAGTATAATTTTTAATTCTAGTGTTAACTGGAAGTGCCTGATGCTCATCCTAATTATGAGATGTTGGAAGGATACAATCCTATATTCCATGAAATTCAATTAATTCTTCTTCTTGAGATTATTCTGCAAATGAGATTGATTCATCTTGATCTAATTCAGCATTCGAGATTACATTTGGAGGTTGGGAAGCTTGATTTTTCTTAAAATATCTAAGGTTTCTTTGAAGAGTACTCAGCTACTTGTTTATTTATCTCGACCATATCATTTGAAATAGTTTTGAGGACTTTTTGTAATCCCTCAAGATCATAAGGATATTTAGATGTTTTCTTTTTGGGTTCATCCTTAAATGAATCCTTCTTAGTTTTTCTATCTTCTTGTGCAGTTTTATTCTCTAAATCAAGGATTATTTTTTCAACAGAAAGAGCTTCTTTCATGTTCTCTACCAATGTAGCTTTATTGGCTCTATCTGCAAAAATGACAATATTATAAGGAATAGAGGATATGTACCATTCTATTTGTACATCTACTCCAGGCTTAGATGTGGTTGGGATGTTATTGAGTAGCTTATTAAATCTGGAGTTGAAATATGTGATATTTTCTCCTATATTTGCTTTAAGATTGGAAAGATCATTAATAAGAGTAGCAGTAGTTTGATCATCACCAAATTTAGTAAGGAATTGTTCTTCAAAAATATCCCAGCTAATAATAGTTCCTAATGGTAGTGATAAATACCATGATCCAGCTGATCCTTAAAATGTATAAGGAAATAATCTAACTACACAATCTTCTTCAGTGATATCATTAAGATTCATGGTAAGCATAAAATTATGAAGATGCTCTTCTGCAGGTATACCTCAATCTGGGTTATACTTAGGCAACCATATTTTAGGGTGCTTAGGAAAAGGATGAAGAGGACCTGGTAATTAAACAACTCCATGATTCTTCCAAGGTTTGGTTACCATTGTGTGAAGTGGAGGATTAGTTTTCCCTAAAGGAGGATTTGGAGTGGAGGAAGTAGTTCCAGTAGTAGTTGTTGGTGTAGAAGAAACAACTATGGAAATAATATTGCTTGAGGTAGTAATTATAGACTAGGAAGAAGAAACAATGTGAATTAATGAAGAAATTGTTTAAGAAGATGTAAAACAAGGAGGAATAAATGATGGTGTTTGAGGGGTAAAAGAGGATTGAATCTCACTAGTAGATGATTGAGTTTCATATATAGGAGATTTCCTACAACAAGAATGGAGAGGAAATTCAAAAGGGATTACTTCAAGCTTTTCACTCTTTAGAATGAGTTAATTCACCAGTGCCCTCAAATATTGAACACTTCCTTCTGAGGCTTCAAAAAGTATAATTTTCTCTGTCGAAATTGAAATTTCTTCCAATTTATTTATTAATATATGTACCTCAGGTGATTCTGAAGTATAATTTGAAGAGATTTCTTTATGAACAGAACTAGGAGATTTGGTGGGAGATTGAACAACTTCTTATCTAATAAAAGGAGATCTTGAACCAGGACTAGAAGTTGTAGACTTAGAGGGAGAATGGCTCTTCTAATGGTATTTTATTTTTGGATTAAGATTTGGTTCCATTCATAGTCAGATGGTCCTCCTTCTAGTGCCAGCAATGTTGAGGCCCCAAAAATTGGTGCAACAACATTAGGAAACCACCCAGTCGGGAACTTAAAAATTGTCCCTTTTCCATTTGGAATGGTTGCTCCGACTGGATTTATGGGAACGGTTTCCTAATGAAATATAATTGGGTGAATGGATGGATTTATAATTTTCTATAACTTGATAGATGGAAGTAATAGAAAGCTTGCAGAAAATAATATATCTATCTCTTATGTATCCCGAGACGAAATATATTCTCTGTGCGATTTATAAAAATGATCTTTCAATGGATGAAAATGAAGATCATACAAACACTTACAGATATGAAAATGTTTTGAAATAATTGATTTAATGAAATAGTTAATTAAACCAATTGAATAAAGCTTATATCGCAACTGTTAAATGCCTGTATTGAATATGTACCAAAAGATAACGGTCTAACATGTTCAAAGGTGAGTTAATTCCAAATTGTATTCAAATAGATACATGAAACAAAACATCATAAGATAAATAACCATTTCTCATTTAAAACAAAAATATAACACATAGGATAAAATTACAATGTATATGTTCACTCTGCTCATTTGAGAAGAAGTACCTGGTTGAGCCCTTTCTATTAAGAAAACTTCAAGAGTACCAAAGTGAAAACTTTGTAAATTCTTCCTTTCAAAATTTCAGGACCCCTTCTTCAATGAAAAGAAGGGGTTTATATATACAAATAAAAAGTCTTAAAATAGTTATCATAATAAAATTTGAGGAGGTTTAAAACAACCCTCCTTAAACTAAGTGAAAATTAAATAGAAACATAATTTAAAGGGGTGACTTGCTTGATGATTGTCCTACTATCTCATCAGCCATTCGTTCCTTCGACTGAAATATTTTAAGCATAGGCTTAACCTCGAGAGGTTGGCCTAGCTTGATGCATAGCTATCCAGTGAAAACAACATCAGAAAGTAGAGGAAATATGTAGGAGGATGTATCTGTAAGATAGCGTAGCATAATCCATTGGCTATGAGGCTTTACTAAGTATCTCTAATGCTTATCCTAATCTAGTTTTTTTCCATCTTTCTGATGTGTTCCTCCTTTACCTTTGAATCTTATTGCAATTGTCTTATCAAGTCTTTCACGATAGGAAGTGCATCGAGAGGACATCTCTCAATAAGGTTTGTAGTGATGAGATTTAACTAACATTTTTGGAAATGTTAGTAGCCACATCTTTTTCTCTGCAAATGGCTCTTTCAACATGTTTCAACTGTATGTCCCAATCAGTAAAAAATGTTTCCTTTTTAAAGTCTTAAATCCTGGGCAGGTTGGCCTTTCAACCATCAACAGAATCCTATCAGGTGACATACTGTGAAACCTTATCATCAATATCATCAAAACTAATCCTCTGGTCTGAAATTCAATTCATCAATGAATTTCTTTTCTCAAACAATTCAAGAATATTTGATAATTTTTGACAAAAAATGACTTGCTATTGTGCTAATAAAGTATTTAGTTCCAAGGCCTCTTTTCTAAATTCATCAATCTTTGGATATCCTTCAATTTCTCTACATAAAATTTCAAATGATGAATTTGAGTGTCCTTTGAACTAATTTCACTTTGGTTCTGAAATTCCAATTGGTCCATGCTCTCTTGGAGCTGCGTCACCTATATCTGTAGCGTTTGGTTGAAATTTTCCTTCTCTGCCTATAGCTCAAGTTCTAATTGGATGATTCTTTCATCCTTTTCTTTCATCAACTGTTGAAACTTAGAAGCTTTATTAATAGTTGCAGAGGCATAATCTCCTATGAACTGAGTCAGGTGAGTTAGTTTCTTGTGAAGGATTTTCCTGTGAGTCTTTCCAGACAAATTCCAATGAGACATCTCCTTGGACAAGGGGTTGAGATTTCTCTGATCTCCTTCTTTCATTTTGTCTACTCATAACTACTTTATGTTTAGGAATGCAGAAAATATCCAGAGGAGGGATTTCCTCAATTTTAAGTACATTTTCAGTAGTGGGGAAGGCTGGGATTAATTCCACTTGCTTAGTGCTTACTAATTTGTCATAGGACCCAACAAGGAACAAGTCTTAACTTTTAGTTTGAGGCGTATGCACAATCTGTTATTGATCATTTTTTAGAAATCCTTGGTCTCCCTTGAGTTTTAGGTTAAAATCCTTCCAAACATCACTCATATTACTTGGGAAATCTAAATCCATAGTTTGAACCTCGATAGATTTATCTTGGTCAGTTTTACGAAGGACTTCCGTATCCTTAGGTGTTGGTTCGTTTTCTTTTCCTTCTGTGTTAATGGTTTTGATACTTCCAACAATTTCAATGGAATTCCTTCCAATATCTTGTTCCTATATTGTTTAAATTTTGGCAATTGTTGTGGATAGAGGTGTAGGGCTGCCAACTTTTGAACTACAGATTAATTATCTACTGTCTCAAATAAGTCATCGAACTCATCATATTCATGTACAAAAGGCCTAATTTTGACTCGGGTGGTAAAATTATTGGAAAATTTAATTGGGTCACATTGTCTATTTGAAATTGTAAACAATTTCAAACATTCAATTTGACTGATCTCTAAAACTGCATACTTGTAATTGTCCAGACCATAAACACCACAATTAATTGGAAAGGAAGACCATGACACTTTCTAATCTTCCTTTAGAAACCTAGTTAGTCCATTGCCAACAGTTTGATATGTTATTTCTCTTACGAGACGCTTATCAGGAACATACAAGGGTAAAACATGCAGCCGAGCTAGGCTCCAAAAAAATCTAACATAGGTGAACAACTTTTCTCCAAACCATTTTCCAATGTAGGAAAAATAAGCTTGAGCCTCTTTTGACAATATTGGGGCTTTCTCATTAAAGACAACTTGAAACAAAGGGAGAATGACTCCATGGTAGATTTGACTCCCATAACATGTTATGATATACATGAATGGGCAGAGGTTCTTGGGTAGTCCATTTCCACCCCATGGCTAGAAAATATGAAGTGAAACACACAACGTCCATGCTATAAGCACTCATAAAAAATGAGGGAAATTTTTTGTAGGAAATAGAATGATTTTTCCTATATTCCAAAATTTGAGTAGCAATATTATTAGACAAAATGTTTCCCCAATCCATAACAGAAGAGTCTACAATTTATTCCATGAGGGGAACCCATTCTACTGAAAATTTTGTAGTGTCAGGCTGATCAAAATGCCTAGACATCATCGAAGCAACATAACAGTGGGGACTTGCAAGGAAGTCAGGAGAATACATACCCTTGTCATCATTATTGTGTTTATTGGGGTTGCTTCTCCATTTCTTGATTGGATTTGAATTGATCTCGTTCTCCCTAGAAAACTGCACTAAAAATTCCTTTTCATAGACATTTTTAGGGTCTTGGATGTGGTACATCAGCTTCAAGTCTTCGGCTTTGAAGGAACCTATCGTCGTTCCTCTGCTAGTTAGAAAAGTCTCGTCCTCAATGTTGATATTATAAATTATCCATCTTACCATATCTTTATATGGTAAGATTTTAGGTCACACAACAATTCGATGCAAGAAAGAATTAGCCACTTCTTCTATAGTGGCTTCTGAGGAATCAGAAGCCTCAACAATAACTTTCCTCTAAACCTTGTGAGGTTTCTTGTTATGAAACCAGCTCCAAAAACAAAAGAAAGGATAGATAAATGCCTTAGAAATCAGCCACTTCGAGGGGGAAACCTCCTTTACATTACATAAATGAAAAATTCTTGGATGATACAAATGACAAAACCTCCTTTCTATATATAGGAGTCCATGGGATCACAATATAATCCTAGCCGACCTAAAAATCATAATGTAAGGGCACAAAAATAACAATAGTGGATTTTTTTGGGGCACAATAATAACAGTATGGCGGCTATAGTGGTACAAAAATAACAATAAGGGGGATACACTAACAACAATAAGGGACTACACTAGTAATATAGGGACCTAACATGCCCCTCTCCTTCAAAAAAGTGTTGTCCTCAACGCTTGAGTAGCTTTGGATTCTTTTGTATAAAATTATCATCCTCCCATGTGGAATCTTCAGTGGGTAAGTTCTTCCACTTGATAAGATACTCGGAAATTGATCGATTTCGTAGTTATCGAGTTCTTGTTTCTATGACTACTTCAGGTTCCAATATGATTTTTCCTTCCTTATAAATTTCTGGAAATATTTCTTGAACTGGAATTTTTTCACCTATAACCTTCTTTAAGCATGAAATATGGAAAACTAGGTGCACTTGAGACGAAGTAGGAAGCTCCAATTTGCATGGCATAGTACCAATATTTTGCAACACCTTGTAAGGACCATAGTACTTTGGCAATAATTTATTATCCTTCTTATCTTGCCTGAGGGAAAATTTTTGTATGGCTGTAGCCGTAAAAATACCCAGTATCCTACATCAAAACTTCTCTTGTTGTGATGTTGATCTGCCTGTTGTTTCATTTGATTTTGTGCCATATTTAGGTTATCCTTTAAGAGTTGGAGAACTTGTTGTTAATGCTCGATGGGATCTTCCACTGCTTGAACCTTAGAATTTTCTCATATCTTCCATTGTCATATATATATATATATATATATATATATATCTTGATTTAAAGGTCATGAAAAGACCCATGATGTAATCATTGTAATACTTAGTCATGTTTGGACAATTGATGGTCAAGACAATTGTGTATGTAACCCCACTACATTGGGTGATTAATGTAAGCATGAGTCATTGGTGATAGGAAAGGTCATATTTAGTTGACTCATAAAGTCATTGAAAATATTCCAGAAGATTCAACATATGATCGGGGGGAGCATGGCCACTTCTCATATTGAGCACAATCCAGTGATCCTCTCTATACATGGAGAAATAATCCTTCATTCAGAATTAGTCAGACCTTTTCCCTTGATGTCAAAGGGGGAGAATAACTTGGTGTTTGAAAATATTGGTGCTTATCTTGATGTATTTTATAGGTATTTATAGGTTGTGTTGACAAAAAACCAAAGTAGTTTCCATCAAGTCCAAAGGGGGAGATTGTTGGAATTATGACCAATGTTGTTGTCCTTGATGTCAACCTACTTGTAGCACGATGAGTATGTATTTTCCTTGATGATAACCTAATTGATAAAGATGTCAACATGATGTTAGAAGAGTGAATATACAAGCCAGTACATATGTGACAAAGAGATTGGAAAAAGGAATATCAGATCAAAGACAAAGGAATGATGAAGGTAAAGTTAGATGTATATGCAGTTTTTGTGAAGCAAAGCCGCGTACATACATGGGTACAGGGATGAAAATTTGTGTAAATTTTCTGCACCATGGTATTATAAATACCAAAGGTCTTTGCCATGGTATTGGAATATATTAATGAGCATGATAATGGATATTTGATCCTGTCAAATAATACCATTGATATTACTAAGCATTTGACCCAAGGTATTGGCTAAGGCCTAAGCTATAAAAGGAGATGGAGTTCAAAGTGTTAAGTATGCATGTAATGGGTTATTGATGAATTGTTTGATCTGAAATAAGTGCTCAACGAGGAGTATGATGATGGATCAGATCTAATAGATCTAAAATGTCCATAGATTGAATAATATTCTTATAGGTTGATAGATCTAGGATGACGATGTTATGAAGAATTTCTATTACAGTATGCTAATATTTAGGTTTGACTAATGTCATGTTGTGCAGCGAAGTTATGATCTGGATTTATGCAGGAACAAAACATAATACACATATAAGCATAAATACAAAAATTCAGCGAAAATAACACGTCATTTCATTAATATCAAAGAACCTAAATGTGTTTACACACAGAATGGAAATAAACTAGCTAGGGTGTTGGTAGCTTATCTCTGAGAAGAGATGTGGTGGCTACAGGCCTCTGAACTATGTTATAATGAGGCTCAAGAGCCTATTTATTATTTAGAAATAATGGAAAACTCTAAACATCCAAAAACCTAACCCTAGGAGATGAAGCGCCAAAACTATGGGCCCCGTTTGGGTAAATTGGTACATCAACTTCTCAGGGATGTAAATTTGGCATATGATCTTCGTTTGACGTGCACCATACCTCTTTAGAGATATATATCCAAGGACTACAACTTTTGAGTGAGAAAAACAAAGGAAATCCCATGTTGTTCCCCATTTTCCAAAAAAACGTTGTTTAGGGCCTCAAAATGGATCCATAAGTTAAGGACCCAAAAAACTGCTAAAAATAGTAAATTGTGCTATAATTAAGGAAAATGAAAATCTGAAAGAAAAAATGGTGGGGCCCAAAGTGGAATACGTAGGTGGCCACCAATATCGACCTAGATCATTCCTCCCCCATTAGGAAGAAATGGTCCCCATTGCGTTGAGTTCCTCCATGAGATGAGGAAAATTCTACTAAACTTGGTCCCTGGTGAACCACTTGCCTAGGTGCAAGAGTTGGCTAGCTTTGACAACCCGATATAGTTGGATCTTCTACTGGTGAGATGATCTAAATGCGATCAAATAAAGTGCTTAAGTAGTTTTATTAGTTTTTCCTTTAGATTGACTGTTAACTGAAGTATGTTTTAATGAATAAATGAATTATTAATAGCAATAATCAGAGAGAATAAGAGGCAAACAATTTGATGACTGAGTTCGTCCCTCCTAGAATACATCTCTGGGTTCTCTTTTAAGTGGGCGTCCGTTTTTATTAGGAATATCTTGAAGAATCTTTACACTGAAATGGAACACAAAGACTATGCTCGTAGGAAATTCTGAACACTGTAAATAGAAATTACTCTTCTTCTCCTTTCTGACGCCTATCTCCGTGCTCAATTCCGACTTCTGACGGCTGAGAAATGCTGTAAACAAAATCGCCTCTAACCTTCTGAAACTACACTCAAAATGCACAATGTCTTCCAAAAACCAAAGATGAATTCATGAGCCAATGTCATGGCTTAAACAGGCCTACATCAAACCACTACTTTCTTCATTTAGGAGTTGGTTGAGGAAAAATGGTGATAAGGGTCTCGAATCCCTTCATTCATGAACCTTGGGATTAGGTTCCTAAATCCTTAGCACTGAAATAAATTTAAAAACCCACTTTTAAACATTATAATATAATTTTAGCCTGGTGGCTAGCTAATCGAGCAGAGAATGAAAACTGCCAGCATGTGAACATGGATGTTTTCTCGACGGTTTCAGTGACTCCGGCGGTTTCGGTGACCTTATCACTTGTTATCTGACACGATCTATACACGTGGTTTTTACAACAGCTGTCAACCACAATTTTTTCTCCGCTGCGGTTCTCAAATCTGGTCACATTTGTTGGCGGTTAGTATTTTCCGACGTGGTCAGGAGCTGACGGTTTAAACCTTAAAGTTGTGGTGGGTTTTAATTAAATTTTTATAATTTTTCAAACCACATCCAAAACCTTGTTTAATATACCCCCAAAATTTAATATTAAGGTTTTAAAACATAGGTTTTAATATTTTTGCGCTAGGACTTTAAGACCATAAGGTTTATAACATATGTCTTAGGAATAATACTTAGGTCCTAACGCTTAGATTTAGGACTTAGTATTTTTAGGAATTTAGGTTTAATGCTTAGGGTTTGACATATGGTTTTAGAACTTAGGCCATCATTTAGGTTTAGAGATAGGTTTTAATGCCTTAGGAGATAGACTTAGGTCTAGGATTTTAGATCTAGGTTAATTTTAACCTTAGAAATTTTACATGATAAGGTATTACACCTTTTATAGACCTTTCTTAACCCAAATTCGAAACATATGATGACTATGCCATGAACCTAACACTGAACCATGATACTTTTCATTGGCGAATTGATGATTCTGAAGACTAAACTGGACGTCGATTGCTGAAGTTGACTTGGAACTCTGTTGACCTGTACTGATCAAGATCCTCTTATATCACGAGAGTTCTTGATTTTCATGCCCATGATATAATCTATGGTGTCTTGTTCCATGCAATCTTGGTTTAACTCGGTTGTTGTGAGTTGTTCTGCAATGTCGGAGGTGTCCAGTAGAGGTGGGAAGTAGGGTGGAAGGCGGTCCACATTGAATAATGGGTGAAGACCAAGGAATTGTGGAATACTGAGCTCGAAGGAATTTTTCCATAAAGCCATAGTGATGGTGTATAGCCCATATCGAAGCAGGTGAAGCTTGCGGTGGGGTCCACTGAGGCAGTCCTTTTGAAAATGTAGCCACACTTTGTCACCCACCTGGAATTTGTGTGGCACCTGATGTTGACCATGTCATTGCTTGTACTTAGCATTGGCTCTGTCCAATATGTCATGAACCTATTGGCAGCTATGTTAAATTTTCTCAATGAATTTTTTTGATCTGTCAGCTTCAGACTAGACATGAGCTGAATCGGCCTGAGTAGCCGCAAATGGCATACCTACATCAATGGGACATAGTGGCTGGAACCCAAGGCCCCCCTAAAAGGGGTTGTGACTAGTTGAGTTGTAGAGATCCCAGTTATAACTCTGTTGTACATATGGAAGGCTTTCATCCCATGTGCGTGGATTCTTTGAATTGTACATGCACAAAATTTCTACAATCATCCCGTTGATGACCTTTGTCTAGCCATCATTTTGGGGATGGAAAGTTGTGGACTTGCTGAGCTTGGCATCAAAAATTGACCAGAGGTTGGACCAAAATTTGTTGAGGAACCTGCCATACCGATCCGAGATGATAGATTGTGGGATCCCAAAGTGCACCCACACTCGTTCAAAGAAGATTTTAGTAGTGGATTCTGCTGTGATATTCTTCTTGTAGGCTTACATAATGGCCATCTTCGAGAATCTATCAACGACCATGAAAACACAATCATTTCCATGCTTAGTAGAAGGAATTCCCGGCATGAAATCCATGGATATGGATTCCCATGGTCGACTAGGGGTAGGTAGCAGAGTATAGAGGCCTTGCTTCTTGATGGTCAGTTTGGCAATGGCATAATAAGTAGAGGATCTGAGGTACTTCTCAAAATCCTATTGAAGGTTCAGCCAATATAAATACTTCTGTAGTACTCGCACTGTTTTCTCGACCTCGAATTTCCCAACGAATCGACTGTAGTTCTCTTCCCTAATCATCTTCAAACGCCTGCTTGAACGATTACAAAGGTGTCACAGGTGACATAACAGTGCATCCTGGAGGTGAAACTTTGGAACTTGCGTACCCTCCAAGATTGTCTTGTATGTGTGGTCAAATTTTGGATCGCTCTTGTAGAGAAGTGGCCAATCAAAAGCCTCGTGCCAACAATATTTGAGAATGGTGGTTAGTGCAACGATCAGTGGTTGGCTAAGGCAGTCTACAACATTATTTGTGCTTCCCTTCTTGTACTTGATGTTCAAATGAAATTGTTGTAGATATGTGGATCACTTCTAATGAAGACCATTATACAACTTCCCTTGTGTCTGTATGAACTGCAGGGGTCAGTGGTCTATGTGGATGATCGTTTCCTTCCCAAAAATGTAATGCTTCCATTACCGGCAAGCCTGCACAATGGAATACATTTCTTTGTTATAAGTGGGATACTTGCGGACTGTGTTGGAAAATGTCTCATTGTGATATGCCACTGGATGCCCTTGTTGAGTAAGAACTGCCCCAATAGCATAGTCAAAGGCATCTGTCTCGATCTCAAATGGTTGTTGCAATTCTGGTAATGTGAGCACTGGGGCAGAACAGAGGCGATGTTTCAATTCTATGAATGCCTTCTGTTGAGATTTTGACCAATAGAATTTTTCTTGCGCTCCTCCCTTGGTGACTTGATTCAAGTTCCAAGTGATATGAGAGAATCCTAACATGAACCTGCGGTAGAAATTAGCAAGACCCTGAAAGCTATGAAGCTCTATTAGAGTGGTTGGGGCCGACCAATACTGAAGTACTTGGATGTTAGTTGGATCCACATGCACCCCCCGTTCATCAATAATGTATCCCAAGTACTGAACCTGGGTCATTCCAAATGTGCACTTCTCCAAATTGGCACCCAACTTGTGTTTCCGCAATGTTTGGAGGACCTGTCGGATGTGGTGGAGGTGATCTTCCCAAGTCTGGTTGAAGATCAGGATGTCATCCAAGTACACTACTACAAATGAGTTGGTGAATCACCACAAGATATCGTCTATCAGCCTCATGAAGGTTTTGGGAGCATTCTTCAACCTAAAAGGAATGAACAACCATTCAAAAATGCCCTCTTTGGCTTTAAAGGCAGTCTTCCACACATCGGAGGGTTCGATTGGTACCTGGTGACACCTAGACTTTAAGTCAATATTGCTGAAATATTTCGCCCCTTTGATTTGATCGAGAAGGTCATCAATCTATGGGATCGGGTACCTATTCTGGACAATGATATTGTTCAGCACTCGATAGTCAATACAGAGTCTCCAAGTCCAATCCTTCATCTGCACCAACATGATCGAACTCCCACAGGGTGATGAACTTGGACGGATGTGACCTTTCTGCAGCAACTCCTGAATCTTCCCCTTGATTTCATTGTCCTACATAGCAGAGCACTGATAGATTGGTCCATTGGGAAATGATGCACCTGGGGTCATATCGATGGGGTGTTTTACCTGACAGTGCAGAGGCACCCCTGTGGGTGAGGTGAAGATGTCCTCGCACTCCTCCATGACCTTGTCCATTTGTTGTTGTCGTACGAAGGAGCCCTATCTAGAGATTGTGGCCACAATATTCTTCTTTCCCTTGGGGCAGATCATCAGGAAAATAAATTTCATGGTTTTGGAAATGAGCTTACTGCATTGTTTTGCAGTAACCAAAGAGATAGTGGTAGGCGGTGGTACCTCTGGTATTGTACAAATTATTTCCCAAAGTAACAATAACAGTGTGAGGCCAAGACTCATACACAGCATGTTGCTTCCACAAGTATATTTGGCATAATAATACATCAAAAACATCAAGATGAGAAATTTCACATAATACCTCATCCGTGAAGGGCTTGATGTTGTAGGGAAGGCGGCACTGCTAGCTGACGCAGAGATCCCATCCTTGGTGAAGCCACACGATGGTGTACGGTTATGGGTGTGTTATCGTCGACAAGCCCAACTGATTCATGACCTCAGCTGAAATGAGGTTCTTTTGGCTCCCATTGTCGATAATGTACTATAGTGGGGAACCCTTTACCCACATCTGGGAGTGGAAGAGACGGTCCTCCTCATCTGGATCTTCTGGTTCCTCCTTCTGCGTCTTTGCAGTGGGAACGGTGGCGTTGGGCTCTGCATCAATAATTTTCTTCCCTTTTTCATCACCCATGTTAGCTGTTGATTCATATTTGGAACATGCATCTGATTCAAAAGCCCTCATCTCGGCCACTAGTGACTTCTTGGCTCGATACTCACTTTTTTTGTGAGTGGAGCTCTTATGGAACTCACACCACTTTCTCGTGTCCTTCTTGGGCTTCATGGTGTTGTTATTTTCTTGCGGCTTTGGTAGGTTTTCTTGGGCCTCCATGCCTTGGATTTTTCCTTTGTTCTGTAGTTTGGGGGCAGCTTTCCCTTGCTTTTGATTCGCAGATCCAAAGTCTCACTTCTTCTGTTTGAAATTCTGCTCAATCTTGGTAGCATACCAATATGCCGTACCAAGCAAGGAGATGTCGAGGAACTCCATTTCCTCTTGAATGTATATGTGCAAAAAATTGTGATACTTCAACACCAAATGTTTCTCTGAATATTTCATACCCAACTTTGTGTGCAGGGTATGGAACAAATTCGTCAGCTCATGCACATATTGATCCCTTTGCTGCTGCTGCGTAGTCCATTGTATGTAATTGTTCTCCTAACTCCCCATGAGATAATATTACTCCTTGACGGCATCTTAGAAATAATTCGAAGTGGGTATGGCCGATAACATAGAGGGTTCCCCCTCATCCTTTTTCTCACAGTAGGTTTCCCACCAGTCCTTGACATGGCAGGTAGCTTTCAGGAGTGCAAAATTAATCTTCTTCCAGTCAGAAAAGTCATGAACCAAGAAATATCCTTCTAATATATTCAACCATATATCTATAGTGTTCGCATCTATTTGGCCCTCAAATATGGGAATGTCAAATTTTAATTGCATCTTAAAATGGGTTGTGCCTCCAGAGTGGCTGCTAGATGCAGATGTGCCGCTAGTGGGCAGTCATTGAAGGATCTGGGAAAATTTATCCATCATCGCATTCCTTCATTTTTCTAAGGCCTCCTCGAGAAATATTTTGATAGGATCTCCTACTCCCTTATCTTTATTTTTGTCCCCCATGGGTGGTTGTTGGGGTTTGCGAGATTGATCTTGCAAAGGTTCAACCAGATCGAGCCCTAACTCCTTATACGCCGACCTTGTTGGGGACATGAAAAGAAGAATCAAGAAAGAGCAGACCGCTTTGATACCACTGATCCAGATTTATGCAGGAATGCAACATAATACACATATAACCATAAATATAAAAATTCAGTGGAAATAACACTTCATTTCATTAATATCAAAGAACTAAAATTTGTTTACATACATAATGGAAATAAACTACCTAGGGTGCTGGTAGCTTATCTTTCAGAAGAGATGTGGTGTATACATGCCTCTAAATTGTGTTACAGTGAGGCTCAAGGGCCTATTTATTATTGAAAAACAATGGAAAACCGTAAACATCCAAAAACCTAACCCTAGGAGATGAAGCGCAAAAACTATGGGTCCCGTTTGGGTAAATTGGTACATCAACTTCTCGAGGAATTAACTTTGGCATACGATATTCGTTTGACACACACCGTACCTCATTAGAGAGATGTATCCGAGGACTAAAATTTTTTCCTAAGACCCAACACATGCATGACATAATTTAAAAATACCAATTCCCCAATGTTTAATTTAAGTTTAACCGACCCAAATCCTTTTACAGGATGAGTGGATTTATTGCCAAGAATTATCCTTAAATTAGTCTCCCTATCTACCAGATTAGAAAGGACTTATTTATAACCAAAAAAGTGATGAGTGGCCCCATTATCGACTAACCATCTATCCCATGAATCTGATGGAGAAGAACTAGTAAGTGCAGAAATAAGGATATATTCATTTTTATATACAATATTACTTTCATACCTGTAATATTTTGACCTCTTTTTAGATGGACGGTATTCTTCATGATCGCTTGATGAATATATTCTTCTCCTTTCATCCATTTTTCCACGATAGTTCCTTTGATTGTCTTTCTTTCTTTATAATGTTTTTTGTTGTATCGTGGCTTTTTTTCTTCTATGGAAAATCATTAGCATAATTACCTTTATTATGGCAGTTGAATCATTCAATGTGAGAAAGAGATTTGTCATTCCTCCCTTTTGAGTTTTTATGAGTAGGTCTTCTAGATGGGCCTCCTTTTTATCTCTTTCTCCTTCTATTGTTGTAGGAAACATTCGTAGTAGGCTTTCCTTCTTCATGTTTTTGAATCCTCCCTCTTTCTATCATTCCGGACTCTTCTTGAGTCAGCTTCCCAACTATTTCATTAAATAACATAAGAAAATTGTTGTTGTTGATAGAAGTAATTAATGTTTCCCAAACAGAAAGGAGACCTCTAAGAGTCACGATAACCAATTCTCTATTGGGAAAATCTTCACCAACCCTTATCAGTTGATATTTAAGGCGAGAGATCCTTGTGATGTAAGACTGAATAGTGTCACCTTTGTTCATCTTCATTTACTTGAGTTGGTATTTCAATTTAATAAACTCATTCATATTGTTACATTCATACAGTGCATCTATGTTATCATACATGTCTTTAGACTTCTTAAAATTCCCAACATAAGAAAGTAAGTGGTCTTGTAACTCATCGACTAATATTTGTTTTTATTTAGACTCGCCTTTCTTGTATATGTTCTTAAATGTGGCGGATGCATCTTCTAAATGCTCGGGCATGTTTCCTTAGCTGTATTCCAGTACATTGTTGTTTTCAGCTATAATCTCTAATTAGACTTTCCATGCAACAGAGTTAGAAGCATCACCCAGTTTCACATGCTCCTTAAAGGTAGAGTAATACATATCAACCTTGACTTGTAGATATGCTCTCTAGCCTTGTAGATATGAACTCTCTACTTGTAGATATGCTCTCTAGCCTTGTAGATTTGAAATTTCTACTTGTAGATATTATCTCTAGCCTTGTAGATATGAACTCTCTAGTTTTAAATATTCTCTCTGGCTTCCTTGATTATCTTCTCTTGGGCTTGTCCTTTAACCTCGCTCTGATACCATGTTAATTTTCCAATATTTCTTTATGTTGTATGATTTACTTAGGCCCAAATCATATTTTCATTAATATTATATTCAAATCCATGCAATATATGTAACCATAAACTGTAATTGAAGCTAGAAAAATGCAAGCAAATATAGAGAATACAATATCAAAACCATGACACACAAAAATTGGTCCAAGACCAGGGAAAAACCCCACTGTGGGGGAAACCCTTTCAAGTCTCATTCTTCTAGAAATTGTCTTCAAAATATTTTAGCAGAGAGTACAATGATCACAGTACAATAGTATAACAAATAATAATAATATCTTATCTATATATCAGCAAAGCACAAAATCAATGGATCAATGATACCAAGTGATCTTAGCTGCCCTGATCTAGATCTGAGTCTATAAAAATCTCAATATCTGATACGACGTTGATGTGACTGCGTGATGAATGGCTGATGATACTGCGTGAGAAACTGACAGAATACCAAATTTGATCTTCCCAATAAATCTCATAACCACGACCTTGACACACCCTTCCAACGATTGAACTAGCTCTGAGCCGTGACCAGGGAGTTTTATGCTTGTGGCTGAGGGCCTTAATACCCTAGAAACTTGGTCGCTCCCTGAATCCTGCCTACAGGAGAATTTACCAGCTGAGCTATTACCACAACAAGCTTAGCTCGTGACCCAAGCCTAGCAGAGTCGCTACCTCAAGTTCTCCTGCCTGCGGCCCATATCCAAAATACCTATATCTGAAATGTGCCACTGTTTGTGATCTTGATCCATTGCGCGAGCCTCTTGCAACGTACCTGTGAAAGCTAGAAAAAAAAGTATGACCAATAACTGAAATAGCATGAAGAATATCTCATGAGAGAATGTGTGCTAATGAGCTTGAGGTCGCTTCTATTTATAACTTGATGAGGGGCCTCTTGGGGCTTTGACTAGATCAACATGCAATTTAACCAACTCATAAAATAATAAAATAATTCATAACTTAACTTCCGCTTAACCATTTGGAACAATCTATAGGTCAATTTTGATCGTCTTGAAAAGAGAAATCTAATTAACTTATTATTTTAACCATCTGAGTTAACCAATGTGGAATTTTACTCTAGCTGAAAAAATTAACACTCCCCTTGACAAGAAACCTTCCTCTAGCAATATCTGAAGACATGTAAGCCTTTAAGTGTTCTTATCCCCCTGAACTTTTCATGTATTTGACACATTTTCCCTAAATTTTCCATTATTTCCATGTGGTTTATCTATTAATGGTAGACTTGTGCCACATACTATTGTATAAACTCCCCCTCTTCAAAATTCATGGATTAGACGAGCCAGATTGTTCAAAATAGTGCATCGTTTAACTAACCATATTGACTTGAGTCATTCTATGAAGAAACTACTGATTCATCATTACTTTTTAATAACCCTAAGAGCATAACTGTTGATACTGTTAGCCACCTATGAAATTTTTTTCAAGCAAAAAGGTGGCTAAATTGTTTTTATAAGCCTTCAAGAGATACATTTCCTATGAAAATCTCTCATCCTTGAAGCCTCGGTGTGCCCTTTACCTTGAAAAGATCCTCACTATCTGTGAAAAATTTATGCTCAGAAAGGCCCTGATTTACCCCTTGTATCTCTGAAAAATTTCCCCTTTAACCTCAAAAATCCCTCCTAAGTTTCCCAACCATCAAATTCTTCCTTTTAAACCAAGTGAAATCCTTTCATTTGATTACAACTCCATTTTTTTTTCCCCCAACTAAAAGCCTAATTTTAGCCTTAAAGGCTCTTTTTTTGGCTAAAAACCCATATTTTTCCATGTGCATGCTAAGCCCCTTTCGGCCAACCCCTAACCACTTCCCCTCCATAAGCCTGAGTGCTAGGACCAAGCGCTAGTCCACAAGGCACTAAACGCATCGGAGAATCGAAGTGGGACATGCTTTCCATTGTAAAACCCAAAGTTCCAATGCGATGGTGTTATAGTCTGTCGGCTTTTGAATTGATTTCTGTCGTTAATTGAAATAGATTCAACGGTCATCGCAAGTCCCATCGCACCCACATCTCCCTTTTTTTACCCCTCTGATGGCATACCCACCGTCGATTCACTTTACATCTGACGGCCCTCACATCCTCGCTCTGATCGCAATCGCAAATATTAAACCGTGTCATCCTCCGTCCCTCTCGTTGCGATCCTCCGACGCGATCCTGGCCGTTGAATCCACAAGAACCAACGGCTAGGATCAGCCCTCATTCCACCATATGTCCCTCGATTGGGTCCCTCCGATCCAATCGCAACCGTCGATCTCTCATAGATTCGACAGTCCAAAGCCAATCGCACCATCGCTCATCAGAGTTTTGCCCCTCCCATCGCTCCCCTCCAATTAGATCGCAACCACCCATCCTTGATGATCTAGCGGCTCAGATTTCTGATGGCCCATATCAAATCACCCTCCGCCATGACCGGGTCCTACCATATCATCCCATTTCATATGTTTTCCGCGCATTTTCTGTGTATTTCATTCAAGGCGCAAACCTTGGGTTTTGCATTAAAACATCATATCACCCCGCCAAGCATTAAAATTTTAATTCTTTACATTAAAGTTTTTCCATTTTTCCCAACTTCCATCAGCTGCATTTTTCACAACTTCATTGCATTTTCAGCCTTCCACTACATCCATCCTCCCATGCATGGATTTCTCAACATCGTTCATGTCTTTCTGCAGGGTACAGGTGGTGAAAACCGCCATTGCTCATGGTCACAGTTATAGTTACGCAGAGCGCAGATGAATTCATTTCAAAGCATGTGATCACAGAGGACCTAATGAGGCCTAATGCATAGAAAACAATATCATCAGTGTTGCACATCGGTAGAAGTTCCCTCCGAGAAAGGACACGATACCCATACTGTCTTTATTCTACATCCTAACCCCGAGAATATTTCCCTCTGACAACAGTCCTAATACTACCAGAGCATTTGTTACACAGTATGGCAGGCCTCATAGTCATTCATTTGCCTTTTGTTTATTCACCAGAGTACTACAAATACTGCAGCGAGAGCACATCAATAACATACCTGGGGTAAATTTCAGCCTGTCGAAGACCACTCTTTCACCTAAAGAGTACTAAAGTTTATGCATAGATATTAAGACAGAATGGGCCTCAACCCTCCTCTTCTACTTTGTTTTAATGTTTCATTTAATGTGTCATCTACCTCCTCTACCTCTCTTTCAGCTATAAATCTCATGAAGAAACTCATTGTAGTGGTTGTTGACCAGATATCTGTGAATCGTAAGTTGTTTCTCTTGAGATATAGTTCTCTGTGTAAAGTTGTAAGATAGGCTGAGGAAGATGTTTTTAGACAGAATATCAAGCTATTGGAAATGTTGTACATGACTGGTGTTGCTCTTTAATATGACAAGCACATTTCTTTGGATCCCGATTTAAAGCAGCGGTGATGTTTTTCTATCTTTGTCCCTGTTTTCCTTTGTAATTCAATCATACTTCATTTCTTCTGGTACGCATCAAAAATATGGCATAGGATTTACCCTCGCATGGTACCCTATGTTTCTACTCTCCCTACCTTCGATGTTTTCTGCTATATGTGTTGTCTGAATACTGATTCAAGTTAATTTAACCAGTGTAGTGGCTGATATTTACTGCTAGCTGATGTATGAATTAACGGATCTGTGCTTAGATGTTCTTGCTAGGTTTTGATTGAAATAATTGGGATACTGGGAGTTAGAATGTTGATTCTATCTCACTAGGGTCCTTTAGATTAATTTAACCTTTCTAAGTTCCCTTAAGATGGATTCCGAAGCATTGATAGTTTAAAGTCTCTCTTTGATCTCAGGCCTTCACCCTTGTGTTTAAATCTTTAATGTTTCCTTGTCTGAAGAGTTAACCTTTTAGGTTATGGATCATAGGTGTCTAATGGCATGTCCTATCCCTGGATCTGATTTTTGAATGGTCACCTTGGAGTTTTCCTTTCCTTTCACCTTCTTTCTTACCATTCCATGCCACACTATCATCTTTAAGATCCAATGCTTTAGATGACTAGCCCAACTGAAGGCCTACATATTGAATAGCAAGTAAACCCTTTCCTGACTCCATTTCCCAATAGTCTCGAGTGTTCTTTGAATTACCCCTCCTTTTCTTAAAATCCTCTTTACTCACCCTTATCTTATATTGAAACCTTCCTTCTTGATTCCCAACAACCAAAAAATTAAACAAACAAACAAACCTGTGCCTATAACTAGCCTAAAACCTAAAAATAGAGCTTCAAAGATATATACCTTTTCCTATCATAGAGAGATCCCTCTCTGGACCAAGGAGGGCTAGATCCTGAGGTCTGAAATTGGTTCTGATGTTGTCTCATCTTTTGGTATTGCCAAACCTTCCAAAACATGGTAACCCCAACATAATGGCGACTCCACTGGGGAACTCTTTGAGAAAGACACACCTTTAAACACTTCTAACACTCAAAGAAGACCATAGTAGCCTTAGTTTGGTGGTTAATCACTGCGGTGGACAGAATACCCCCTTGAAACATTCTTAACCTTCCACCTGGCGACTCCATAGCTCCATGATGATCAAAGAATCCACTGGTGATCAGTAGGCCTGTTGATTATCTTGGTTTTCATAGGACTCCACTGGGAGACTAGTTTCCATAGCAGCATTAGCCATATTAGAAGTAACAATTAGGATTAAGCGGCTTTGTTCGAAGACAACATTCTGGCTTCAAGAACCATTCACACAAGAGCTTATCTTAACCCGGACCCACCTGAAATAGTTGACAACACCGAAAAAATTCTCAAGAAATCTCCTACACCTAGAGGACCAAATATCTCTAGACATATCCATAGAGCTAACTCTGCACCAGAAGACTTAACAACTCTTTTAGACTCTCGTTTTGACCTAGATTTACCAAGAAGTTTACCAAGAACTAGGTCATTTGGTGCTCTAGACCAGGCACGTCTTGAGCTTCCTGGTTCACCATCTCACAGTGGCTAATGAAACATTAGGGACAGAGAGACTTCCCCATCTACACCCCCCGATATTCATTTCATTCAGAAATTAGGGCTCTGTCACCCTAAATCTGCTCAACAAACTTCTGCTGGTCCTAGTATCCCTATCATCCACCTACCAGCTTCTCAAGCTAATCTTGTAGCTCCTCAGAACATCATCATGGCAGCCTAGTATGCACCTCTGGTGTTACCACAACTCTTAGTGCCTCTACCAAATGATTACCAATCAAATATCCCACACTTCACCACAAAAGAGTCTTCCACGGCTCAGCACCATGTAGATAGGATGGAAGACTCTTTTGACTATATGGAAATAGACAATGAGATAGTCAAAACGAGAATCTTTGCCCAGACTTTAGGAGGTGATGTGAAGAAATGGTTTAAGGGCCTACCTCCTAATAGTATCCAAGATCTTCCCTCCTTATATCAAACCTTCATAAACAAATGGGAGGTCAAGACCAACCCTCTCCAAATCTTAGCAGAATACAAGAACCTTAAAAGAAATATAGGAGAGAGTGTCCATGACTATTCTACAAGGTTTAACAGCGTGTATAACACTCTTCCTCCACATATGAAACCTCCCCAAGCCATGGCTCTAGTCAAGTACCCTGAAGGCTTTGATGTTGACATGGCCTACCAGCTTAGGGAGAGAGATTACAACACATTGGAAGAAATGCAAAAAGGAGTAGTGAGTGTAGAGGCTAACCTGATTGAGAAGAAAGCCAGAATGAGGGCTAAGAAGAGGGTAACATATATCACTGACACTGTAGCTTCCACATCTGATCCCAAGTATGACCATTTAGCCAAAAACATGGAAAAGCTACAGAAAATTATGGAAAGAATGGTTGTCTCAGTGAATAATCAGAACAAAAACCAAAATCATAACCAGAACCAGAACTTTAGGAGGAATAATAACACTCCCAACAGACAAAGAGAATCAGATCAATAGGTCATACCCCCATTTCAAGAGAATTTCCTCGATGAAGATGAGGGGATAATCGAAGAGTCTGAGGGAACCACGATTAATATGTTTGAAATCGAAAATTAAATCCACAACTGTTCCACAGAAGAGGATCAGCCCTCACCCTCATATTGGGATGAGGAAATATTAGAATCTGAGGATTACAAGCTCGAGTTTGAAAGTGCTATCTAGCAGGTCAAAGAACAGTATGAACTTAGAAGCCAAAATAACTTAGACAACTCCAAACCAAAAGCTTTTGAGATTACTATTAAGAAAAGGCCTGAGAAAATTTATAAGGTAATTGCTGAAAGTAGTAAATTAGCATCTGAGAGTTCTGGGAAGAACAAAGAAAAAGACAACCAAAACACCGAAAAACAAAGTCAACCAACTAGCAGCACTAGCACTGAAGTTAGTGCTCCTGATAAAACAATTCCCAACATTGTACAAATTGAGAATCTACACACTAATTCAGCCACTAAGATAGTTGCTAACAAAACAGAGTTGAGTGCCACGAAGAGTCAGTCCACCTTCAATTTGAAAAGTGAGATTGCGAAAATTAAAATCTTTGTCCCACTCTCTGAGCTGACCACTCATGATGTATATAAAGACAAAATTTTGAAAGGTTTAAATCTAGGGGAAAACAGTGATACTGTCAACCTGAGTGATGATCAACCAGCCCTTCTGTTTTGTCCAAAGATAGAAGGGAAGTTTTAGGAAGGGGTGGTACCTCCTTTTTATATCAATCTCAATATCCATGACAATATCCTTTACAACGCAATGCATGACTCTGGGGCATCACACAACCTAATTCCTAAGGTACTTATGGAGAGGTTAGGCCTAGAGATAACCCGACCCTATAAAGACTTATATTCATTTGACTCTAGCAGGGTAAAGTGTCTTGGCCTGATCAAAGAATTATGTGTGAACTTGACCTAGATCCCAGCCAAATGTATGGTTATGGATGTTGTAGTGGCAGATGTGCCACCTAAGTATGGCATGTTACTATCGAGGTCATGGGGAGCCAAGCTGCAAGGTAAAATGCAGATGGATGGGACATATGCCACAATCCCTATCTTTAGCCAACTTAGGAGACTGTATAGAGATGCGCAAATGAAATTCTTAGTCAGCAGCCCTGAAAAGCCTAAAAATTTACCCTTGTACTCTGTACACACAGATCTGGACTCCTTTATCCTCTGCAACGATGAATCCTTAAAAGAGCCAGAATTAGAAAACAGAGATACCAACCAGGAGACAGCGCCCTTGGATTTTGACATAATGGCCACTTTGGACTTGGAAGAAAATGAAGAAGAATCCTTTGGACAGTGCGCCGAATCTGAAGCTCAGAGTGAGCCAGAAGCAGAATGCAAACATCCAGCTAGTCACCTCACTAAATCCCATTCACCACACGAAGAACGAAACCCTCCACACCATAACACAGGCCCCCCACTACAGCATAACAATGAAACCAACGCTAGGAAAGAAACCGATGATAAACCCGAGAAATAACCTTTATGGGAAATGAATTTCGATGGGTCCTGTACTAGAAAAACTACAGGGGTGGGAGTGTGGTTACGTAACACTGAGAATGACTATGCTAAGAGTCATGCCTTCAATCTGAACTTTAAATGTACAAACAATATCGCAGAGTATGAGGCTCTCATCCTAGGCTTGAATCTGTTGAAAAAACTAGGAGCCCATAGGATAGTAGTACACGGAGACTCTGAGTTAATCATTAAACAAGTGAACGGGGAATACACAGCAAAACACCGTAGGTTGAGAGCGTACAGGAATGATGCCATGGATTTATTGAGAACCTTTGTGGAATATGAACTAGTGTTTGCCCCTAGGAATCAGAACATAATTGATAATGGATTAGCCTGTATAGCTAGTTCCTATCATAAGTCTCCCAGTGACAAACAAATAATCATTCAGACAAAATACAGACCTGCGGTGCCTGGTAATGAGAAATGTTGGTAGGTCTTTGAGGGCGATAAGCAGATTGAGGATTTCATGATAGGCAGGAACGAGTTTGAATTCTCTGATTCAGACTCTAAATCTGATGATAGCTGCCTGAGCGAAGGACCCCCCGACGAAGAAAATTCACCTCATAACATTGAAATAACACTTTAACTAAACAGGTTGGAAATATGACTGAAGAATATAAGAATGCAGATAAAGAGGAAATAGAGGTGCTACAGGCAAAAGATAAAAACATACCCCGAGGTCTGGCACCTTTAGAATATCTTTTCGATTTCAATGATGTAGCGAAAAAAAACCACCATAGAGCACTCGGACTCAGACGTTGAGGAATGAAATATAGCCACTGAAGACAAGCCTAAGATGATAAAATTGGCTAATTCCTTGCCCGCAGACATGAAAAAGAAATACGTTGACTTATTTAAATAATTCATTGATGTGTTTTCCTGGAGCTATGAGGATTTAAAGGCCTACAACACAAACATTATACAGCACAAAATACCTTTGAAAGAGAACCAGAAACCCTTCAGACAGAAACTTTGCAGGATTAACTCGAAAAAACTGCCTGCAGTTGAAAAGGAGATAAAGAAAATGTACGAGGCAGGAATAATAGTTCCTGTGAGGTTCTCTGATTGGGTCTCAAACCTTTTAGCTGTGAGAAAGAAAACAGGTGAGATCAGACTATGCATTGACTTCTGAAACCTTAACAAAGCCTCACTTAAAGACAATTAACCTTTGCCAAAGATGGAACACATTCTTCAGAGGGTAGTAGGCTCAAAAAGGATCTCCTTGTTAAACGGTTTTTCAAGTTACAACCAAGATTTAGTACTCCCAGAAGACCAACTCAAGACTGCTTTCACCACTCCATGGGGCACTTTTATGTACGTAAAAATGCCTTTTGGACTGATGAACGCCGGTGCAACCTTCCAACGAGCGATGGACATAGATTTTTCAGATGAAATATGGCACTTCAATGTCATCTATCTGGATGACATAACATTCTATTCCAAGACTGATGAAGAACACCTAAAACAAATGGGAAGAGTTTTTGAAAAATGTAGAAGGTTCGGTTTGTCATTAAATCCCAAAAAGATGGTATTCAGGCTCCAAGAAGGTAAGCTTCTAGGCCACATTATATCTGAGAAGGGAATTAAGATAGACCCACAGAGGGTTGAGGGAATACTACAAATCACACACCCGAGAAATATTAAAGATTTACAGTCCTTTATTGGCAAAATTAACTTCCTAAGGAGGTTTATTCCAAACCTAGCTGAACACCTCAGGAATATGACTAACATGCTAAAGAAAGGTGTTGGAGTTAAGTGGACTGTACAGGCTAAAAAATCTTTTGAATTAGTAAAAATTTCACTCACCTAGGCTCCCATCCTAATCAGACCAGATTTCTTAAAATATTTCTTGATATTTTCATTTGCCTCCAAGCATACAGTGGCTGCAGTTCTGCTGCAGAAAAATCCAGAGGGAATGGAACAACCTATTGCTTTCTTCAGAAACGCTCTGATGGATGGACCCTTAAAATATAACATAATGGAAAAATAGGCCTATGCCTTGGTAAATTCCTTGAAGGACTTTAGGGTGTACATACTGCATTCTCACACCATAGCCTACATGCCTAACATAGTGGTGAAGGAAATCTTGTCCCAAGATTCGGACGGAAAGAGGGGAAAATGGATCACTGTGATTTTAGAATATGACCTGGAAATAAAACCCATGAAACTGATCAAAGGTCAGGGCCTAGCTCAACTAATGGCTGAAATAAAATCTACAAGCCCTTGACATTAACATGGTAGATGCCTTGGATGGACAGGAAGGATTGCCTGATCCAACTATTGAGGAAAATTTTCAAAACTCTCCATGGTATTCCGATATCCTGTATGTGCTCACAAACCTCAATGTCCCTCTTGATCTATCGAAGAATAAGGCCAAATTCCTGAAACTAAAGGCTAGAAACTATTTCATATTGAATGAATGTTTATACTGGAAAAATGCAAATGGTCAATTGCTTAAATGCTTGCCCGACACTGAAGCCGAGAGAATTAAACAAGAGTTCCATGTAGGAGAGTGTGGAGGTCACTTGAGCTGGAAAGCCACTGCTAACAAAATACTCAGAGCTGGCTATTACTGGCCTACTCTATTCAATGACATACACAAAATGATAATTGCCTGCCATAAATTCCAGATCTTCGAAGGCAAGAGAAAGCTCCTCCCTTTACCCTTATAACCCATTACTATTGAGGGTCCCTTTTTGCAATGGGGCCTAGATTTCATAGGGTAAATACACCCTACTTCTTATGCAAAACACAAGTGGATCCTTACAGCCACAGAATATTTCACAAAGTGGATAGAGGCCATACCCTCTAGGAATGCCATAGATTTTGTCATCATTAAGTTCCTAGAAGACCACATCCTCTCTAGATTTGGCTGCCCAAGAAAAATAATCACTGATAATGCTATTGCTTTTGGATCCAAGAAAATGATTGATTTTTTTCACAGGTATCAAATAGCACTCAGTCATTCAACTTCTTATTACCCACGGGGTAATGGGTTAGTTGATCATCAAACAAGAGCTTGGTGACCATTATCAAAAAGCTATTGGAAGAGAACAAAAAGTCATGGCATAACAAATTGGTGCATGCTTTGTGGGATGACAAGATTACAACGAAGAATTCCATTGGCATGTCACCATATTAGCTTGTGTATGGAACAGAGGCAGTATTTCCAACCAGCCTTGGGGTACCAGTGATTAAACTAATCCAAGAAATTCAGACATAAGAGGACAGTATCGTAAGGAGGATAAACCAAAAAATTCATCTCCAACAAACAAGAGAAGAGGTCTATAACAGAGCTCTGAAGGTTCAGGAAAATATAAAGAATTTATTTGACAAAATAACGAAGGCTTCGGACTTCAAAATTGGAGATAAAGTTCTAAAGTGGGACTCTAGGAGAGAGGACAAGGGAAAGCACGGCAAATTCAACAGTTTGTGGCAGG
This sequence comes from Pinus albicaulis, assembly GCA_034641835.2. NCBI lineage: Eukaryota > Viridiplantae > Streptophyta > Pinopsida > Pinales > Pinaceae > Pinus > Pinus albicaulis. The sequence continues at coordinate 1,712,569,842 of CM076581.1, forward strand.
GTCCATACATCATACAGGACACTATAGGCCCAAACGCATTTTTTCTACAAGAGCTAGATGGAACAGAGCTATTTGGGGGTCCTGTTAATGGTAGGATGCTCAAGAATTACTACTGCTGATATCCAATCTTCAGTTTTCATTTCCACTGTAAATACCATTACCGAGTTTTATTTTCAAGAAAAAGAAAAAATGTTTCAAAAACAGAGAAGGAGAGGTTCAGACATGCTCAAAACATGAACCTTGGAGGTGAAAAGGACTGGCTCTAACATGATCAAAATCTGAGCCAAAAGAAGTAAAGGAAGCTGGTTTTAAAACGCTCAAAGTTTGAACTAGCAAAGGAGAAAAAGGGACCAACTCCAACAAGCCCAAAACCGGAGCTGAAATGAAAAAGGAAAGTGACTCTAACAAGCTCAAAACTTAAATCACAAAGAAGAGAAGGATGCTTCAAAGTTTCAAATTTCAAGCCTTCGAAATTTTGTCTCCAATTTTCTACATTTTCAGTCCATGTGCAACTATCTTTATGCCTTGGATCCACAAAAAACTAGATTGTTTAATCCTAGTTTGACTGTTTTTAATTTTTTGTTGTAGAGTGTAGAGATGAAATCTGCTAGACAATTTAATCCCAGTAGATATTAGCTTTAGGTAGAGAAACATATGAGGCCAATAGTTTAATCTAGTCTCATGGAGTGATAGGGGTAGAATTAGATTAGTATGTTTTTGTTCTCAATAAAGAAAAAATGATGAAGCAAGGTCTACCAATTCAAATGCACCTTGAAGAAAAAATGCTAGGATTGTAGGATGGGTAGGTAGATTGTTTGGGGAATGATTCTGCTGATTAATTCCATCATGTTGTACTATTGAATCAAAGAGGGGAGATGGCTCAAGGATCAGGCATCTGGCCTACCCCAAAGATATATTTTCTGAATTCTTGACTCCTTCAAGAAGAAGCCATCCCCATGTGGAGCCACTGTTAGCCACCTATGAAATTTTTGTCAAGAAAACAGGTGACTAAATTTTTTTTATAAGCCTTCAAGAGATACATTTCCTATGAAAATCTCTCATCCTTGAAGCCTCGATGTGCCCTTTACCTTGAAAATATCCTCACTGTCTGTGAAAAAATTATGCTCATAAAAGCCCTGATTTACCCCTTGTATCTCTGCAAAATTTCCCCTTTAACCTCAAAAATCCATCCTAAATTTCCCAACCATCAAATTCTTCCTTTTAAACCAAGTGAAATCCTTTCATTTGATTACAACTCCCTTTTTTTTTCCCCCAACCGAAAGCTTGATTTTAGCCTTAAAGGCTCTGTTTTTGGCTAAAAACCCATATTTTTCCATGTGCAGGCTAAGCCCCTTTCAGCCAGCCCCTAACCACTTCCCCTCCATACACCTGAGCGCTAGGACCAAGCGTTAGTCCACAAGGCGCTAAACGCATCGGAGAATCGGAGCGGGACATGCTTTCCATTGTAAAACCCAAAGTTCCGATGCAATGGTGTTATAGTCTGTCGGCTTTTGAATTGATTTACGCCGTTATTGAAATAGATCCAACGGTCATCGCAAGTCCCATTGCACCCGCATCTCCCTTTTTTCACCCCTCCGATGACATACCCACTGACGATTCACTTTACATCTGACAGCCCTCACATCCTTGCTCTGATCGCAATTGCAAATTTTAAACCATGCCATCCTCCATCCCTCCCAATTGCGATCCTCTGACACGATCTTGGCCATTGAATCCACAAGAACCAACGGCCAGGATCAACCCTCATTTATCCATATGTCCCCCGATTAGGTCCCTCTGATCCAATCGCAATTGTCAATCTCTCATAGATCCGACAGTCCAAAGCCAATTGCAACATCGCTCATCGGAGTTTTGCCCCTCCCATCGCTCCCCTCTGATTAGATCACAACCGTACATCCTTGATGATCTAGTAGCTCAAATTTCCAACGGCCCATATCAAATCTCCCTCCGCCATGACCGGGTCCCACCATATCAGCCCATTTCATATGTTTTCCGCGCATTTTCTGTGCATTTCATTCAAAGGCCCAAACCTTGGGTTTTGCATTAAAACATCATATCATCCCGCCAAGCATTAAAATTTTAATGTTTTACATTAAAGTTTTTCCATTTCACCCAACTTCCATCAGCTGCATTTTTCACCACTTCATTGCATTTTCAGCCTTCCACTATATCCATCCTCCCATGCATGGATTTCTCAACATCGTTCATGTCTTTTTGCAGGGTACAAGCGGTGAAAATTGCCATTTCTCATGGTCACAGTTATAGTGACGCAGAGCATAGATAAAGTCTTTTCAGAGCTTGTGATCACAGAGGACCTAATGAGGCCTAACGCACAAAAAACAATATCATCAGTATTGCACATCGGCAAAAGTTCCCTCTGAGAAAGGACATAGTACCCATACTGCCTTTATTCTACATCATGTCCCCGAGAAGATTTCCCTCTGAAGGTAGTCCTAATACTACCAGAGCATTTGTTACACAGTATGGCAGGCCTCATAGTCATTCATTTGCCTTTTTTCTATTCACCAGAGTACTACAAGTACTACAACGAAAGCACATCAAGAACATACCTGGGGTAAATTTCAGCATGTCGAAGACCACTCTTTCACCTAAAGAGTACTGAAGTTTATGCATAGATATTAAGACAGAATGGGCCTCGACCCTCCTCTTCTACTCTGTTTTAATGTTTCATCTACCTCCTCTGCCTCTCTTTCAGCTATAAAGCTCAGGAAGAAACTCATTGTAGTGGTTGTTGACCGGATATCTGTGAATCGTAAGCTGTTTCTATTGAGATATAGTTCTCTGTGTAAAGTTGTAAGATAGGTTGAGGAAGATGTTTTTAGACTGAATATCAAGCTGTTGGAAATTTTGTACATGACTGGTGTTGCTCTTTAATATGACAAGCACATTTCTTTGGATCCCGATTTAAAGCAGCGATGATGTTTTTCTATCTCTGTCTCTGTTTTTCTTTGTAATTCAATCGTACTTCATTTCTTCTAGTATGCATCAAAAATATGGCATAGGATTTACCCTCGCATGGTACCCTATGTTTCTGCTCTCCCTACCTTCAATGTTTTCTGCTATATGTGTTGTCTGAATACTAATTCAAGTTAATTTAACCAGTGCAGTGGCTGATATTTACTGCTAGCTGATGTATGAATTAAAGGATCTGTGCTTAGATGTTATTGCTAGGTTTTGATTGAAAGAATTGGGATACTGGGAGTTAGAATGTTGATTATGTCTCACTAGGGTCCTTTCGATTAATTGAACATTTCTAAGTTCCCTTAAGATGGATTCCGAAGCATTGATAGTTTAAAGTATCTCTCTGATCTCAGGCCTTCACCCTTGTGTTTAAATCTTTAATGTTTCCTTGTTTGAAGAGTTAACCTTTTAGTTTCTGGATACAGGTGTCTAATGGCATGTCTTGTCCCTGGATCTGATTCCTGAATGGTAACCTTGGAGGTTTCCTTGCCTTTCACCTTCTTTCTTACCATTCCATGCCACACTATCATCTTTAAGATCCAATGCTTTAGATGACTAGCCCAACTGAAGGCCTACATATTGAATAGCAAGTAAACCCTTTCCTGACTCCACTGCCCAATAGTCTCAAGTGTTCTCTAAATTACCCCTCCTTTGCTTAAAATCCTCTTTACTCGCCCTTGTCTTATATTGAAACCTTCCTTCCTGATTCCCAGCAACCAAACAATTAAACAAACAAACAAACCCATGCCTATAACTAGCCTAAAACCTAAAAACAGAGCTTCAAAGATATATACCTCTGCCTATCATAGAGAGATCCCTCTCTGGACCCAGGAGGGTTAGATCCTGAGGTCTGAAAGTGGTTCCGATGTTGTCTCATCTTTTGTTATTTCCAAACCTGCCAAAACATGGGAACCCCAACAGACACATTCTTTTCTTTCTGCACTTCTTGCTTATCCTTTACATGTTCTTCCTATATATGTACATGACTCTTCTTTCAAACCTTCTATTCCCATCATTAATATTCGTGATTTATTCCATTTTTTTCTTACAGTGATGAGCTATGTGTCCATGATTATTACATTTAAAACATTCCTTATTAGGATTATGCTTGCATTCTTGAGCTATGTGTCCATACTTATGACACTTGAAGCATTCAATGTTGTCCATAGGTGATTCCATGTGATATCTGCAATCATGAGCTTTATAACCATAGTTATGGAATTTGAAACATTCAATGTTTGGCCCATCTGGCATATATTATCTGTTGGCAAAATAATCATGGAACCTTTCTCATGATGCTACAAACTTTCTTTTAGGATTTTGCGGATAATGATTTTACCTGTCAAAAACTTCACAATCCCTAGCCATATGTACATAGTTAGCACATAAAAAGCAATAACCATTAAATAAATGTGTGTACCTTAATGATTCATTCAGATGTGATGGTCCTTGATAGCTATACCTATCAACAACTTTACAATCCCTGGCCATATTTTCATAGTTAGCACATTAAAAACAATAACCATTAAATAAATGAACATACCTAGAAGATTTATCATTCTTCTTTGGAGGCGGTGTTGTAGTATGTTTTTGTCCTTTTTTCTTGACTGCTTTGGTCTTTTTTTTGGAATTGCAACATTCTTCTTTGGATTTTCATGTGAGAATAATCTAGATTAATGCAGAAATAGATTTAGTTTTGAGTTTTTGAACGAGAGGTTTTATTTAGAGTTTATTTCCAGCTATTTAGGTTTGTTGCCTCCAATTCAGGGAGATTAGGTGAGTATGATATGCTATAAAATGTAATGCAATCGTGAAATGAAATACAATTATTCAGTGAGCTTTGTCTCACGATTCTGTGTTGTGCATTTGTTTTAATATGGTATCAGAGCTTTGCGGAGTGGATGAGTGAAATCATTGTCACTGAGATCGCTGTGATCGCTGAGTGAAATCTGCTTGGCTGCTGTGCGATCAACCTCTTGAGACAGAACGAAGGCCGCAAACGCACAAGGTCTACAAGTAAGGGCAGCAAACTGTTTTTTTTTATATGAAATTCATTCACTCTGCAGACAACATAAGGTTGATCAGAATGAAGATTTGCACAACCGAGCCATCCTGTGACAGCGAACACTTATTATGACTTTGCCAACGTCAGAGAATATTTGGGTATTGGAGTGAGCTGTTGCTCACGATCCACTTTCGACACCCTTAACAGTAGTTCAACGATGCACATCACATCTGCAAGCTGCCTCGGCTTGCTGTTGGCTTCCATATGGTAGCATACACCGGATATCCAAGCAGTTGGCCTTTGCTCTTTCGCCCACGTCATCAGTCAATTCGGGCACGAAAGCTGCCTACGGGGATAGTTGATTGGAATTATATCTGCCATGACTGTTAACGGCCAGAGAATCTGATTTCTCATTGAATTCTTTTACTTAAATTATTTTACTTCAGTTACTTCAATTATATCGGCCATGAATGTTAGCAGCTGGAGAATCTGATTTCTCATTGTTTTCCTTGATATTTGGATGATGATTTTCAGCTTAACGCTTTGAAATAGAGTTTTTTTTTTAAGCAGAGCTCAAAAGATTTCTTATGCGGCTCAGCGAATAGAACCCTCCAGAGTTCCAGTACTCATTCAACTGTTCTATATTTTTTTAGTGACTGCCACAATTTTGAGCTCACTTGTGGGAAATTTAGGCCGATTTCTCAAAGCAATCAGAGAGGAGGTTTCAGGTGAAGAAGGGCGCCGCTTCCCTCCTTCTATTTGAAATATTTTTTTTGCAAGTGAATTAATGTCCTGCAATTAAATTTGGTCTTTTTTGTTGCAAATAATGGCTAATCCTCTTGCCGATTCATATTTAAATGAATCCACAAAACTTGATGGTGAAAATTATGTAAATTGGAAGTTTAAACTGGTCACAGTTCTCGAGGCATACAATCTCTGGATGATTGTCAAAGGTGACGAGCCCAAGCCTACTACTGCTGCTGCGATCCTAGATTGGGATAAGCGAGAAATGAAAGAAAAAGTGCTACTACGCATGTCAGTGAAGGACAATATTATTCCTCACATTTGGGACTGTCAATCTTCAAAGGTGACATGGGACACTCTCAAAGGTTTGTATGAAACTACTAATGCAAACCGTATTTTTTTTTTTTTTTAAAAGTTGCTATCTATCAAAATGGAAGCCAATGAAAGCATTAGCAACTTTGTTTCCAGAATTAAAGACTTAAGTGATAAGCTTGGTGATATTGGTGAAAAAGTGTCTAGTAGCGATTTGGTCACTGTTGCTTTGAAGGCTTTAGTCCAAGACTATAAAGTCTTTATTTTAGCACTCTCAGCTAGACCAACGCCTCCTACATTTGATGAATTGGATGGAATTCTTCTTCAAGAAGAAGAGAGAATGAAAAATTTTGAACTGGAGTCAAATGGTTCTGATTTGGCTTTGACTGCAAGAGGTAAAAGATCATTCTGAGGGAGACCATGGGACAGGAATAGAGGTTGTTTTCAAGAAAAGCAGAAAGGTATGACACCTCCTGATTCTTATGTTAAGAGAAACATTGAATGTGATTATTGTGGAAAACCTGGACATCTAGCTAAAGATTTCTATAGGAGAAAGAATCATGAATCAAATCAAAGACATATAAGGCATAATGGAAATTTCATAAACAGAGACACTTCAGTTACTGATGGATTTAAAAATCTTAAGTTGTTTCTTTCTGATGCTGCATTTTCTGCTGAAACTGATGATGAGAATGCTTGGTTCATGGATTCTGGCGCATCGGCACATATGACCTATAATAAAGAATGGTATGATAAATTTTATGAGACAACTGATGGCACACACATTTACCTAGGAGATAACAGGTCACTTAAAGTCTAAGGCTATGGAATAATAAATGTGTACTTACCTAATGGACAAATGAGACAGATTCACGATGTGATGTATGTACCTTCTCTCAAAAAGAATTTGATATATGTTTCCACTATCACTGATAATCATTTAAAAGTGGAATTTGGTAAATTGGGGTGTATTGTGAAAGATGTTCAGGACCACTACAGGGTTGTTTCCACAAGTACCAGGGTTGGAGGATTGTATAAATTGGATGTGACAATGAAGCGTCATGTTGCATTGACATCCAAAGAGACATCAACAGCAGAGTTATGGAATCACAGGTATGGGCACCTAAATTACAATGATTTATCGTTGTTGCAAAGAAAATCAATGGTTGTAGGTCTTCCTTTTATGAAGTGTGAACATTTACCATGTGAAGCTTGTGCACTTGGTAAGCAGCATAGAGAAGAGTTTCTCGTTCATACCAAGAAACGACAATATGATATACTTGAATTAATTCACACTGATGTATGTGGGCCTATGCAAACTAGGTCTCTTGGTGGTGCTTCCTACTATGTTATTTTTATTGATGATAGATCTAGGTATACCTGGGTCTATTTCATTCGAAGGAAAAGTGATATATTTGAATATTTTAAATAGTTCCAAACTATGATTGAAAAACAAACAGGTAAGTACATTAAAATACTCATATCTGATCAAGGGGGTGAATATAAGTCAAGCACATTTAACAACTATTGTAAATCTAATGGGATCCAACAACAGTTCATAGTACAACATACCCCTCAGCAAAATGGTGTTGCTGAGCGATGGAATAGAACCCTGGTGGAATGTGCTCGCAGTATGCTTCAAGGTAAAAATATTTCTAATGGTTTCTGGGCAGAAGCCATTGATATTGCTGCTTATTTGAAGAATCGAAGTCCCACTAAGCAATTAGCTTTTCAAAATCCTTTTGAGATTCTTCATGGTTATAAACCTGATGTCAGTCATTTAAGAGTCTTTGGATGTACTGCCTTTGCACATATTCCTAAGGCTAACAGAAGAAATCTTGATGCAAAGTCAATCAAGTGTGTTTTTATTGGGTATTGTACGGATCAGAAAGCATATAAATTGTTTGATCCAAGTTCACATAAACTGTTTGCAAGTTGAGATGTGGTGTTTCATGAGCAGGCTGATAAATGTGATACAAAGAATGATGCATGGCATATATCTAATGATGATCATGTCAAACTTGATACTTTGGTTAAACAGGAATAGGAACAGGTACAGGTACAGGTTCAAGATCAGGATGAGAGCAGTATGAGCACATCCAGCAGCAGTGAGTCATCACGAGAGGAAGATTCACCTCAAAGCCGAAGAATCATGGATGGAACTCCAACAGGTATTGTAGCACCAAGAAGGTAAACCCGAAAAACACAGCTTCCTGCAAGGTATAGAGATTATGCCTTGATGATGCAGGAGCATCAAGGCCATTTTTCATTTGTAATAAAGGGGGGTGTGACATTTTTATTATTTTATTAATTAATTTGTTATTTTTAATAAAATAGGAGATAAATTATATAAGGGAGGATTTTGTAAATATTCTTTTATTAATTAAAGGGATATGAGAGAAATAGATTAGGAGCACAATTAGAGAGTAGGTATTCTATGTATGGGACTTTGTTGAGTCCACACCTAGAATATAGATTTAGTTGAGGATTAGGTGGAGAGATTTTTGGAGTGAATTAAATGCATTATTTATGTATAAATATGAGTGTTTTTTGTGAGGAAAATACAATTGAATAGTTGCAGAGAGAGTGAGATTAGAGTGCAGCATAGAGATTAAGTTTGTAAGCCTACGGGCTCTTGTAAAGGGCCAGTAAATTGGAAATCAGGCCAAGAAGGAGGACTTCCATGTCAAGTTTGCATGATTAATGAAAGAAGTTGGGTTTTGAGTTAATTTCTATGGTATGGTTATGTGATTTTTGTTTATAAGTTGGATGCAATTAAATGAATCGAAATTTTAAAAGGACTAATAGTTTGATTTGAAGAAAACCGATGTCAAACCCACAATGCAGAAGGCATTGAATCGAGCGCTGAATCTTTGTATGAATGGGGATTTTTTTAATTGTAATTGAGTTTACGGTTTTGGGTATAATTATGTATAGAAATTTTAATCTTCTGGGAAACTGTTATCTATTGGTGAATTGGTATATAGACTGGTTAGTATTCAATTGTGTGAATCGATAACTATGTTGCATTGAGGCCAATACAGGAATCGATTTGATCCTGGCAATGAAGGATCGATAATAGTTAATAACACGAGGATTTATATTCTTTGCATATTTTTAAATGGAATTCTGAGTAAAGAAATCGATTTCTTTTCTATTCTGAAATTATTCTGGTGTTGGTTAAAATAGAGGAATTGTGGAGCGAAGGCGATCTTCAATCTGCCCAGAAATTAATATGAGAATTAAGGGTCGATGAAGGAATCGATTCAAACTTGAGCAGTTCGGTGCGTGGAGAACTTTACAAGACTGGAATAATGGATTGAGTTGAAGTGTTAACTAGCGATACTGGAAGTCGATGTGTTGACAACATTAAATGCTGAGTTGGAAATTCGCTGCAGGAGTTCAAATGGATGGAGAAGCTAGGTAAGCAAAGAGTAATAGGCGCAGTCTCTTCATAAATGTGAAAGCTTTGGATGGGCGAGGCAATTAAATATCAATGAGGAAGGTAAGTGACTGTATGAGTCAGCGTTGAGTTTGATTTGAGAATCCATGAACATGTTAAATGGTGGCACTTGCGTGAAGTTTAATATAAATCTCATTGATATTGGAAGGCATAACATCGATATGCAGTGGTATTAAAATGCTGGGTTTAACTTTCAAAACATAGTTTATATGGGCATTTGATTATAATTGAATTCTGGCTTTTTCATGGTCACCCTAGCGGGGAGTTGGTGTGTGAATTAATTGAGTTTGCCGATTTCCATATTCTAAAGTAAATCGAATGGTAATGGAGTTTCGTGGAAGCCACAGTAATGAAAATCAGAATGAATTGATTGCAGCGTTCATGTGAGGATAAACCGTATTGTGTGGCAAATTGTTGTTGATGGTTGATTAAAGCCTGTATTTATGGAATTTACATCACTGAAAATGAATGTCGAGTAATTTTGTGTGGCAAATTGTTGTTGATGGTTGATTAAAGCCTGTATTTATGGAATTTACATCACTGAAAATGAATGTGTGAGGGCGGTGTTAGAAGCTTTGAAGGGCGCATGTGTCATTGAGCTAAAAACTTGGAACTTAAAACAAATCAAAGGTTTGGTCAAATGTTCTATGAACACTTAATTGAAAAGCCTACATTATTTGGATTGTAGTGGTATGAATTACGAGGGCAAGCTTTTAAAACATGGGGCATCCTTTTTATTGAACGTTGAATTTAAAATCCAGCCATGTGTGAATGTTAGTGATTAAATGGAATTGAGGAAATTGAGGTATTGGGCATGGTTTATGGATACATTCGAAAGTTGATTGATTGAAAGTTGATGCTTGAGAAATATTTGTCGTGAAATGGTTTTATAACCATAAATTGAAAGATAAGCTTCTGCATTAAAAGTTGGGAATTGCCGGACTTGAAGTCTTAGTTTGGGTGTAAATGTTGAGATACATTCTTATATGCACAGTTAGAGAAGATTTTGGGTATTGCAGGGTTGGCCCTGCATCATTTTTGGTATCAAAGCCTGGCTCTGTTGAAATGGAAGATATTTGTTTTTATGAATGAATGCAAGAAGGTTCTGTTGAGAACTGAAGTGTGTTTTATTTGAATATGTTTTAAATCTGACATGCAAGCTACACAATTGCAAGTGAATAGGATTGCAAAAGTGAATGGAGGACAAGATCATGCAGGATCTTAAAGGTGAGATGATTTTCTGATTTGAAATTTATGATTGAAGTTTATGGTTGCAGACAAGATGATGGCAGTGACCCTGACATTCAGCTAAAGGCTGGATAGGGAGGACCATTGCAGTGTCCTAAAGAGAAAATGAGTTGAAGAGATAGCCTAGAGAGAGAGCAGAGGAGAATGCTCACGAGGTTCCAGAGGCAGTGAACCAGTACTTACCAAAAGACCAGATCCAGTGAAGCGGATTGGTGAGGCAAGTGGCAACAAGAGAGCTTGTTGTTGCAGAGGCTAGTACAACTCATGATGAGTGAGAAACTCATGGAGAAGATGATCATGGAGGATCAGAAAAGAGGTTCAGAAGAATGCCACAGAGGTGAGATGACTGATGAGGTCAAAGAAAGAGAGATTGCAGTGATGAAGGTACAATTGCAAGTACTAGAAGAATGGCTGCAAGAGCAGGAAAATCAAAATGGAGGATGGATCTTTCCACTGAAGGGAAAGAGAGTGATTTGGCAACCATTGCAGATGAAGTTGAGGAAAAGTGTGATTGCCTTATTGAAGAAGGAACTTAGAGTTCTTGAGCCAGAGATGGAATTTGAAGATTCCACACGCAGATTTGTTGAAAGGGAAGTGCTGCAGGGAGAAATCAAGACTGAAAAGTCTTATGGTTTTAAAAATAATGAGCTGTGTATGTTTGCAGGTACAGCACAGGGAGATGAGCAAGCTTTAGATTTTGTTCAAGAAAAGTTGAATCTGAATTCTATTCAGATCGATGCTGAGATAGCAAGATCTCAAGAGAAAATGAAGACAAAGGATTTTAATAAGAATATTGGTGCACAGAGAGAAGGACCAGCTGATGATTGGTCAAGCACTGGTGAAGATATGGAAAATTGTGTGAAGTTTCCAAGTTCTACTCCTAATGAAATTATTGAATTGTATAGGAAACTAGATCTTCAGAGAAGAGAATTGGAGAGACAGAGGACTTACATATAGGATAATTTGTTGAGGAAGCAAGGTAAGAAAGTTTTCATGAATGAAAATTATGAAACAGATGATGGGAAGAATTTTGTGTAACCAACTCCAAAAATAGAAGAAAAAAGATATTAACGCCTTAGAAATAAGCCACTTCGAGGGGGCAACCTCCAATACATTACATAAATGAACAATTCTTGGATGATACAATTTACAAAACCTCCTTTCTATATATAGGAGTCCATGGGGCCATAATGTAATCCTAGTGGGCCACAATGTAATCCTAGCCGACCTAACAATAATAATTTAAGGGCACAATAATAACAAAATGGGGTTACAAGGGTACAATAATAACAATAAGGGGGTTACACTAACAACAATAAGGGACTATACTAGTAATATAGGGACCTAACATGCCCTCTCCTTCAAAAAAGTGTTGTCCTCAACGCTTGAGTAGCTCTGGGTGCTTCTGTATAAAATTATCATCCTCCCATGTAGAATCTTCAGTGGGTAAGTTCTTCCACTTGATGAGATACTCTGAAATTGATCGATTCCGTAGCTGTCGAGTTCTTGTTTCCATGACCGCTTCAGGTTCCAATATGATTTTTCCTTCCTCATCAAGTTCTCGCAATATTGTTTGAACTGGAAGATTTTCACCTATAACCTTCTTTAAGCATGAAACATGGAAAACTGGATGTACTCGCGAAGAAGCAGGAAGCTCCAATTTGTATGCCATAGAACCAATCTTTTGCAACACCTTGTAAGGACCATAGTACTTTGGTGATAATTTATTATCCTTCTTAGCTTGCTTGAGGGACATTTTTTTGTATGGTTGCAGCCGTAAAAATACCCAATCTCCTACATTAAAACTTCTCTCGCTGCGATGTTGATATGCCCGTTGTTTCATTCGATTTTGTGCCAAATTCAGGTTATCCTTTAAGAGTTGGAGAACTTCTTGCTGATGCTCGATGTGATCTTCCACTGCTTGAACCTTCGACTTTTCCCTTAAAGATGATGTGATGGATGGTGGATGATATCCATAAAGTGCCATAAATGGGGTCATTTTTGCTGCAGTATGGAAGGAAGTGTTATACCACCATTCAGCGAGAGGTAACCACTTGACCCATTGTGTTTGTTTATCAGATACAAAACAACGAAGATATCCTTCCAAACATTTATTTACTATCTCTGTTTGACCATCATATTGAGGATGATAAGATCATCTATGAGCTAATTGAGTACCCAAACAAGAAAATAACTCCGTCCAAAAATTTCCCGTAAAAATGGGATCTCTGTCGCTCACAATAACCCTTGGGCTTCGATGTAGCTTTTGAATTCTGTCCACAAATGTAGTAGCAACTGTACTTGCTTTAAATGGATGAGATAATGCACAAAAGTGTGCATACTTGGCAAGTCTATCAACTACCACCATGATGACATTCTTGCCTTTGGACTTGGTAAAACTGTGATAAAATCCATTGAAATCTCCTCCCAACGTTGACTTGGAATGGATAAAGGTTGTAGAAGTCCTAGGGTCTTAATTGTCTCCACTTTATTCTGCTGGCAAACCAAACATTCCACCACAAACTTTTGAATATCAGATTTAAGGCCATCCCAAAAAAATTATTTCTTCACCCTGTGGTAAGTTTTTAAAAATCATGAGTGTCCTCCTAAAGGAGAAGTGTGCAATTCCAGAAGAATCTTTTGTTTTAGTTGGGAATTCTTACAAAGATATAAGCGATCTTTGTACCATAAGGAATCATTTTTCCAACTAAATGTATCGGATGTACTAGGATCTTGCTGCAACTTTTGAATGAGTGTCCATACATCTTTTTCCTTCTTCCATTCATCTCTTGCTTCGGTTATCCAATCTGGTTGGATAATAGAAATGGCACAAAGCAATGCTTCCACCTCTTCATTCTTTCTTGAGAGTGCATCTGCAACAACATAAAGCTTTCCTTTTTTGTAGATTATTTCAAAGTCATAACCCAACATCTTTGTGACCCATTTTTGCTGCTCTTCTGAAGATAGTCTTTGTTCCAAAAAGTGTTTAAGACTATCATGATCAGTTTTCACCTTGAAGTGTCTTCCCATTAGGTAAGTTCGCCATTTCTTTAGTGCATGCAGTATTGCTAACATTTCCTTCTCATAAATAGGTTTCTGTAAATACTTTCCTTTGATTGGACGACTTTCAAAAGCAATGGGTCTTCCTTCCTGCATTAAAATTGCACCAATTCCATTTCTTGAGGCATCACATTCCACAATAAAGGTTTTTGTGAAGTTTGGCGTAGCTAAGACCGGTGCTAGGCACATTGCCTCTTTAAGATGTTCAAAGGCCTTAGTTGCTTCAGGAGTCCATGAAAATGCATCTTTCTTCAATAATGTTGTTAGAGGTGCTGCTATTCTCCCATAATTCTTAACAAACTTGTGATAATAGCCTGTTAACCTGAGAAATCCTCGCAACTGCTTTATTATCTTGGGGACTTTCCATTCCTTAATGGCTTTAATTTTGTTAGGGTCTACTTTCACAACCTCGTGAGATATAATATGACCCAGATATTCCACCTCTTGTACTCCAAAGAAACATTTGGATGTTTTTTCATATAATTGTTTCTCCTGCAATAGTTTGAGCACCCTGTCAACATGTTCAACATGATCCTTCCAAGACTTGCTGTAGATTAGTATATCATCAAAGGAAGGGTTTGAAAATGGAATTCATCAACCCTTGAAATGTAGAAGGTGCATTGGTAAGGCCAAAAGGCATGACCAAAAATTCATAATGACCCTCATGAGTTCGAAATGCTATTTTTGGAATATCTTCAGTCTTCATTCTAATTTGAAGATATCCTGAACAAATATCCAACTTGGTAAAATAAATTGCTCCATGTAATTCATCCAATAATTCATCAATCACAGGAATGGGAAATTTATCTTTAATGGTGAGCTTATTAAGCTCCCTATAATCCAGACACATTCGCCATGATCCATCCTTCTTGTGTACCAATACTACGGGAGCAGAGAAAGAACTTTGACTAGGTTGAATTATACCTGCCTCTAACATTTCTGCAATCATACGTTCAATTTCGCTCTTTTGGAAGTAAGGATATCTATAAGGCCTGATGTTTGGAGGAACACTTCCTGGAATCAAATGAATAGCATGATCATGATCATGAATAGGTAGGAGTCCTTTGGGAGTTTCAAACACCTTGGAATGATTGTCCAAGACTTGTTGGAGATCTGCAGAAATAGATGATTTTGATGTCGGAACTTCTAGTGAGCATAATTGTGCAATTACGCCTCATTTTTCTTTCTTTAGAAGCTTTGTCATGACATTAGAGCTTATTATCCTTCCCGAATTCCCTTCAATACCCTGTAATTCGACTTCCTTTCCTTCTGAAAAAAATTTCAAGAAAAGTTCTTGAAAATTAAAAGTTACCGTCCCGAAAGATTGTAACCATT
Source organism: Pinus albicaulis (assembly GCA_034641835.2). Classification (NCBI taxonomy): domain Eukaryota; kingdom Viridiplantae; phylum Streptophyta; class Pinopsida; order Pinales; family Pinaceae; genus Pinus; species Pinus albicaulis. Next base: position 1,712,585,012 of record CM076581.1, read on the forward strand.
GTACTCCTAATACAACATCATCACCTCCCATAGGAATGGAAAGCATTGGACTAGTAAACACATATTCCCCCATGGTTAGCTTGATATTATGGCATTTTCCAAATCAATTTATAGTTCCTCCATTTGCAACCATCACTTGACATTCTGGTGCTGGGTATAGGAAACAATTTAATTCCTTAGCTACCTTACAATGAATAAAATTATGGGTGCTACCTGAATCAATCAACATTATTACTTTTTTCTTCTTTATTTTTCCTTTTATCTTGGGAGTTTGAGGAGTGGTAATTCCTGCGAGTGCATTACACGATATGGTCGGATTCATTTCTTCCTCTTCTGGGGTTGGTTCCTGGTGTATATCCTCTTCTTGTTCATTTTCTTCTTCCTCTTCACAATCTATGTAAAATAATTTCTTCTCAGCACACTTATGACCTTTAGTGTATTTGCTATCACAACTGTATCAAAGCCCTTTTTCTCTTTTTTCTTCCAATTTTGTGGTGTCAACCTTGTAGGTTGTGAAAATCTAGATGTAGCAACACTTCCTTCTTTATAGAATTGAGTGGTAGGCTTCCTTGTCGCCATTATTTTACATTCAACTTTTCTTGCCAACCTGAATGCCTTCTCCAATGAATCTGGTTCCAAAACACGAACTTCATGTTGGATTTTATCCTTTAAAGTGCCTATGAAGAGATCGATCCTGTGTTCCTCTGGAATATCAGTTACCCTTATATTCAATTTTTGGAAGTCCTCAATGTGTTGCCCCACTAAACTCTTTTGTTTGAGATTTATCAATTGGCTAAAGAAGGTGTTTCTCTTTGTATCCTCATAATGTGCTATCATTTCCTCCGTAAAAATTGACCAAGTGACAATTTTTTTACGGGAGAAAAGCCATCGATACCATACAAATGTATTTTGTTCTAAATGCAAAGTTGCAATGCGTACCTTTTGTGTGTTTTTCACATTATGGAGATCAAAATATTGCTCCATCTATAGTATCCATGTTACAGGATCCTTTCCATCAAACTTCCTCATATCCATTTTGGAATATGGTGGTTCTTCCCGCCAACATTAGAGTTTATGAAATCACGATTAACATTTATTTTGTTCTCATCATGAGGTTCTTCTACTATATTTTTACCATTAGGAAACATTTCTTGTATCAACTTTGTCAAATCTTCGATGTTTGATTTTAGATCATCCATCTTAGCTTCCATGCCAGCTTCCATTCCATCCATCTTAGCTTCCACGCCATCCATCTTAGCTTCCAAGCCTTTCTTCAAACCGTCCATCTTCACTTCCACGCCATCCATCTTAGCTTCCATGCCTTTCTTCAAACTGTCCATCTTCACTTCCACGCCTTTCTTCAAAACTTCCATTTCATTTTTTGTTGCTTTTTGAGAGAGTGAAATTTGTTGCACTTGCTCTTGTAATTTTGATAGATCATGTTGCAATTCTTCATCTTCATGAGTCATGGTAGAGCCTTCTGAAGGCTTAATGGGTTTTGAATTATTTTTAGGTGCCATTTTAGAATCCAATATTGATACCTATTCTATAATATTCCCTTGGAATCAATTCAACTTGATTCTTCAAACAAGACTTATGCAATTCGAAAAAAAAATACACACCTTTTACTTGCTTTGAGGAGCTCGATATTGAAATTGAATTATCTCTGTAACTAAAAATCTTCAATATCTAAAATTCAGCCCTTTCATAGCCCTCTGAAGCTTCTTTCAAATGCCATAGGTCTGATCTAATTTGGATTCCCCAAGACAAAGTTGTGTCCAATCTCCCACAATGACCTAATTTTGGATTGGTTCTGTTAGCCACCCATATTTTTTCAATTATATCAGCTGGTGGCTAAATTTTCTTTGCATCCTTCAAGAAACAAATTCAGGCCTAAAATTGTTGGTACTTGAAGTCTGTTGGTAAGATCCTAAACTACTGGTTGGTTCTACATACTTTTCCCCCTCTCTGCCTCTGATATTCCATGAAAATCCTAGTCAAGTATTGCTGCATCCTCCTCCTTTTTTCCTCTCCCCTTCTTCCATCTTTCCTTCATTTCTTCAGTCTCCTTTCATCCTTAAAAACCCCACCAAACCCTGTTATATTCCTTACCCCTTCAATAAATCTCATTTCCTAAGGTGAAAAACCTATTTTTAGCCTATCGGAACCTTCTTTCTTCTTCAAAAATCATTGAAAAACATATAAAAACGCCTATTTTCCGCGCGCTGGTTTAAGCCCCTTAGGCTAAGCTCCTGCCTTCTCTCCATCCATATGCCCCGACGCCAGAACCGTGTGCTAAGTCCGCTGGGCGCTTAACTCTTGGAATTTATTTTTGCCCGAAAAACACTGAAAAACCTTTGTAAAACGCAAAGTCGGGTTTTGTTTTATTTTTCATAAAGTTCTCCGCTGAAGAAATTATATTAAAAATCGACCGTCGATCCATCCCACGGATCAACGGTGCGGAGCACCCCTAGCCTGGTGGACCCCCTTTCTCCGCACCTGTCTCCAAAACCACGGTTTCATCCCGCACCACTTAACGTCGGATGGCAGTTTTTCCCGTCGGCCAGCGATTCCACACGCTGGCCGACACGTGTTCTCCACCCAGTGCCAAAACCGCCATGCAAATTCCATTTCCCGCACGTTAATCATCGTACCATGGTTCCGCAGTGGGATTCACCTCCACCGTCAAATCTAGGATCACCCATCCGATGGTCATTGATCGCATCTCCTGCTCGCCCGTTAAATCTTCCCCGGCGTGTTCAAAGGCCAATCCCCGCCGTCGATCTCTGTAGATCGACGGCTTACATTCACTCTCCCGATTCCATTGTACAGTCCACCTTTTTCCCCGTTGACTGTTCAAAATGCTCCCAACCGTTGATCGCAATACGATCAATGGCTCTGATCGCTCCATTTTCGCGCACATCCTCCGATGCAGTATATCCATATAACGCAGGATTTCCTCATTTTTCTTGTATTTTGCAGGTTTTTAAGGTTTTTCTTCGTGTTCTATGAAAATCTAAAGGATGAGGGTGACGACTCCAGTCCTTCCGATTAATCCAGGGAATCGATCATACGGTGAAGAACAATGATATCAACAAGGTTTCATGAGCCTTGGTTGCCGCACATCCCTGTAAATCTTGAAGAATGTCGTCGATATCAGAGCAGAGAAAGAGTATCAGATTTTGAAGATTGAGTGAACCAGAGCAGCAGTTTTATGAATAAATTGACGGGGATTATGGCTAAGAACGGTTATTAGAGGCCTAATCCCCGGCTCAGAACACAGATTAAAGCAAAACCTAAAAGTGTTCATCAGACGATTGCCTCCACTGCCATAATTTGAGGCAAATTGATTCCTCAACCACCGCAGTGCCACCTATTGCCTCAGAATGCTCAATCAGAGGAGGAATTTATTGAACAAGATCAGATATTATGCCTCGGAACAACCAAAGAAGTTATTACTGCACCAGATTTAAATGACAGAATGTTTGCAGAGTAACCCTAACAGTACGCAGAGCCTCAAAGGTCAACAAAAGCTCCCTTCGAGCTTACTTCTTAAGTGTAAACACATTAATGCAATGTAACACCTGTAGAATTTCTTCATCGAGCCTCACGGGGTCAGGAAGACACTAATTCTGCATTAATTGTATTTGAGATCTTTTTATCAGATCTCACCTCCTCATCCTTCTATAAATACTCCAGAAGAAGATGAGTGAGGGGTTGGATTAGTTGGTTTTCAATGTAATTGCTGAAGCGTTGTAGCTGTTTCTGAGTGGAAAACTCTTGACTGTAAATAGTGGTTTCATGGGCCCTTGGAGCTCTGCTTGTAACAGATAGGTTAGGTTGTGAGGAGAGGTGAATTAAAACATTGGATTTGAAGATTGTAACCGGTTTGAAGCAATCAATACAAGCTGATTTATGGGATCCTGGTCTATGCTAATGGTGATGTTATTCTCACTGTAACTTGTCATTTTATTTCTATTTTCAATTTGTTTCATTTTCCACTGTAAAGAACAGTTTAAACAGTGTTAGAGTTTGTTGTATATCAGTAATCTTCTCTGGCTGAAAAATCTTTATCCCAATGTTTTCTTCTAATTGTGTTATTTAGAAATGATTCAATTCAGTCTAAGCACAGAGATGCTGGCGTTCCCTCATCTTTTCGTCACTGCTGAATGTTATTTTTAAATGTTACTTTCATATATGTTGTGTAATGAATGAATTGAGGAAATCAAAGGTTAGCCCTGAGTCCCTTTCTTGTTTGCTCAACTACTTGTCTGTTTCCCTTAGGATGTGTCAAAAGCTGACTAGTTTCAAAGTACTTATCAGATCTTGGGCCATTTTGTGTTATCTTGGTGATTGTCTTGGAAGTAACTAAGTAAAGAAGAACTAGGAGAGGATCAGGGTGAGTCCCAGCCCACTAGCTTCTGCTCTAAAGGTAGCCTTCAAGTTTCCCTTTGTTTTTAATCTGTGTTCTATCAGAAGTGTATCAAAGGCTGGATAGTTTCAAAGTACTTACCAGATCCTAGTTTGCTTCTATGTTTTGCTTAAGTGCCTGGTCAAAGGCTGGCTAGTTTCAAAGTACTTACCAGATCCTGGGCTGCTCTTTGTTCTGCATCTGTTAATTCCCTTTCTTTTTGTATCACCCCATTCCATAAATCAAACTTCAAAGAGATCCTTAGGCCTAGATGACTTTCCCCATAGATTACTCTTGAACCTGGATGTTTCAATTAAATTCTCTTATGACTCCATAGCCCAATGGATTGAAAACTTGCCATCATCTTTCTTTAGAATCAAAGCTTATTCTGTTCGCTTGCAACTTCTCACCTTTGAACCTATTTGCATATAGATCTTTCCGTCTCAGACAACAACTATGTTCAACCATCTGAGAAAACCAAACAAAACCCTTGGCCTTCATAACTAGCCTAATACCATCACCCTAAACTTCAAAGACAATATCCATCTTTGTGCATATTGGAGAGATCCCTCTCCGGATTCAGGAGGGCTAGATCCTAGAATCCCAAAGTTGGTTGAAATGATGTTAACTCTGTGATCGGACTTTTCCAATCTTGCTTGTTACAGAGACCTAACATTTCTGGCGACTCCACTGGGGACAAAACTCAGAAACTTCTACATTCAAATCTATTCATAAAGAAGCTTGCATTGGGGTTCATAGAGCACTTGCTTTATTAGCCAGCTTGAGCCACCAGAACCTAACATTTCTGGCGACTCTGCTGGGGACTCAAACCCAGAAACTTCCTAACTCCTTGAGAGTCATAAGTAGCCTTTTCAAGCACTACCAAGAAAATGGTAATTAAGATGAAGATCAATTGAATCAGTGACAAACTAGGTCAATCCTAGGATTCTTTTAGGTTTTTATCTAACCTTGGAAAATCAGCTAGCTTAGCCATAAGGATAGAATGTCTTTGTTTCATAACCGTAGCTAAGTTTTGAGGCAAAGTTAGGACATTCTTTTAAAACCACAAATATAAACAATTCAGAAAATACCAAAAACATTTCAGATTGGTAGTAAAACACTAGTTTTGATATCTTGTATACGTCTTTGATGTGTTTTACCCTATACTCTTAGACAGAGTCTGGAAAGGGCCAGGTAGCCTCTGGATCTCATCCTCTTTTGGGGGTGACATATCTGGTGAATTCCCTCCCAATCAACCTCTTGTTAGAGTTTGTTGTGTTTTGAGATATCCTTGAGAAGGAATGTTTCACAAACACTGTGGTGGACAGTGTACTCCTTTGAAAACACTCTGAACCTTCCACCTGGCGACTCCACCAACCTCAACAGACCTTAAGACTCCACTGGGAAGAACCCTTATCATTATAAAATCGTTCAAACTCAGTTAGAGGACTGCAGGATTCGAATTGAGAAAACAGATTAGTTAACCGTCTAAAGATTGTCATATCTGGTTGAACTTTTCTTGTTTAAGTTGGGTCTAAACATATAAACATTGTGGCTCCTAAAAAGATTTACACTAGAGCCCATCCTGACCCAGATCCTCCTGAAATAGTTGATAACCCAGAAAGAATTCTTAGGAAGTCTCCTAGGATACAATCTTCAACTATTTTCAGACCACCCCTAAGAGCTAATTCAGTCCCAGAAAACCTTTCAGCTCTTCATGAATCACAAATTGACTTATTAAACCCATTCAGAACTAGGTCATTTGGGGATTTAGATCAGTTAGATTCTGAGCCTACACTTTCATCTCCCGAAACAAGTAAGACTCTTGGGAATAGAGAATCAACACCTCCTGATTTAGATTTCATACATAATCTAGGTGTCTCTCATCCGAGATCAGCTCAGGGATCTACTGCTGTTCCATCCACTTCTGTTCATCTTTCATCCACTGTTCAAACCACTCCACTTCAACCCACACCTCCTCTTGTAAATCCACCCCCACCACATATCATGGCAGCATGGTATGCTCCCTTAGTCCTTCATGTACCATTAGTCAATCTTCCACAAGATTATCAGTCCAAAATTCCGTTATATGATGCTAGTAATACCATAACAGCATCTCAACATGTGGATAAGATGAATGACTACTTTGACAGAAATGAAATTGATAATGAATCTGTCAAAATCAGATTGTTTGCTCAAATTTTGGGGGGAGAAGTGAGAAAATGGTTTAAAGATTTAACCCCCCATAGTATTAACGACCTCCAAGCCTTCCATCAAACATTCTTAAACAAATGGGAGGTAAGGAAGAACCCTCTCCAAGTCCTTGCCGACTATAACAATCTCCATAGGAACCCTGGGGAAAGTGTACAAGCTTATTGTACCAGATTCAACAGTGTGTATAACGCACTTTCCCCTGAACTGAAACCTCCTCAGGGATCAGCCTTAAACAAATTTCTGGAAGGTTTTGATCCAGACATGACATATTCACTCAGAGAAAGAGTCTTTGCAACCTTTGAAGATATGCAAAGAGGTGCTCTTTCTGTGGAAGTTAACCTCATGGAAAAGAGAGCAAGGATGAAAGCTGAAAAGAGAGTATCTTTTAGAGAGGAATCCACCCCTTCCACTTCAAGCTCGAAGATGGAAAGAATGATGGAAGAAATGATGAAGAAAATGAGCATTCTAGAGAGAGCACAAGCAAGTCTAAATCAAAACGCTCCTCAAAACAGAAACCAAAACCAGACTCAGAATCTTAGAAGAAATCAGCCTCCAAACAGACCCAGGGAAGATGATCAGCAGGTCATTCCTCCCTTTCATCAGAACTTTTTAAGTGAGGTTGAACAAACAGATCAAATAACAGAGGAAGATGATATAAACTTATTTGGGGTAGATGATTATGACTTTGAGGTTCATTATGATGAAAAACAAGGTCTTTATACGCCTTGTGATGACAGAAGAGATGATAATCAGAATTACTATCAAAATATGGAAAACGCTGTCATAGAGCCTTTAAGGGAATATGAACTCAGAAGTAGATCTAATCAACAAACCCCCAACAATAAAACCTCTGAAAAACCTTCTCAAAACAGCACTGTAACCAAGTCTAAAACAATCAAACAAAAGGACAAAACGGTGGCTGTTGATTCTGGTAATGGTAAAGAGAAAGACACTCAAAATATCGAAAAACAGAGTGCCAACGTTAGTAGTGCTAGCACCTCAGTTAGCACTCCTGGAAAGACAACTGTTTCAACTGTAGATAAACCAAATCAGCAAGCTGTTATTGCTGATAAAGTGGCAGTAAACAAGGCTGAAGTCAATGCTTTGAAGAATCAAAACCTTTTCAGCCTAGAACAGGAAATCTCAAAGATCAAAATCTATGTTCCTTTGACTGAGTTAGCTGCCCAACATGTATATAGGTCCAAAATTTTGAAGGCTTTAAACTTAGAAGATAACGAAGATACTCTCAATCTTAGTGATGACCAACCAGAGCTTATTTTTGGCCCAAAGATTGAAGGAAAGTTCCAAGAAGGTCCTGTCCCTCCCTTTTATGTAAGCCTAAACATCCATGACAAAATTCTGCATAATGTTATGCATGACTCAGGCGCTTCCCATAATTTAATGCCAAAGGCTGTAATGGAAAGCCTGGGTCTTGAAATTACCAGACCTTACAGAGACCTGTACTCTTTTGACTCAAGCAGAGTTAAGTGTCTAGGATTGATTAAAGACCTCTGTGTTAATTTAGCCCAAATTCCAGCCAAATGTTTAGTCATGGATGTTGTTGTGGCTAATGTCCCCCCAAAGTATGGAATGCTTTTATCAAGGTCTTGGGGGGCTAAGTTACAGGGGACCATGCAAATGGATATGACCTATGCAACTATCCCTGTTTTCAATCAAACTAGGAAGCTTTATAGGGAATCCCACATGCAATACACAGTAACAAGTCAGGATCGGCCTCAAAAATCCCCTCTCTATGCTATAAACACGAGCCTTGATTCTTTTATCATGTTTAATAATGAAGCACTCACAGAACAAATTATTTCAATAGAATCCATGGCTGAGATGAAAGAGGAGGAAAACAACGCTGAAGTGCCGAAACAGTCTATTGCGTCTGAAGATCCTAGCAAACTAAACTCAGATCTTGAACTGCAAGTTATCAATCCCTTGAGCTTAAAACTTGACAGACAGAAAGACAGTCCTCAACCCGATGATAAACTTGAGGAATCAAATGATACAACGTCCATTCACCAAACTGAAAATCTGCCTCTTTGGACTATGTATTTTGATGGGTCATGCACCAAAACAAATGCTGGTGCAGGTGTCTGGATCACTAACACTGAAAATAATCATATAGAATGTATCTCATGCAAATTAAACTTTCAGTGTTCCAACAACATAGCAGAATATGAATCCCTTCTCTTAGGCTTGCATCTTTTGAAAAAATTAGGTGCCAAGAGAATCGATGTTTATGGAGATTCTGAATTAATCATTAGGAAAGTTAATGGGGAGTATAATGCAAATCACCCAAGACTTAGGGCCTACAGGAATGATGTTGTTGATCTTTTGAAAACATTTGAGGAGTCCTCTTTATCTTTTGTCCCAAGAAAAAGAAATATTGCAGCCCACAATTTAGCCTTTGCTGCTAGAACCTTCCCAATGCTGTATGATGACACCTCTCAGATAAAATTCAGACCAGCTATCCCAGATAATAAGAAATATTGGCAGGTATTTGATGGAGATAAACAAATAGAAGACTTCATGCAATTCAGAAATGAGTTTGAACCCCATAGTTCAGATTCTGACTATGATACAGACTGCAGTGAAGAAAATTTTCTTGGTGAAGAAGAACCATCTCCACAGCTGGTAGATATAAACCTTCAGACTATCATGTCTAGACACCAAACAGAACTAAGTGCAAAATCTGAAACAGAAGAAATGGAAACTATGCATTCTAGTAATGATAGTCTGCCCAAGGGTTTGGCCCCTCTAGAAGAACTGTTTGATTTTGACGATGTGGCCAACAAACCGAAACTGGAACCTGTGGAAACCGAAGTGGAGGAATGTAATATAGGCAGTGAGGAAAAACCGATATTGATCAAACTGTCTAAAACTTTGCCAGCTCACATTAAACTCAAATAATTAGAGTTGTTTAAATAATTTTCTGATGTTTTTGCATGGAGTTACGAAGATCTTAAATCCTATGACACTGAAATAATACAGCACAAAATCCCTCTTAAAGAAAACCAAAAACCATTCAAACAAAAACTGCGCAGAATCAACCCTGTCCAATTGCCATTGGTTAAGAAGGAAATCATGAAGATGCATGATGCTGGCATTATTGTCCCTATTAGATATTCTGAGTGGGTATCTAATCTGGTGTCTGTTAGGAAAAAGACTGGAGAAATCAGGCTTTGTATAGACTTCAAGAATTTAAACAAAGCTTCATTGAAAGACAACTACCCTTTACCCAAGATGGATCATATTTTGCAAAGGGTGGTGGGGTCTAAAAGAATTTCTTTGCTGGATGGCTATTCAGGGTATAATCAAGTCCTAGTCCACCCTGATGATCAATTAAAGACAGCTTTTACTACACCATGGGGCACTTTCATGTATGTGAAAATGCTTTTTGGTTTAATGAATGCTGGAGCAACTTTTCAGAGAGCCATGGACATAGCATTCTCGGAAGAATTGGGCTTCTTCATCATTATCTATCTTGATGATGTGACTGTGTTTTCAAAAACAGATGAAGAACACTTAGAAAATTTGAGGAAAGTTTTCGAGAAATGCAGAAGGTTTGGGATATCTTTGAACCCCAAGAAGACTTTATTTGGTCTCCAAGAAGGTAAGCTTCTTGGACATATCATTTCGGAGCAGGGCATAAAGATAGATCCCATGAGGATTGAGGCCATATTGCAAATCTCTCCTCCTCGAAATATCAAAGAGTTGCAGTCTTTCATAGGGAAGATTAACTTTTTGAGAAGGTTCATCCCCAACTTGGCTGAGCTCCTTAGGAATATCACAAACATGTTGAAGAAGGAGCAAGGGGTAAAATGGACCTCAGAAGCAAAGACATCCTTTGAACTGGTGAAACAAGCGTTAACCAAAACACCGGTTCTCATAAGTCCTGATTTTTCCAAGGATTTTTATATCTTCTCATTTGCATCAGAACATACTATAGCTGCTGTCCTTTTACAGAAAAATCCACAAGGACAAGAGCAGCCTATTGCATTCTTTAGCAAGGCATTGAGGGATGCCCCGTTGAGGTATAACATTATGGAAAAACAGGCTTTTGCTTTGGTAAAAGCTTTAAAAGACTTCAGGGTATACATCCTTCACTCACACATCATTGCCTTTGTCCCAAATTCGGTTGTAAAATACATTCTAACCCAGGATCCAGATGGTAAGAGAGGTAAGTGGATTGCTGTTATTCTTGAGTATGATTTAGAGATTAAACCCACTAAGCTTATCAAAGGTCAAGGTCTAGCTAGGTTAATGGCTGAATCAAATTGTGAAGTTCTTGATATTAATATGATTAATGCTTTGGATGACCAAGAAGAATTCTCAACTCCCATTGTTGAAGATCATTTTGCGAATTCTCCTTGGTATACTGATATTGTTTTTGTTTTGCTTAATTTAAACACACCTCCTGGTTTATCCAAAACAAAGGCAAGGTTCCTAAAGTTAAAAGCTGTAAACTATTGCATTATTGATAAATGTCTTTATTGGAAAAATGCTAGTGGTATATTGCTTAGATGTTTTCCTGAGTTGGATGCAGAAAAGATTAAGCAGGAATTCCATGAAGGAGAGTGTGGAGGCCATGTGTACTGGAAGTCAACAGCCAACAAAATTTTGAGGGCTGGTTTCTATTGGCCTACTCTTTTTCCTGATGTACACAAACTGACAACCACTTGCCATAAATGCCAATTGTTCGAGGGCAAGAGAAAATTACTACCCCTTCCTCTACATCCAATTACTGTTGAAGCCCCTTTTCAACAGTGGGGACTTGACTTCATAGGAGAAATCCACCCACCATCCTCTGCCCAACACAGGTGGATCCTTACTGCCACAGACTATTTCACTAAGTGGATAGAAGCCATTCCTTGTAGACAGGCCAATGATTCAGTTATCATTAAATTCATAGAAACTAACATCCTCTCCAGATTTGGCTGTCCTACCAAGATCATTACAGATAATGCTGCAGCATTTGGGTCAAAGAAAATGGTGGAATTCTGTCATAAATACCAGATAACATTGGGACACTCCACAGCCTATTATCCTCAGGGTAATGGACTTGCAGAGTCTTCCAACAAAAGCTTAGTGAACATAATAAAGAAACTGTTAGAAGACAACAAGAAGTCTTGGCACATAAAGCTGATCCATGCACTATGGGCTGACAGATTAACATTGAAGAAGTCCATTGGTATGTCACCCTTCCAGCTTGTGTATGGTACAGATGCAATTTTTCCTAACAGCCTTGGTGTACCAGTTATGAAGTTAATTCAAGAGCTCCAAACTGAAGAAAATGACATAATCAGAAGAATAAATCAGACCATTCATCTTCAGCAAACCAGAGAGGAAGTGTACAACAAAACATTACAGAAGCAAGACAATATCAAAAAGATATTTGACAGAAGAACAAAGGCCAGCAATTTCAAAATTGGGGACAAAGTTTTAAAGTGGGACTCAAAGAGGGAAGACAAGGGAAAGAATGGTAAATTTGACAATCTGTGGCTTGGCCCTTACTCCATTCATTCAGTTGCTGGGAACAATGCATTCTTCTTACAAGAACTGAATGGAACAGAATTGTTTGGGGGTCCTGTCAATGGCAGGATGCTTAAGCATTACCTGTCTTAAATTATTTCATGTTTGAAGCCTTTTTACCTTTTTTCCGCTGTAAATATTTCATCCACCATTGCATTTAAAGTTATGAAAAATCAAAAAATACAAAAACAAAGAAAGAAAGAAAAGAGGGCAGAAATGAAAAACAAGAAAGGCAAGGCCCCATGCCAAAAAAAAAGAGAAATGAATCTGAAAGTGTGCAAGCTTAAATGCCACTCCTTGAAACACACTTCTAATTGGTCAAACTGTTTAATCTTGACCAATTAGCTTTCAATTTTCTGCTGATAGGGTAGCAAATTTGATTTTCCAAACTGTTTAATCTTGGCTTATCAGTAGATAGAGTAGGGTAGAAATTAAGGTTCAAACCAGCTCAAAATCTTAACCAAAGTTTCCAAAGAGATGACTCAAAACTACTCCAATTTCTGAGTCAAAGAGAAAAGACCTGGTTCTAATTCGCTCAAAACTTGAACCAGAAGAGAAGCAAAGATGGCTCACCAAAAAAGGAAAAACAGAGCTGTGAAGATAAGAGAAGGCCATAATGAGAAATTTCCAGATCTTAAGCCTTCTGTTTTGATTTAAAATTTTCTGCAAATAATAATCTATGTGCAGCTTGTCTTTATGCCATAAATCATAGCAAGTCAAACAGCTCAATCTTGACTTGACTATTTTTAAATTTTTGTTGTAGAATTTAGTGAATGAAAGTTTGTTGGACTATTTAATCCCAACAGACAGTAGAATAGGTAGAGAAACATTTGAGCTCAACTGTTTAATCTGAGTTCAAGGAGAAATAAGGAGCAGAAATAGATTAGATTTCCTGCTTTCAAAAGAATAAAATGTTGAGAATAGAGTTTGCCAATCCAAGTGCACTCTGATGAAGAAAAAATGTTAGATCAGTAGGATTGGGGTAGGTAGAAGTTGTATTGATGAAATCCATCTTTCTTTCATAAACTGATATTATTTTTTCAAAGGGAAAGAAAGAGCAAGCAATAGGTCAAGCACCAGTCAGCATCCCAGAGAAATCAAGTCTGAATTCTTGATGCCTTCAAGAAGGCATCATCCCCAAGTGGAGCCACTGTTAGCCACCTATATTTTTCAATTATATTAGCTGGTGGCTAAATATTCTTGGCAGCCTTCAAGAAACAAATTTAGGCCTAAAATTGTTGGTACTTGAAGTCTATTGGTAAGATCATAAACTACTGGTTGGTTCTACATACTTTTCCTCCTCTCTGCCTCTGATATTCCATGAAAATCCTAGTCAAATATTACTGCATCCTCCTCCTTTTTCCCTTCCCCTGTTTCCATCTTACCTTCATTTCTTCAGTTCCCTTTCATCCATAAAAACCCCACTAAACTCTGTCATATTCCTTACTCCTTCAATAATCTCATTTCCTAAGGTTGAAAACCTATTTTTTAGCCTATCGGAACCTTCTTTCTTCTTCAAAAATCATTGAAAATCATATAAAAACGCCTATTTTCTATGCGCTGGCTCTTCAGCCCCCTCAGGATAAGCCCCTGCTCGTCTTTCTCCACATATTCGAGCGCTGGAACCAACGGTCAAGCCTTTATGCGCTTAATCAAAAAATAACCCCTCTCCGCCACATTTTTCCTTTGAAAAACCAAAAACCCACATTTCTAAAGTTTCAGCTGGGAAGTTTTAAATCACGTGTTTACATTTCATGATCAACCAGAGCCGTCGATCTGCTCCCTAGATCTGACGGAGCAGAACGAGCCCCCACCTGGTGGACCCCCCTTCCCGCGCTGTTTCCTGTTTCCACCGGTTTCATCCCGCACCGCTTTCTGCGTAAAGCTGGTTTTCCCCGTCGGCCAGCGATTCCACACGCTGGCCGACACGTGTCCTCCGCCTCGTTCCAAAACTGCCGTGCAAATCCCATTGCCCGCATGCTAATCCTCGTACCATAGCCTAGCAGCGGGATCCACCTCCACCGTTGGATTTGGGCCCTCCAATCTGACGGTTGCCGATCGCCCGATCCTCCCGGTCTTTAACGAACTCGCCCGCCCGTTAAATCTCCCCCGACGCGTTTGAAAGCCGATCCCCACCGTCGATCTCCGCAGATCGACGGCTCTCATTCATTCTCCCGATTCCATGGTACAAGTTCACTTTTTCTCCGCTGACTTTTCAGAAATGCTCCCGACCATTGATCGCAATACGATCAACGGCTCAGATCGCTCCATTTTCCCGCACGCCCTCCGATGCAGTCTATCCATATAATGCAGGATTTTCTCATTTTTCTTGTATTTTGCAGGTTTTAAGGTTTTTTCGTCGTGTTTCAATGAAAATCTAAAGAATGAGGGTGACGACTCCCGTCCTTCTGATTAATCCAGAGAATCGACCGCAGGGTGAAGAATAAAGATATCAACAAGGTTTCATGAGCCTTGGTTGCTACGTGTCCCTGTAAAACCTGAAGAATGCAGTCAACATCGACGCAGGGAAGAGTATCAGATTTCGAAGACATAATGAACTAGAGCAGCAGTTTTTTAGATAGATTGGCGGGGATTACGGCTAAGACGGTTATCAAAAGCCTAATCCCCATCTTCGAGCACAGATTAAAGCAAAACCTAAAAGTGTTCATCAGACATTGCCTCCACCGCCATACTTTGGGGCAAATTGATTCCTCAACCACCGCAGTGCCACCTATTGCCTCAGAATGCTCAATCAGAGGATGAATTTATTGAACAAGATCAGATATTATGCCTCGGAACAACCAAAGGAGTTATTTCTGCACCAGATTTAATGACAGAATGTTTGCAGAGTAACCCTAATAGTACGCAGAGCCTCAAATGTCAACAAAAGCTCCTTCCGAGCTTACTTCATAAGTATAAGCGCATTAATGCAGTGGAACACCTGTATAAATTCTTCATCGAGCCTCCCAGGCCGAGAAGACATTAATTCTGCATTAATTGTATTTGAGATCTTTTTATCAGATCTCACCTCCTCATCCTTCTATAAATACTCCAGAAGAAGATGAGTGAGGGGTTGGATTAGTTGGTTGTCAATGTAATCGCTGAAGCGTTGTAGCTATTTTTGAGTGGAAAACTCTTGACTGTAAATAGTGGTTTCATGGGCCCTTGGAGCTCTGCTTGTAACAGATAGGTTAGGTTGTGAGGAGAGGTGAATTAAAACATTGGATTTGAAGATTGTAACCGGTTTGAAGCAATCAATACAAGATGATTTATGGGATCCTGGTCTATGCTGATGGTGATGTTATTCTCACTGTAACTTGTCATTTTATTTCTGTTTTCAATTTGTTTCATTTTCCACTGTAAAGAACAGTTTAAACAGTGTTAGAGTTTGTTGTATATCAGTAATCTTCTCTGGCTGAAAAATCTTTATCCCAATGTTTTCTTCTAATTGTGTTATTTAGAAATGATTTAATTCAGTCTAAGCACAGAGATGCTGGCGTTCCCTCATCTTTTCGTCACTGCTGAATGTTATTTTTAAATGTTACTTTCATATATGTTGTGTAAGGAATGAATTGAGGAAATCAAATGTTAGCCCTGAGTCCCTTTCTTGTTTGCTCAACTATTTGTCTGTTTCCCTTAGGATGTGTCAAAAGCTGACTAGTTTCAAAGTACTTATCAGATCTTGGGCCATCCTGTGTTATCTTGGTGATTGTCTTGGAAGTAACTAAGTAAAGAAGAACTAAGATGAGGAGAAAGGTGAGCCCTGCCCGCTAGTTTCTGCTCCAAAGGTTGCCTTCAAGTTTCCCTTTGTTTTTAACCTGTGTTATGTTAGAAGTGTATCAAAGGCTGGATAGTTTCAAAGTACTTACCAGATCCTAGTTTGCTTCTATGTTTTTCTTAAGTGCCTGGTCAAAGGCTGGCTAGTTTCAAATTACTTACCAGATCCTGGGCTGCTCTTTGTTCTGCATCTGTTAATTCCCTTTCTTTTTGTATCACCCCATTCCATAAATCAAACTTCGAAGAGATCCTTAGGCCTAGATGACTTGCCCCATAGATTACTCTTGAACCTGGATGTTTCAATTAAATTCTCTTATGACTCCATAGCCCAATGGATTGAAAACTTGCCATCATCTTTCTTTAGAAACCTAGATGTTTCAATTAAATTCTCTTATGACTCCATAGCCCAATGGATTGAAAACTTGCCATCATCTTTCTTTAGAATCAAAGCTTATTTTGTTCACTTGCAACTTCTCACCTTTGAACCTATTTGCATATAGATCTTTCCGTCTCAGACGGCAACTATGTTCGACCATCTGAGAAAACCAAACAAAACCCTCGGCCTTCATAACTAGCCTAATACGTTCACCTTAAACTTCAAAGACAATATCCATCTTTGTACATATTGGAGAGATCCCTCTCCGGATTCAGGAGGGCTAGATCCTAGAATCCCAAAGTTGGTTGAAATGATGTTAACTCTGTGATCGGACTTTGCCAATCTTGCTTGTTACAGAGACCTAACAGGTTCAGTAGAGAAAACTTGTAGGACTTGCCACGTGTCACTGTTTCGTTATTTGTCTCTGAAATTGATAGGAAAGAAACTAAAGTCCGTTTTCTTGCGACCACTTTTTACGACACTCAAATCCACTTCCCAGAGAGAGAGTTATTGAACTTTTCCCACGATCACCTCTTTGAGATGAAATTCAGGAGCCTGAAAAAGCACTACCTTCCATAGCTCATATCTCCACAAATATTGCGAACCAAGATCTGAAATGTTTTGATGAATTTCCTCAGGATTTTAGCTTCGCACAGTACGAATTTCAGATTCTGAACCTTCATAGAAACAAATTTATAGCGAAAATTCCACGATGACCTGTTTAGGAGCTTGAAAAAAGACCTAACTTCCACAGATGATATGTCTGAAAATATTATGAACCAAGCTCTGAAATTTTTAGACAAGCTTCCTCAGGATTTCAGCTTCGCACCCTAAAAATTTCAGCTTCTAAAACTTCGTAGAAAAAAAATTATAGCAAACATGCCACGATGACCTGTTTGGAGCAGCGAAACCCTAGAATCCAAAGCTCTGATACCAAATGTTGTGTAACCAACTCCAAAAATAGAAGAAAAAAGATATCAACGCCTTAGAAATAAGCCACTTCGAGGGGGAAACCTCCAATACATTACATAAATGAACAATTCTTGGATGATACAATTTACAAAACCTCCTTTCATATATATAGGAGTCCATGGGGCCATAATGTAATCCTAGTGGGCCACAATGTAATCCTAGCCGACCTAACAATAATAATTTAAGGGCACAATAATAACAAAATGGGGGTTACAAAGGTACAATAATAACAATAAGGGGGTTACACTAACAATAATAAGGGACTATACTAGTAATATAGGGACCTAACAAAGAAGGAGAGATTAGCTGACATTCTCATGGTGAATGCAAATAAGCATACTAATGTGCTGACGAAGGAGTTTGAAAGGAACTCAGAGCAGCATACTGAAGTGTTGCCAGAGGAGGCTGAGGAGAAAGCCAGTGAAGATTTTCTGAGTCTTGAAGAAGACTTGGAACTGCAGAGAGGAAACTTGGTGACTGAATTACCAAGTGAGACCATTGGGTCTTGTGAATTTGAAGCTGACAATTTGATTGTGTTTACAGGTGATACAGAGGACAGAATTGTCTTGGAAGAAGAAGAACTGTTGCAGAAAGCAGATGAGACAATCATGTCTCATATGCAGAGGCTTGTTACCATGGGTGACAAGAAAGAGTTGGCTTGTCTGTATAGCCAGGAAAGAACTGTGGGATAAAATTTTGGAACTACTACAGTGATGGAGGATGAGGCTACAGTATTTGAAGAACTTGATTTGATTGCCAGAATCAATCAAGATGATGATGGACAATTACTGAAGATTGTCGAAACGGAAGACGAAGGTTATGCTGGAACTAATTTTCAGCATGTTGATGAAATGTTTGAGGAAAAATGGCTGAAATGTTTGCTGGAGACATTTGAACCAGAGGAAGAAGTTGCAGGAACTGAAGTAAATTTGCTTGAAGGTGATGAGCAAAAGAATATTGCAGGAGGACAGAAAGTTTGGGAGGCAGCAACATCTATGGTGGCAGCTGAGATAACATTAGCGGCAGCAACAGGAAGTGGAAGCAGCAGCAGTAGACAAAGAAATTTCCACACAGAGGAAAGGCTGGACATAGAGATTGAAAGCATCAGAAGACTGATGATGAAGGTGTCTCAGAGACAGCAGACAATAGCAAGAAAGAAGAAGAATTTCAGCAAGGGAAAAACAAAGGTAGAGTATGAAGGCATAGTTGGAGGCAGAATGCAGCATAAAGTGTGGAGACCTGGAGAAGAACAACAGATAGAAGCAGTGACAAGTGGAAAGTTACAGCACAAGATATGGGATCCAGGCATACACAGATCCGAACACATGATCAGGTGATCATGTTTAATTTCAACCTTGGGAGTCAGATGCAGGAGCATCAAGGCCATTTTTCATTTGTAATAAAGGGGGGTGTGACATTTTTATTATTTTATTAATTAATTTGTTATTTTTAATAAAATAGGAGATAAATTATATAAGTGAGGATTTTGTAAATATTCTTTTATTAATTAAAAGGATATGAGAGAAATAGATTAGGAGCAAAATTAGAGAGTAGGTATTCTATGTATGGGACTTTGTTGAGTCCACACCTAAAATATAGATTTAGTTGAAGATTAGGTGGAGAGATTTTTGGAGTGAATTAAATGCATTATTTATGTATAAATATGAGTGGTTTTTGTGAGGAAAATACAATTGAATAGTTGCAGAGAGAGTGAGATTAGAGTGCAGCATAGAGATTAAGTTTGTAAGCCTACGGGCCTTTGTAAAGGGCCGATAAATTGGAAATCAGGCCAAGAAGGAGGACTTCCATGTCAGGTTTGCATGATTAATGAAAGAAGTTGGGTTTTGAGTTAATTTCTATGGTATGGTTATGTGATTTTTGTTTATGAGTTGGATGCAATTAAATGAATCGAAATTTTAAAAGGACTGACAGTTCGATTTGAAGAAAACCGATGTCAAACCCACAATGCAGAAGGCATTGAATCGAGCGCTGAATCTTTGTATGAATGGGGATTGTTTTAATTGTAATTGAGTTTACGGTTTTGGGTATAAGTCTGTATAGAAATTTTAATCTTCTGGAAAACTGTTATCTATTGGTGAATTGGTATATAGACTGGCTAGTATTCAATTGTGTGAATCGATAACTATGTTGCATTGAGGCCAATACAAGAATCGATTTGATCCTGGAAATGAAGGATCGATAAAAGTTAATAACACGAGGATTTATATTCTCCGCATATTTTTAAATTGAATTCTGAGTAAAGAAATCGATTTCTTTTCTATTCTGAAATTATGCTGGCGTTGGTTAAAATAGAGGAATTGTGGAGTGAAGGCAATCTTCAATCTGCCCAGAAATTAATATGAGAATTAAGGGTCGATGAAGGAATCGATTCAAACTTGAGCAGTTCGGTGCGTGGAGAACTTTACAAGACTGGAATAATGGATTGAGTTGAAGTGTTAACCAGCGATACTGGAAGTCGATGTGTTGACAACATTAAATGCTGAGTTGGAAATTCGTTGCAGGAGTTCGAATGGATGGAGAAGCTGGGTAAGCAAAGAGTAATAGGTGTAGTCTCTTCAGAAACATGAAAGCTTTGGATGGGCAAGGAAATTAAATATCAATGAGGAAGGTAAGTGACAGTATGATTCAGCGTTGAGTTTGATTTGAGAATCCATGAACGTGTTAAATGGTGGCGCTTGCGTGAAGTTTAATATAAATCTCATTGATATTGGAAGGCATAACATCGATATGCAGTGGTATTAAACTACTGGGTTTAACTTTCAAAACATAGTTTATATGGGCATTTGATTTTAATTGAATTCTGGCTTTTTCATGGTCGCCCTAGCGGGGAGTTGGTGTGTGAATTAATTGAGTTTTCCGATTTCCATATTCTAAATTAAATCGAATGGTAATGGAGTTTCATGGAAGCCACAGTGATGAAAAGCAGAATGAATTGATTGCAGCATTCATGTGAGGATAAACCATATTGTTAAATGCCAAGTAATTTTGTGTGGCAAATTGTTGTTGATGGTTGATTAAAGCCTGTATTTATGGAATTTACATCACTGAAAATGAATGTGTGAGGGCGGTGTTAGAAGCTTTGAAGGGCGCATGTGTCATTGAGCTGAAAACTTGGAACTTAAAACAAATCAAAGGTTTGGTCAAATGTTCTATGAACACTTAATTGAAAAGCCTACATTATTTGGATTGTAGTGGTATGAATTACCAGGGCAAGCCTTTAAAACATGGGGCATCCTTTTTATTGAATGTTGAATTTAAAATCTAGCCATGTGTGAATGTTAGTGATTAAATGGAATTGAGGAAATTGAGGTATTGGGCATGGTTTATGGATACATTCGAAAGTTGATTGATTGAAAGTTGATGCTTGAGAAATATTTGTCGTGAAATGGTTTTATAACCATAAATTGAAAGATAAGCTTCCACATTAAAAGTTGGGAATTGTCGGACTTGAAGTCTTAGTTTGGGTGTAAATGTTGAGATACATTCTTATATGCACAGTTAGAGAAGATTCTGGGTATTGCAGGGTTGGCCCTACATCACTTGATGTCTAATATCATGAATGTTGTAGAACCAGTTGATTATGAACAAGCTAAAGAACATGAACAATGGAGAAATGCTATGAATGATGAATATGACTCTCTTATGAAAAATCAAACATGGGAATTAGTGGAACTCCCTGAAAACAAAGTTCCAATTGGAAGCAAATGGTTGTATAAATCTAAATTTAAAGCAGATGGTAGCATTGATAAATTTAAGGCAAGATTAGTTGCAAAAGGATATGCTCAACAGGAGGGAATTGATTATGAAGATACTTTTGCACCAGTAGCTAAATTGAATACAGTTAGATTACTAATTGCCTTAGCTACAAAACATAATTGGAATATACATCAATTGGATGTCAAATATGCTTTTCTAAATGGTGATTTAAAGGAAGAAGTTTATTTGGTTCAACCTGAAGGGTTTGTCAAACAGGGACAGGAGTATCTAGTCTGCAGGTTAAGAAAAGCCTTATATGGTTTGAAACAGGCACCGAGATCATGGTATGTAAAGATTGATACCTTCTTTCTTCAAAATGGGTTTTTGAAAAGTAAAAATGATCCTAACTTGTATGTTAAGAAATATGAAGAAGGAAATATTGCTTTAATATCTTTGTATGTGGATGATCTCATTATCACAGGCAGTGCTTACAAGTTAATTGAAGAAATTAAAATTTAGTTGTCTCAGGAATTTGAAATGAAAGATCTGGGTGAATTGCATTACTGTTTAGGAATTGAGGTATGGAGAGAGCCTGGTAAAACATTGATCACTCAAAGAAAATATACAAAGGAAATTCTTAAAAATTTCAATATGAGTGATTGCAAAGCTATGTCAACTCCCTTAGAACAGAATGCAAAGTTGTACAGAGAAGATGGAACTAAAGAGGCCGATGGAACATTATATCGTCAGTTGATGGGAAGTCTGAACTATCTCACCGCTACCAGACCAGACATTGCATACTCAATCAATATCCTTAGTCAATTTATGGCTAAGCCTTCAGGAAATCACTGGAATGCTGCAAAGAAATTTCTCTGATACTTAAAAGGAAAAGTCAATTTAGGTATTATGTATACTGATGAATCTGATGTTGCACTGACAAGTTTTTCTTATTCAGATTGGGCAGGAAATCCAGATGACAGATGATCTACCTCTGGCTATGCATTTCATATAGGATCAGGGGTCGTATCTTGGAGTAGTAAGAAACAACCAATTGTTTCTTTATCATCAACAGAATCTGAGTACAAAGCTTTGACCAATGCCACCTGTGAATATGTTTGGTTGCAGAGAATTCTTGTAGATCTTGAGGAGGTGCAAAGTGGTTCAACATGCATCAATTGTGATAATCAAAGTGCTATCAAATTAGCACATAATCCAATATATCACGCCAGAACAAAACACATTGAGCTGCAATACCACTTTGTACGTGAGAAGATTGAGTCTAATGAAATTGATTTAATATTTTGTAATAACAAGGATAATATGGTTGATATATTTACTAAGCCTCTTGGTAAAATCAAATTTGAAATTTTTAGAAGTAAATTAGGTATTGTATAAAATCCATTTCTCCATTAAGGGAGGATGTGAGAATAATCTAGATTAATGCAGAAATAGATTTAGTTTTGAGTTGTTGAACGAGAGGTTTTATTTAGAGTTTAGTTCCAGCTATTTAGGTTTGTTGCCTCCAATTCAGGGAGATTAGGTGAGTATGTTATGCTATAAAATGTAATGCAATTGTGAAATGAAATACAATTATTCAGTGAGCTTTGTCTCACGATTCTGTGTTGTGCATTTGTTTTCATATTTCATTCTCATCAACCTCCTTCTTAGGATCATCCTTCGAAGATGTGGATCTTGTACCTTCACCAAATGTAGCTTTACCAACTTTAATTACCTTCATTTTTTCTTCTTCATCTCTCTTATCTTATAAGTGTTATTTTTGCGATCCCTTGATTTTGTTGATCTTATCAATTTTTGCATGAATTTATTCTTTCTTTTGAGTAATATCTTCTTGAGAATATCTTCTTAAGGTCTCCCTTTTTTTTCTGTCTCCTCAACCTCTAGCTTGAGAAGAGCGATCTTCTCTACTTCTCTATTGAGAACTTTTATCTATTCCTTCTGCTTCTCAATCTCAATCCTAAGCTTCCTTAGTTCAGCTGAAGAGGTTTCCAATTCTTTTTTCTTCTGGTCAGCTATAGATATGTATATTTGATCAGAAGCCTTTCTTCCAATTTTTTCTTCTTGCATCTATTGTTTGATCCTGCTAATGTTTGCAAAGGTTGTGTCAACTTCTTGTTGCTTTTATTGGACTTCTCTCTTGAAGTCTTGTGTCTCTGTATTCTTGGCTTCTTCCAATTGAGCTCTAAGACTTCTAATCATATTCTTAGACTCTTACTTTTTCTTGATGAGTTCTTTTGCTTCCTTCAATTTTGCTTCCAAAAGTCTTGTCGTTTCCTTTTGACTTTTAAGTTAATTTATCACATTGATCATTTCATTTTGAGTCTCTGTCTAAGTCATTTCTTCAATTTATTTATCATGATCAGAAGAATCTAAATTTTCAATAAAATCTTGACTTGATTGCTTTTTTGAATATATATTATGAAGATTTTCCAAGAGAGCTTTAGCTGTTGAACATTGACCAACTTTTGTTTTCACATAATTTGGAAAAACATTCAAAATTATATTCATGGCCTTTGAATTGTACTTTTATATTGGTCAGTATATGTGTCATCAGAAACAACTGATTCCCATACTTCACATTCCTACAAATGTACTTCCATCACGAATTCCCACATCCAGTATTTATCCACATCAAAATAAGGGATTAGTACACAATACTCGCTTTCTTCAATTTTTGTTGCACTTGCACCTTCCTTTGAAATCCTTGAAGTTAGTTTCTTTGGTTTTCCCATCTCTATGCTCTGAAAATTGCCTTCCAACGGTTAAGCTATTACTGAAGGAACCTTGCTATGATTCTAATTGTTGGAAATACTGAGAGGGGGGATTAATCAATATTTCTTAGCAATTAGCACTTTTTAATCATTTTCAGAGAATTATTTATTCTTCAGTTATTATCAGTTTTCTTCTTCAAAAATTATAAACAAAAGTAGAAAGATAACACATTAGACAAAGATAATTTTAGGTGGAAAACCCCCTTCGTGTCAAAACCACTAAACGCTTCTCTAGTAATTGTCTTCTTCTCTCTTTAAAATAAATATTAGTTACATCAAGATTAAGCTACAACTGAGGGATGTGTCAAACCCCTAATTCACAGGCCACAACATGTAGGATGTTACTAAACCCTAATATCCTTTTGCAACCAGAAGGACAACACAATGCCCTATAGATCATGCCAAAACCTGATGAGTGCCCCAACAATCTGTTTACCAGTTTCAATCAGAAAGGATGCTTCGTTTCCTTGTCAGTTTATCAACCACAACTGAATGGATTCCACAACACCCTGTGCAAGCCACAACTTTCCCTTGTACCACCCTGCTGCCCTGAAGTGTTTTCAGGCCACAACCTGAAGGTGACTCCGATCATCTAGAAGAGTCGGTAGATCACGTTTCACATTTTTCACACTGGACACCATGTACACTGAATCAATGTAGAATAGTTGTAACGAAGATGTAGAATAAATATCGAATCCTGGTAGCCATTGATCACTGTTCCCACAAACTAATCATTGCACAAAGCTACACACCAAGTTATCACTGTAACTGCACATCGCATATCACTGTTATTGCAAATCATTGTATAAGTGTCGACTACCACAAAATGACACTTCACAAATGAACAGTCATCAAAACACTGTCATCGCACTACTCATGAATGAATAGTCATCAATGTTGTATCACTGTCATCATCGTATCAGGCTGCACACAATGCAACAAATATCTGGCACTGCTATCAAATGATGGCATAGCCCAAGGTGTCTCAGGTCATCCCGATGCCTTGCAATCAATGCTCTCAAAATTTGTCCCCAGAGAGTTACCAACATATATGTAAGCATGTTGTTTGACTAGTCAAACCCTGAAATCCATCCTTCTCCAATATGTTGTATAACTGGAGGATGTTCCCTTAACTAATTTCTACCCTGAAGATTATAGTCAAGTTATCCTAGGTTATCATAGACATTTTCAACTCAAGGTTCTACTAGTAAAATTGAATATATCAATATCAAGTCTAGTCAAATTCAAAAGGTAAACACCCGTGGTATGACTATTTGATCTTCTCATACTAAGTAAAACTTACGAAAAAATGTCCTTATACATGTAATGACTTAGTGTGTCAAATTCATTCTTAGGATGTCAAACTCAAGGTGAGTATTGTCTTCATCCATCAAGTTAAGTTAACATAAAGTCACAAGTGTCAATTATTGTCAAGTATGTCAAGGTCAACCATATGTTAAGTTCAAAGTAAATACGTCATATCAATGTCAATCCATATTATGATATTTTATATCATTGTCAAGTCAAGAATTGAAGTCACCAAGGGTCTTTCCTTATTAAAGAAATAGTTCTATATAGCAGATGTCATATAGCCCACCAATATTGATTCAATAACATTATATGCCACTATCATATAATTTCATATGCCAAATCACCATTTTCAAGTTCTTTTGAAAGTCAAAATCAACATGTCAACATACTTGTTATGTCTAGGTCTAAGTGTCAGGTTGAGATCAAATTGTCACTGTTATGCTAAGTGACATCACTGCACATAATATTGAGGCATATGCCTTTGACATGTCATAGGTTATCATGTCAGCACACTGTCATAGTCCAACTGCTCTAGTATTTGGATCACTAAGACACTATCAAAATTAATGTCACTACCTCACTGTCACAAGGATACACAAGTCTGAAAATCTTTATATCACACTCAATGTATTTTCTATACTTCAATCATCATAGCACTAAATCATACACTACGTCACTACTGTCATATAGGTGACTAGTTAGGGCACCAAATGTTGTTGTAAAGTCTCTAAAAAATTCATTAAATCAAACCTTAAATTCTATGACATACCCTTGAAATAAACTAGACCCAACACCTAGCAAGAATGGAGAAATAACATACCTTTTTGTTGCCTTCTAGAAGCTTGATATTGAATTTTTTGTATCTATGTAATTTCAGATCTCCAAGGTTTGAAATTTTTTCTTGTGGTATCCTTCTGAGTCCTATTTCCAACCCCATGGGTTTGACCAAGATTGGATTCTTCAAGAAAGAGTTATGCCCAATCTCCCACGTTGGCTTGATTATAGACTATTTTAGTAGAGAAAACTTGTACAAAGTGCCACATGTCACTGTATCAACCTTTGGCCCTAAGAACGATACCCAACAAACTACAGTCTGTACTCTTTCTATTACTTTTTACAAAATTTGAATCCAATTCCCAGAGAAAAAGTTATGATGATTTTCCCAAGGTCGCCTATTTGACATGGAATTCGAGAGCCTGCAAAAACCCTAAATTATTCAGATCATATCTCCTAAAACATAGCGAACCAAGATCTAAAATTAGGTCACAATGTTCATCAAGATTTCAGCTCAAATGTGTTTTTTTTTCAGCTTCGAAAGCTTCATAGAAACAAAGTTATAGACAAACTTCCACTGTGACTTCTTTTGGAGGATATATGAGCTTTATTTTTATCCTATATGGTATATACTGGTTGTTGAACACTATCTTAGTCTATCTACCTCACTATAGAGGTATTTGGTATTATTTATAAATGTCATACTTATGTCTTGATGTAAAGGTGATGAAAAAAACCATGATGTAATCATTGTAATACTTAGTCATGTTTAGACTATTGATGGTCAAGACAATTATGTATGTCATCCCATTTTGGGAATTTGACGTAATATTGAGTCAAATATGTAACCCCACTATGTTGGGTGATCAATGTAAGCATGAGTCATTAGTGATAGGAAAGGTCATATTTGGTTGACTCATAGAATATCGTCGTGTAGAAACTGAGCGTGTCAATGGATATTTGATCTTGTCAAAGAATACCATCGGTATTACTAAGCATTTGACCCAAGGTATTGGCTAAGGCCCAAGCTATAAAAGGAGATGGAGATCAAAGTGTTAAGTATGCATGTAATGGGTTATTGATGAATTGTTTGATCTAAAATAAGTGTGCACCGAGAAGTATGATGATGTATCATATATAATAGATCTGAAATGGCCACATATTGAATAATATTCTTATGGGTTGATAGATCTGGGGTGATGATGTTATGAAGTGGTTCTATTACAGTGTATGTTAATATTTGGGTTTGACTAATGTTTTGTTGTGCAGCGAAGGTATGACTTAATAGTTACATATCTGTACGCAGGTTTGTTTCAGAAAGATCGCGTACATACACGAATCTACTTCTGGGTAGTTGCGTATATATTATGCAGTATATATAGATTTTTATGTGGGTGTAAAGTATGAAAAAAATGTACATACGCAGAAGTGATTTATAAGAGTCGCGTACATATGTTAGGGTATTGTAGTATGAAATGATGTTCATGGTTGACTTGTTCTTTTGTGTTTGTTGTTGTTTTTCAATGATGTCTCTTGTATAATAATCTGTGACAATTCTGATTGAGTTGAATGGTTTATGGAATGATATGTTGACTAGAGATGATGATCTGTATGTGGTTAAAAGATATATGATGGGGTATGTATGTGTTTCAGCGATTGTTACAGTAGTGCAGTGATTAAAATTAAGGGTTCAATGTTTTGAGATCTGTATGCAAGCCCTCTTAAGGATAAGCGTGTACATATATGAATTTAAGTTAGAGAAGTAGCATATGTATTCTGACATATTAAAAATATGTGATCTAGGATTCTGATGAATGAGTTTACAACAAGATGAGTTGGTTTGACTGATTGATCTATTTTCATTACTATATTGAGATTTAGTGATTAAGTAATTTGATACAGTGATTGGTCTCAGTTGGTTCACTAATTATGTAATTTGATACAGTGATTGGTTTCAATTTTTTTATTTAATATTGAGCTTAAATGATGGTAGTGGGTCAAGTCTGAAAATTTGATGAAAAATGGCCTACAGGTTTTGATGTCTTGAGTCAGGTGGATCAAACATTAAATATTATGATACTTGGTCCACAAAGGTGTTGAAGGTTGGAGCCTTTAGTGAGGAATTTGAAGCTTCCTTCCAGTGGTAGCTTTTAAATCTAATCAGGGGGTTGGAGCTCCATTCTAGTGGGTATTGGTAAATGAGATCAGGGAGTTGGAGCTCCCTTCTAATGGGTTCCAAAGAATGAGACAAGGTTGTAGCCTTCTGCAGTTGGGTGCCTGTGTGCTGGTATGAGTCTGCTTCAGTACAATATTGTAAGATATTTTCTTTATAATAAAATATGATGATAGAGGTGACAACAACGGTGGTTTTCTTATGTGTGATGGTTTATTTTATTCTTACTGCTCATTATTACTGTTTAATTAATTTTTAAATAAATACTGATGCAGTGGCTCAAGTTAAATAGATGATGAATAAGTTGAAAAGTTAGTTAACTGGATATACACTACTTGTCTTCATCATAGTCACGTACACACACTGGTTTTCTTTACTACAGTCGTGTACACAAATATGAATAAGAAATTGAGAGGTTTTAGTGATTTTTGAAATACTAATTCACACCCCCCCCCCTCTCAGTATTTTTCCCATCATTCCACATGTTACATTGCTTAGGTTTGGAAGGGTTATTACATGGGCCTATTAGGTGCTTCCAATCCTAAGGGGAGGAACAATTCTTAGGTTAAACTGTCAAGATCATTAGAGAATTTTGAGGTACAAAATGGGCCTCTATACAAAAATGTACAGCAAAAATCAACTATATAAGAACCAATAGGATTCAATATGATGATCTTAACTATGGGGGATGATTCACAATTTTTGGTGAAAAAAGGAAAATAGATCAAAAATAAAAAATAAAAAAACTTTTAACTCATATTTTCAACTTATCTCTCCATGATTTTACTCAAATTTTGAGCGGGATCACTCTTTGGATGCAAAATTTATTTTTGCATCCAAAAAGTACGCATGTTGCATACTTTCGATGGAACCTACTACACGAAAAATGTGAGATACATGGAAAAACGTGACTGAAATCACATGTTTTCATGTATTTCACATTTTTGTGTGGTATAGTCCATCAAAAATACACAACATGGGTACTCCTTGTATGCAAAATTAAATTCTACATCCAATAAGTGCTCCTGCTCAAAATTTGAGTAAAATTATAGGGAGATAAGTTGAAAATATGAGTTGAAAAAGTAGTTTTTTCCTTTTTTCTCTATGAAAATTGATGAAGTAATCTAATCATATTGTTTTATTTCCACTATTATTTTATAATATTCCTTAGGAGCCCCATTTTAGACCTCAAAATTTCTCTAATGATAGGTTTATGGGTTGGTGTTACGGATTGGGGTGTATTTCATTAACTAAATCATAGTCTTATGCTATGTTATATCAACCATTGTCTATGAGTTCCTTTGTAAAGGGAGTACTTAGCATTGCTTCATTTACCTTCCTTGCCTATGTTTTTTCAAGTCTGCATACTTTCCTTTTTCTTTTCTTTAAATAACTTGTTTGGAAAGCTTTAATGATTGTCATGTAATAATGAGATAACCCTTGTTTGTGATGAACAACTTATCACTTCATTAAGGTCGAGATGTTCGTGAATGTTCCTTTTACTTTGATAAGTGTGATATGCATAGATACTCTCACGACGAGGGGCTATATAAGATGTAGTAGATCTCAAGCTATAATTCGGCTTTTACTTTCTTTACACCCATTACCATTCTTTTGCATTTTAACATTTGGGTCATGTTATTTTTTTGTTGTAGCTATGTTAACTTCTGGTATGCATAACCACTTCTTCTCATTGGATAAAGTGAACAATAAATCAACACAAACAATTAACAATAACCAATCAAAAGATAATACAACAAAGCCAAGGAATGATGATAAATGTTTAGTATGGATAATATGGCACACTACCATCAAGAAAGCCTCCAATTTGCACCCCTCCTAAACAATGAAAGAAAGACCTTGAGGGAGGTCACATTGGACTAGGGGTAAGTGATAATTGCCTAGGTGATGGCAAGGGAACAAGTGTACAATCAATAGTGATTTGTCATTCGACTCAACCTGTGATTCATATGGGAATGCCCTTAAACATTAAACGAAATAATTTTAGTACAAAAATGGTTAATGTACGACATAATATATGACCCACCTTCATCGAATGAGTAAGCTAGAAGAATGAATGCATAATTTGAAGATTTGATGAGAGGGATTTGAGTTTGGATATTTGTAGATCAAGATAAGGTTGTTGGTTGACAAACTGTAATTGGAGATTTTTTTTCTCCTATAGTTACCCATACATGTGGGTGGGTAAGAGGGCACTCACTATCATAAAGTATGTTTGACACTATGGCCTAAATACATGTTATAGAATCTTCTTCCTCCTTTTTTATGCTCTCAACTCCCACTTTTAGATCTTTTTCTCAACTATGGAAAATGTAGAATGTAAAAGAATGAAACCCACACTCCTCCTAGTGACCTATTATTTGACATAGCATGATAGACAACTAGGATTAGGGCTTTTGCATGCCTCAATACTCAATTAGTGGTAGCATTTTGGACCTTCTAAGATCTTGAAAGTTCACACATGATTAACCGCTCATGTGGGAGTAAATGGGTTGATGTGGCACCCATTTGATACCATGGTGGTCAACAAGGTAGGTCAACCAAAAAATTATGCAGACTAATTCCTCTCATTTTTCTACTCAATTAATAACAAAATAGATTTTAAAAATTATAAAATAATCCATTCCAAATAAAAAATTACATCCAAATTTTATTTTTTGTTGCTTAAAATAGGGTTTTGATTGCATATATGAATTTAGTACTATGAAAACTTAGATCACTTAGATTGTGGAGAATTTACAACTCAAACTTGTGATTCCAAAAAATCCCTACAAAATTATAAATAGATTAAACTATAACAAATAAACTACAATTATACTTTTATAAAAATAACCTTTACTTAGTGTACATTAATAAACAATATTATTATATATCTTTTATTTATATTAATAATATAATATTCACATTACTTTTTTTTTATATATTCATTAAACACATGTCATTTTATGAGTTTTTATTTAAAACCTAATCAATCTTCTCTTATCTACCTATAAAGGTCGTATAAGGAATCTCCCCACTGCCCAAAGATCTATTTAAACTCATGCCCAAGGACATTGATAATCTTAAGCATTTATCCATTTTAATATTAATCACAAATTTAATACTTGAATAATTAAGATGGTTGGTCCTTTTCGTTAAAGAATTTCTTCTTCCTTCACATTAAAGAATTAAATAATTAATATTTCTGGACGAAGTTGTTTCAATTCTTTTATTAGAGAGGCAGGGCCAGAATCTTGTTTTTTTTTGGTGCTGTTTTAACAAATTTTCTTCATTGAAAAAAAAACCAAATATGTCTTGAGCAAGTTGTTACATCTCTTTGATGGGAGGAAGTTGTTGCATTTCTTTATTTAGAGAGGACTTAGAGGCATGGCGAGAATCTTGTGCTTTTCTATATTTTATTTTTTTTTTAACTTTAAATATCAGTTTTATAATAAAGGGTATAAATTTTATTTAGAATATAAATTTGAGAGTTTAAATTTTATATGGAATATAAATCTTATAATGAATTATTTATTTGTTTTTAGAGTTTTTTTTTTTAAATAAATTTAATTATCATATATATGTTTTTTTAAATTTATTATATGGATTTCAATTAGTAATCGCCTTGTTCCAAAATCATATATAAAAATGAGAAATTCAATGTTCAATTTCCGATAGATTAAATCAACCATAAACAATGGATTCCCCTTCAAAATTCATTTTTATTTTAATTTGTCTGGTTTACACGGTATGTTTTATTTTGACTTAATCACATTAATAAGAAATTGAATTAAAGTAAATTAGTTTAAGTTTGATCGATCGGTGAGAAGTTTAGATTGCCATGTGAGTGTAGAGGTAGATAAATAATTAAATAGGAAATAGAAAAATTGCGTGTCACGTCTCGTAAAAACAACTAAATAGATTCTCCACCAAGATCAAGTTTCCAATAATGACATCAAAGTCATGGGATGACGTGTGGATTATATTTAAGTAGTTAATAATGAGCAGCAAACGGAGTTTTGTTAATGAAATTTAATAATTCCGAAAAAAAATCTTTTTCGAATGAATTTATATATTTGTATTTATATGGAATAATTTTAATAATAAATTTTGAATTTATTAATTATATTTATACATGTGCAATGTTATATATTTTATATGAAAAATATATATTGTTAATATTTAATATTATTTGTTTGAATTGAATGCAGGTGAGAAAGATTTTATTTTTAGCTTAGATTCTATTGTTTTTTTTTAACAAAATAACTCTAATTGAACTATTCAAAATAACTTCAAATGACTTAGATTTTATTGCTTTTTTCTAATCAGTTAGATAATTCCAATTGACTAAGTTTTAATAATTTCAATTGAGTTTAAAAATTATTTTAAAAATAATTGTAATTGATTGAATTTATTTTATTTAAAGAATCAAACTAATTTATTATAGAAACATTGATTTTCATAGTCTTTTTTTTTTTTTTTCATCTAGGATAATCGGTAATTGGTGAGAGTTATCCTGAACAAGGCCCAGGATCAAATCCTACTGGCTGCCACTATAAACCTAGGCTAGGTGCAACAACCTGCAAGTCACACAATAGCAATTAACTTATGCCTCAACAGGAGCTGAGACGTCCACTATGGGGTCGCCTACTCTTCTAGCCAAGACACAACAAGCCATATACTCAATGAGATTTGAACCTCCATCTCGTGGGTTTCACCCAACGAAATTTACCGTTAAACCACATGTCACTGTATTAAAGGTCGTGGGCTTGGCCCGGAACGGTTAATCTCTCGCGGCGAGCCACGTCCTCGCTCAGGATTGAGCACAGGACCTGTCCGTCTTCACGAGAGTGACCTTACCACTACGCCGCCTCCACAGACCTTGATTTTCATAGTCTTTTAAGATATCAAAATCATAGTGAGTTGGGAGGCTTCTCTCCAAGCTTTTTGATGATGATGATGGTGATGGTGGTGGTGGTGGTTAACGTCCACAACCGAGACCATAGAAATAAAATGTTAAATCAAATTAAATAACTCTTTTCTTTAAGTCCATAGACCAAAGATTGGTCTCAATGGTCGTTAACCATCATCATCAATACATAAGATTGAGTATTATGCAAAATTTTAAAAATTAAACTTTAAAATATTATAATTTTATGGATGATAATATAAATTAGTGATTTTTTTTTTAATATTATTTAGGTGGACAATATCATATTTTGTTTTAATGGCTAAGAATAGCGATAGTTGTTTACATCACATTACCTAATAATCATTTTAAGTAATTTGACTTTAAAAATAATAATGAAAATTCAACGAACATTTATAAGAGATTTTTCTAATAACGCTGATTTAGCCCACCTTCACATATCATAATCCATGCTGTAAATTATGATAAATCTAACAGCATACCAATGAAAAATTAAAAATCAACCTCTAGGAACTTGAAATTCATACATATCCTTTAAATTCATAGATATCCTTTAGGAACTTTAAATTCATACACTGCCTCAGCGAAAAGAAAAGTCGTGGGAGCGGTACACAGTTCAATCGTCTGTGGCGGTTGAACTGTTTATCCATCACGAAAGCAAAGAAATTGAAACGTGCCACACTGGGTCATCTTTGCTTAGACTCTTTCAGAAAAGAGACCAAATGGGTTTAAGATCCCCACAAAATCCGTAATACTGTAAATGATCTGGTGGTTCCAAGTTCCAGCCTTGAAAATCGGATTGTTTTTTCTCAACGGGATTCGAACACGACACCTCTGAGCTAATTTGGTTGCCGAAGCCTGGGAGATCTAAGGCAAGAATAGAGATTGTCAAGGCTATCAGGAAATAAGGAATCGGGTCTGGAATCGGGACATTTATGGTAAAAGTTAGAGCAGGGGGAATGAACAGGATCGGGAAATATGAGCTAGGACAGACTCTGGGAGAAGGAAGTTTCGCTAAAGTGAAGAGGGCAGTTAATGTGGAAACAGGGCAGAGCTTTGCCGTGAAAATTTTGGACAAAGAAAAGCTTTTCCACCACAAGATCGTCAACCACGTAATTACATCTTTCTCAATTCAATCCTTCTTCTAATTCTCCGCATTTTACAAGAAAATATGTCACTCTGTATTTTGCATACCGGATACCTTCCAATTTGTTGGTTATTGTTTTCTGCAGTTCAAGCGTGAAATCTGCACTTTGAAGCTCATCAGGCATCCAAATGTCGTGAGATTATACGAGGTATGGTATGCTGATGCTCCTTCAGATTGTATCTTTAATGGCGTATCAATTCTTTAACTACTGGTCTTGGCGGTTAGACGGGTATTGGCGAGTAAGAAGAAGATATACATTGTTCTTGAATTTGTCGACGGGGGTGAATTGTTCAACGAAGTTGTGAGTGTCACGCTGCCATATCATATGTGTTTGCAAATTTTATTTTCTAGGTCAGGTAATTAAAACTTGATTCCCCTTTTTATGTTTATACAGTCGCGCAATGGCAAATTGGAAGAAAGCGACGCAAGAAAATATTTCCAGCAGCTTATTGACGCCGTAGGATATTGTCACAGCAGGGGTGTGTACCACAGAGATTTGAAGGTATATGATGATGATTGTTAATGTTTACTGAGATTAATTTTGGTCAGTATTGTAACAAAGATTATGAAATTGACCTCTAATGTGGTTGTACCCCGGCACTCTGAGAGGAAGTGATTTTCATTCTCATGTTCATATAACTGTCGAACAACCTGTTTCACTATGGAGCTCATGAGATTTCGTTCTAATCTTGGCTATATAATTTTCTTCTTTGAGTTAGTTAAAACAGAAAGATACTTTTGATCTTATAAAGTGAGGATGTTAGTTCTACTGTGTATTTTTATTTTTATTTTTTGGAGTTTCTTGATTGTATATATAGATATATCATTCTCAAAAACTTCTAAAAACTTACTTATCAAATTAATTTCAATGAATTTCAATTAAATTAATTTATGATTTCAATGAATTCCTATTACATTTTACAAAGATATACCAAAAACACTTCAAAGAGTCCCACTAAAGAGTACTCTGTTTTATTTGACATCAACATTAATGGTTGAAACTGAATGTTCAGCCCGAGAACGTTCTTCTTGATGCGAATGGAAATGTGAAAATATCTGATTTCGGCCTCAGCGCGCTACCTCAGCAATTTAGGGTGTGTCTGCAATATCTGGAACCTGCAAATAATTTTGATGTGATAAATCTTGCTAAGGGTCTCTGATTATATCGTGGGTCTCTGATTGTGGCCTTTCAGGAAGACGGGTTGCTGCATACAACTTGTGGAAGCCCCAATTACGTGGCACCCGAGGTAACAATTTATCCACAGGTTATGCTACAAAGGCTGAGTTAATCAGAGTTGCAATTGCTCCTACTTAGATTTGGGGCTGTTTAATGGATGTGTGCAGGTGATTTCTGGCAGAGGATACGATGGTGCTACTGCGGATGTTTGGTCCAGCGGTGTCATTCTCTTTGTTCTTTTGACAGGTTGGTTGCCATTCGATGACAACAATCTTGCTGTGTTGTATTATAAGGTAATTACTAATTACCAAAAACGAAATCAGAATTCCTAGTTTAATTTTTTTTATTAGCGGGTCATTTAATTTCTAATACAATGGCCCTTGCAGATCTTCAAAAGCGACTTCAAGTTTCCAAAATGGCTCTCTGCTGGGGCTCGAAAATTGATCAGAAGAATACTCGACCCCAATCCGAAGACGGTAAGTAGAAACCAGAGGCTGGAAATTTGATTGGTCGGTGGGTTATGTACAGAGGGTTATTATTGATATTTCTGTTGATTGATATACAGCGCGTAAGTATAGCAGAAATAGTGGAAGATGAGTGGTTTAAGAAAGGCTATTCGCGAGCCAAGTTTGTGGAGGAGAACACTTGTTTGGATGATGTGGATGCGGCTTTTACAAACTCAGAGGTATTTAATTAAATAATAACAAAGCTGCATTTCATAAAGCAAATTTATTTGGATGATGTCCCTGAGGCTTTTACAGAGTCGCATGTTTAAAGTAATAAAAGCCACAAAATTTTCAGTTAGAAATTTTTGTTTTTGGGGATGATGTAACTGTTTTTGATTCCATAATCTTCGATCTGAATAAATCCTCATTCGCCGTACTCCAAAAAAAAAATCAATTCGTTTCCCATCTTTGACATCCACGTTTTGTGCGTCGCTGACTGAACTGCTGTACTCCACCGAATTTTAATTGGCCACTGCAACTTTCGATATCCTCGTTCTACCTGTTTTGGGCAACTTTCTTGTTTTTTTGGTATAGTTTTTTAACAGGTTTGCCTCACACCAAAATTCATACATATTGGTAAATTTCTAAATAGGTAATTAGAATTGTTAGGGTGGGAATTACTGATTTCATAGTGGTGCGGTGATTACTCCAACAGTTTTCCATTTAATTCTGTTCGAAATTTAGTTTTGCAAAAATTGAGAACAAATTTATTTAGATTTTTTTTTCTTTTTCTTTTAGAACATAAAATAAAATAAAAATAGAATGGTAGTATTTTTATATTTCAAATAGAATTGTTTTAGTGCTATTTTTTGGAGTTTCTAGTGTCAGAATTAGCTGAAAAATTTGAAGTGAAATCTTGATTTGTTTTGAGTTTTTGTTTTTTTATTGTATATATAGATTCAGCGCTCAAAAAGCTCTAAGGCACTTCTATTGTGCAGCTGTTACCATCAAACTTAGCTTGTAATTTCAATAAATTCCTACCAAATTAATAAGAAAAATCACAAAAAAAAAACTTCCAAAAATCACACTAAAAACAACTAAATTTACTATTACATTAACAAAATATTACAATTTCAATAACATGTCGCCATATTACCCCTTCCCTAATTGCAGGGGAGATATTCATCTAACATGTTTCGTTATCCATAGAAAGAAGCCTTAGGTAATAAGTATAAAAGACAGTAACCAGACTTGAGAAAATTAAGAATAGGATAAAAAAGAAGAGCCAGAGTATTAGAAAAACTGATAGAGAACCTCGCAGTTAAAGAATGATAGAAAAATAGAAAAAGAAACATAAAATAAACTTCTATTCATAAATCTTTCTCACTGCTTTTTCCGTGTGATGCCTCTGTTAGAAATTATGCACAGCAGAAACAATAAAGAATTTGCCCAGAGAAATAAACATAAAATGCCAGCAACAAGTCATTAACATAAACACAAATGTTTAACCGGGAAAAACCCCAAAACTCCGGGGAAAACCCATCCTAATGAAATTTCATTAGCTCTACAAACCTGTTAACTGCCTTAAGTGAGCTCTTTCATCTACTAAATTTTGTCCTCTCCATTACACAAATGAAGTCTTCCCAGCCTTTTATAGGCTCCATTACATGCAATACCATAGGCTGAAAACTATGGGTGCAAAACTACAAGCCCAAAATCCACCATCATAATTCCTGAATAAATATTGACTCTATCCCAGTCAAATTTACCGAACAATTTCCTTTAAATCCCACTGTATTTACCAAATCACTAAACTCATAAGTGAGATAACCCCCCCACTCTAGTTCTTCTCAATTTTACCTGTATAATTGAAGAACTGATATCCCTCTACTACCTAGGTCTAACCTAAAGTACTTACCAATGATTTACCTAGGTACGGAGTGATAATGAAGTCTATAGTAGATGCCTGCATTTGCTATGTGTACCAATCTAATATATTTAATTTTTTGTTTACAGGTTGTATTCTTAAATGTCATTCTAGAGTATTCATTCATGATGTCCTCTCCAAAGAGGATAATGAAAACTGTAGCATGAATCTCATTTCTACGCCAGGTTTGTCCTTCATTTTCATTGCTTAGTGAAGTCTGTATCACCTTCGTCATCACCAGTGATGGAAGGCCTAACCGAAGCTCTTTTTCCTCCCATTCGCGCTATGAAAAGTTTCCAATCCATGTACACAATTTTAGATTTGCGCCTGTTGATTGTTTTCATCACCGATATGATTTATCACACAAAAATATTTTGTGTTGGCAGTGGCTTCATCTCCACAAATGTTGAACAAGGCACCAAAAGCAGGTCTTTTGGCACCACCCTCTACTGCCACCAATTCTGGAATTTATCATCACATCTATTTCTCGACTACTTGGATTTCTCCAACTCTTCCCACGCATTACAGCTCTACACAGAAGTTTCTCCAAAATTCAAAGCTTTTCCTCAAGCTCACGACGGTGTTCAATTGCTTGCAAAGAATCCACAAGCAATTGAATTCTCACGGCCTAGCGCTTGGCAGCTCATAGCCCTCGGTAGCCCACAGCTTGGCAGCATCTGTGCTTTGCCTCCTGGATCCGCCTCCCTACTATCCATGTCTTGCAGTTACTATATGACTGGTAACTTGTAGCACGAAAAAGGTTATTGATAAAATTTCGGAGGCAATCCCAGCGATTTATCCTCCAGCTCACGGCTGTGGATCCTTTAGCTCCAGCTGATGGCGCTGCAACCGTATTTCAGATCCATACAAACGATATCACACCCAACTAGCCTACAAATGCCAAACGTGTTTCAATTGATCCTTCTCAACGTTGGCTCTGCCTACTGCAGGAATCTCTGGTTCTAAGTAACCCGATACATGGTCACAATATTGCGCAAGCTATTTCCGTTTCAGATCTGGCCTCTTCCACCAGCGCTTGGCGAAGTAGTTTCACTTTCAACTCGCTGTCAACAACAGCCTTCACGCCTCTCCTTAGCACGCCGGTCAGGACAACACAACAGAACTGAGACGCCGATTTGATCTTATCGATCCCCTGCAGCTCGATCCACGCACGCACAGTATGGATTCGATTTGATCACAGTGCAGTGAATCCTTCAGAGCACCAGATCACGTTGTAGGTTTTCCAGCTCTCGACGCTGTTGAACCTCCAGCTCCAATTCATGCACTATGTTCCCCGTTAATTCATGCGCTGCAAACGGATCTAATGATGATGGTGTCAGACTTGGCAGATCACAACTCTGCTCTGCGCTAACACGGCTTCCGCAAACTTTGGAGATCAACAGATCTGGTCTCTTCCACGCAGATCTGGTCTCGTGACCCGATCCATATTTTCCAACACCGCCACGACGCTTCATCCTGATCCAACTCCTCGTCAGATTCGATCTCAGGACCGATATAGTTCCTGAACTCGTCATGCAGACTATCGTCCATCTTCGGCAACACAACAGCGGACGCTCGGGGAATTAGTCAGTACCCCTTTTTAAAGTCCTAGAATCTGGTTGAAAATACATGTCCGCCCAAAGGCGGGTTGCAAAATGAGCTGAATCAAAACGTAATTCCATGGAGTTTCACATAAATCTTGGCAAATGACTGTAAAGTAAAAGACCGCCCTGCAGATTTTAAATATCATGCAGATCTGCCTCCATCACACGCAGATCTAAACAGAACATGCGAAAACCTCTAAATGCAACACCTAGAAAATTAAAAAAAACACCAGCGTCTGCAAGTCTGTGTTACAGATTTTCAATGTAAATTTAGATATGCGTTTGCCACTTGGAAAATACCATAGAAATATCGATTTCCATAGCTTGCCGCCTTGCAAATATCTTCAGATTTGCTCGTCTTTCATACTTTAATTTGGCCTACGACCATGACAATCTCAGTGGCCCTGAACAAAAAATTCATATATCATCACACGAGCAAAAAAAAATGAGAAGATCTGAGAAATGAGAAGATTTGCAGTCAGATCTAACGATCTCTCCATCCACCAGACCAATACAAAGAAAATGTCCCTCTAGATGGCTCCGATACCACTTGTTAGAAATTATGCACAGCAGAAACAATAAAGAATTTGCCCAGAGAAATAAGCATAAAATGCCAGCAACAAGTCATTAACATAAACACAAATGTTTAACCGGGAAAAACCCCAAAACTCCGGGGAAAACCCATCCTAATGAAATTTCATTAGCCTTGGCCAAAACCCTGGCCAATCCAGCCAAGTGAGCCTTCACCGCTCACCTCCAGGCCTCCATTACAATGAAGTCTTCCCAGCCTTTTATAGGCTCCATTACATGCAATACCATAGGCTGAAAACTATGGGTGCACAAAACCATGTGCCCCAAAACCACCACTGTTTACCCTAGTCAAATATTGACTCTATCCCGAGTCAAATTTACCTAACAGCCTCTCGGCTTTTGTCATTTTGCAATTGGTTATCGTACTCTTTGTGGGGTTTTCTGCGATCACTGTGAAGCCTGACCCTATAATAATTATCTTGTAAATTACATGACCATATGTACAGGGAGGAAACGGGGCCAGTTCTGATGAACGCTTTTCAGTTAATAGCTATGTCAGGGAGCCTTGATCTGTCTGGCTTCTTTGAAGAAGAGGTATGCTTTGTGTTGTGCCTTTTTAGTCTCTGGAAGCGACCATTTGTCAGTTAAACTATATCCAACAATGAGTCATCGGGTTGTAGGAATATTCTCATTAAAGTTCGTACAAACAATAACGAACAAAGTATTAATGATCACTTTCATAGTAGGTGAACAATGTGTATATAGTTATTGAGTCATTAATGTGGGGGCAGTATAGGCTAGCCATCAGATAATTTATTTATGACTCAATTGGGTGAAAATGTGAAGCTGGGTCACACTTTTTGCCTTTTTTTGAGAAAAAATTTTCATTTTTTTCGGTTCTTCAACTTTCTGCAAATTATAACAATTTTTCTGTGTAGAATTTCATTTTGCAATAAAAATAAAAGTTGTGAGAAATTTTGTTAACTTTCTATTACTTATTTTTTGAAATTTTTTTATGCAGATTTGATATGTCAACTTAGCGTTTCTTTGAGTGTGTGTTTCTTAACAATCAAAGGATTCATAAGAAGTCATGTTTTTTTTTCTATGTAAGCGTAATCTATTAATCAGAAAAAATATGTACAGCAAGTCTCAACCAGAACCATGTCCGATTTAGAGACATTTTGAACAAAAGATCATTGTTGAGCACTGCCCTCCCCGAGGGAAACCAGTGCTGAGTGTTTTCCAGAAAAATCCCACGCAGGGGAAGCCGATAGTTCTGATTATATATCTCATGTTTAACAGAGCCCAAAACCAAAACATGAACATTATAACAAACATGAACAATCTCTAAATCACTAACAGAGACAGAGCAAAAAACCAGAGAAGGAGGGAGGTGCTACTCGTCAGGTGCTTCTTCAACGACCCTGCACCAGAGTTCATCCGGTTCTCCTTCTTCCGTGTACAGATCCTCAGTAGAATGAATCACCTTCCCAATTGAGCTAGGTTGAACAACCTCGCCTATGCTGGCACCGTCCTGGTCGTCTTTAACCGCCACATCCTGCAGGTTCAAGCAGCTAGCACTATGCCTCGGAGCCTGGGCTTCCGCATTGCTTCCAGCCATCCGTCCAGAACTAGGAATCATGTCCTGAGGTGTTTCCCGAAAGGAAATCGTGATGGAGGCAGTGACTCTTGGACAATTTAGAGAGCTTTTGAAAGAGTAATGCATAGTTTGGGAATGAACAGGAGGATGCGGAGGAGTTGGGGAGCGAAAGCTTCGCCCAGAACGATGAAGACAACCCCTATTTTCTCTGGAAGTCCTATCGGTATTACAAATTAGAAGAGAGCACAGATGCACAATATTCACACACAATAATTGAATGTATTACACACATACGCAAGAGATACATATAGACCAGTGAGATCCAAGTCATTTTAATCTTGGAGAGAGAGGTTGAGAGAATCTCTCAACAACCTCAACAAACCCAATCCAAGATATACTAAAGTAAGCATAATCCTAACTAATTCTAATACCCTCCCTTAATGTTTACTTTACAAAACATATAATAATTAATCACAATTACAACACTTTGAACTTTCGTCTATTTGTCTGATCTGGTCTTCATTAACATTTGTACCCACTCTGAGATCTCATAGACAACGCTCTTTTCTCCACCATTTTCGAGCTACCATTCAACCCAATTAAAATACATTTGTTTCTGACCATCAATGCTGAATTTGTAAGATTAAAGATTCTTGACACCCCTGAAGAAGAGTCTCGACACTGAACTACCCTATGGAAATATTTCCATCTGTGAAATAACCCCGAAGAATAAATTTCAACAGTCTATAGGAAAATATTCTAGGTACAGAATATGATCAGCGATCAACCCTACAAAGTGACCTTTACACACAAGGATCTCATTGTATAACCTATAACTGATGCTCTTGAAGCCCCGAAGAACAACAAGACCCATCAGCATATAAGAAATTCACACAATCAAATTAGCCAATTGTTCTCTCAGCACCGAAGAACGTCGAGAATGACTAATTTAAATTGTGTAAATCTATTCAATAATTGGTTCTTCTTCAATAATTTACAAAATAATAATAACTATGCACACCACTGAATATCAAAATTAACAAACTCAATAACCATTATATTAAATTAACCACGGTCTTTAAAGCGGATTTGCCCACTAACCAATCTGAATATGAGCTTGTCCTACCAAACCTCTACGGCATTGAATCCTTTGATGGTTGATTCAAAATGTTGAGAATGGAGTTGTATCTAGTTTGCACGGCTGCTGCCTTAGAACCAGTAATTTCGTCCATTTCAATGGACTCGGCCCAATATCGTTTCCTTATTGTAAATACCATCCAAAAAACCTCCATAAACTTCTCCAGCTTTGAACGCCAAAACGTCCTCTCCCCATCCACCAATCGCCCACGCGTTGACTAGGACCCTTGGTCGATTCATGAGGAACACTCGAATACATCGGAAATTCTTCCCATGTTCATACACCCATGAAATGGGAGGCATGATACTTTGACATTACGCTGCCCGAGAATTTCACCTTCGATGTTTCCTGTAATTGGGGTGTATGTCTCACCACCCTTTACTTTGAAGAAGCTTGCAAAGTAATTATTACCAGGCTGCTGGTATTGAAGTTTTTCTTGAGAATTTGGAACATAAAATGAGGGCGGTGTGGAAACCTCGCTGGAAAATAACTGTTTGTCTGGAAAGGAGGATTCCCAGGAG
This sequence comes from Pinus albicaulis, assembly GCA_034641835.2. Taxonomy (NCBI): domain Eukaryota; kingdom Viridiplantae; phylum Streptophyta; class Pinopsida; order Pinales; family Pinaceae; genus Pinus; species Pinus albicaulis. The sequence continues at coordinate 1,712,628,088 of CM076581.1, forward strand.
CTAGTCGTCTTTGATTGCTTGGCAGGTCGTAATTCATAGTCGGCATCTCCTCCGGATGGCATTATAATTCCCAAATGGGAAACTGTCACTGCTCGAAGCTTCACATTCCGGGGATAGCCCGTGAAGTACTTGTCGGACTCGTAAGCCAAGCTCTACTGATCGCCCATCAAAGCTTCCGAATCTTATATGTCATAGCACTGTCCTGAAATTGCCGGATCTTCCATCCCCAATCATTTCAGCCTCGTCACATTCCCATAATTCCTGAGCGAGTGCTTTCACAATACACTTCACTGGAATCATTTCTGCTCTATTTGAAGAGGTTGCAGGGAAGAAAAACACATGGGTTGAGAGAGAATTCAGACTACTTGGATCCCTGCATTAAAATTGGAGAGGTTCGTCAAGAAATAATACCGTTTCCACCAAGAAAACACAGGCTGCTTACACGTCTGCTCTTAAATTATTCTGTCAACCTCGGATCCTCTACAGCACCACGACAGCGATTCTCTCCGATACAGTGAAATTAACACTCAAACGTTCACACAGTAATCTATACACGAATCCTATTCCTATAGAATCAATTATCACAATTTTCTTTTCATCTTCCTGAGCACTCTCGTGAGGGATTAAGCTCAGCTTGGCTCTGATACCATATTACAAATTAGAAGAGAGCACAGATGCACAATATTCACACACAATAATTGAATGTATTACACACATACGCAAGAGATACATATAGACCAGCGAGATCCAACTCATTCTAATCTTGGAGAGAGAGGTTGAGAGAATCTCTCAACAACCTCAACAAACCCAATCCAAGATATACTAAAGTAAGCATAACCCTAACTAATTCTAATAATCGGAATTTGGAGAAGTCGCAGCAGAGGTGCTGGAGGAGGAGGGGGAGCGCCTCGTCTGGCGCCTGGAGGAACCTCATCTGCACCTCATTCGGTGTCTAAGACGCGGCATGTCCTCGGTCAAGTTTGCAGTTTGAGGGTGCGAGAGCAGGGCAGGAGACAGGGGCGACTGCGAAGGCCAATTCATCGTCGCAAGCATGCAAGAGCCGACAATGGAGTAGTGGAAACTGTCACTAAGCTCCAAGCAGCAATTGAGCTTAGTTCTTTTGCCCGTAATAGTTCGCTCTGAAGAGAGCCGAGTATCCGGGGTGCAGCAACTCGTTACAGGCCTGGGAAGTCTGCTAGAGCTATGATCGCTCTCCATCCTATTAACACAAAACCCCGTGCTACCGTAAATCCTTGGCATTAAACCATCATAAATATGAACAAATAACATGGCCAAGTCGCAGCGTGTGGAGTGGTCTCGAAGTTCAGAGGCCTGGTTGTGATGCGCGCCGAGTGGTAAATGCATTAAACTCTGATCTCTTCTGTAGATGCGCCGAAGGACAGTTTCAAGGCAGGTTGGAATATGTCTTCCCATAATGCTTCCTGACCATCCCATCACCTTAGTGCTCTTCAGAACCACCCACATCCGAGACTCCTGCATCGCTTTGGACCAGCAATTGGCATTCCTGTCTTTGATCATCTTTGTGAATTATGTCAAGAATCCCAGTAAGAAGGTTGTGCTCATTGTCTACCCCCATGTTGGCAAGTAGATCAGCAACTTTGTTTCCCTCCCTTCTGATGTTCTTGAAGAGGAGAGCTCTATTGTTGATGAGCCAGTCCTCAATGTTCTTCAGACGTGCCTTAAGTCTCCAGCTATGAGCAATTTTTTGCGCATGAGCCCCATTGAGGAGCTGAGTGGCAAGGTTGATAAGTATTTGAGAATCCCCTTCAATCTCTATAGGATGAAGCGCAAGATGTTGTGAAAGGAGAATTCCCTGCCAAAGGCCTTCTAGCTCTGCCGAATTGTTCGTGTCCCATCCAAGGTTCCCCAAGTAGATAACTATAGGATTGCCTTTGTGATCTCTGATTATGCCTCCAAAGCCTGCTTTTCCTGGATTTCCCTTGGACGCTCCATCAAAATTGAGTTTGAAGGTGTTCTCTGGAGGGGGGATCTGTTGAAAATGCAGCAAGATGATGGAGCTTAGTGAAATGAAGTCGCTTTCACTAAGTGGGCCCGCAGGCTATTTTTGGCGCAAAGTATATTTTTAGACTATGTCTATTTTTAGACATATGGAGCATGGTTTGGGAGTTGCAGTATGCTATTCTTGGAGTATTGGTCATGTTGGTAAAAATAGATGGACCTCTATTTTTAGACATTTAGGTCGAAGTCTATTTTTAGACTGCCTATCCTAAAAATAGAAAAGTCAAATATTATTTACCCTTAATAATATTTGGACTCTAAACTTCAGTTTACTCTCTTGGAGCACTTCAATTCGAGCTACAGAAGTGGCTCATGCATCTGATAGAGGAATTACGCTATTCCTAGGGGTTTGGTGAGCTCATGCATGGTTGACTTCAGTTAGGACTTCAGTGGCAGAAGTTTGGTGGAGTTGATGAGACAGTTGGTGGAGTTGTGTTCGGTTTAACTTAGTTGAACTAGTTGAGATTAGTTTAACTAGCTAATCAACTAGTAATGAGTGAAGTGAATTAAATATTATTTAATTCATTAATTAGTAACTCATTATTCAACTCAAGAACACATCAGTTCACTACAGTGCATGGACAGTTCAGTGGAGACCAGTGAAAGAGGTAGATGAAAGGGTGGAGTTAGCTATCAGTGGCGACATCAGTTGTGCATGAGATTTGCACCACACTTGGAGAAATTTCCCATGATGATTGCGCTGTCAAGCCAAGGAGATTCGAACCTTGGATCTCTCATTAGACCAGCCTTGATTGCGCAATAGAGGCAGGCAATTAGTGGATGTGTTTTGAACCTGTGACTTGTTCAAAACCAAGCTAGTTTGTGTGTAACTTTATGAGATAGTACTGAGTACTTGTGAGGAGTATTGTCTATGTATTGTTACATGTTTTCTCCATTATAATATACACAATAGCTGAGGGGTTTTCAGCTATAATCTTTCCCCATACATACTGTGTAATGTGTGTGATGTTTTTATGATCTTTTGATCGCATACCGCTTGTTTTATTTCCGCATGTGTGATGATCTGAGTGGAAGAGATTATGTGTTGCATATGAATTCGAATTGATATGTGATCAGGATAATCTCAGTGGATAATTAATCATTATTCAGCAAATTTCTACATGGTATTGGAGCTATTGAAGCAGAGATTGATCATCACAGTGATTACAAACTTATTTCGGTAGACAGAGTCTGCATGCGGGCCAGGTAGCCTCTGGAACCATCCTTTCCTTTGAAAGGTGATATATCCAGTAAATGCCCCTGCAGTCGATCTCTGTGCTAGAAATAATTTGTTCTCACAGATCAAGAGCGGTTGAGCTTTGAGCTTGGAATTCGAATTTTGCAGCAGTTTGTTTTCTTGGTGCCGGAGTTGAAAATGTCTTTCAACGGTTTGCAACTCGAATATGCTCCTGAAGGCAGTTCGAATTATGTTGCATGGAAAGATCGCATGGAGGCAGTATTAGAAGATAATGGACTGAAGGAGTTCGTAGATACAGATGTCCAAAATCCCACTGATCCTGCTGAAGTCGAAGCTTGGCAAAAGAAGATGGCGAAATGTCAAAGGATTCTGTTGGAGGGCGTGAAGGATCACATTGTATCCAGTCTGCATGGAAAAGCTTCTCCATATTTGATGTGGAAAGCGTTGACAGATCTATTCCAGAGTAAGAGTGACCAAAGGAAGCTGGCGCTCAAGGATAAGCTCAGAAACATCAAGATGGAGAAAGGCGACAGTATCGCCAAGCACCTCACGAAGTTCACTCAATGTAGAGATGAGCTGGGAAGTGTGGGGGTGACTGTCGAAGAAGAGGACATGGTAGACCTGGCTCTCCTTGGTCTTCCGAAGGCTTGGCATTCATATCAAGATAGTGTCAATGGTCGGGAGAAGTTGTCGGGATGGGAGCGCCTTTGGGTGGATCTCATACAGGAGGAGATAAGGAGGACTACCAGGGACGGATCTTCATCAAAGGTATCTGATGAAGAAAATTGCGCTTTGGCTGCCAAAGAAAAGAAGGGGAAGAGCAAGAAGGCTTCTCAGTCTGGTGCGAAAGGCAAGAAGCAAGACATGTCCATGGTGAAGTGTTTTCACTGTCACCAGCACGGACACTATGCCACAAATTGTCCGCAGAAGAAGAAAAATAAGAAGGCTGCCGGATCTGCAGTGGGAGAGGCATTGGCTTCTCAATTCGAACTGGATTTTTCACTGATCACATGCTTGGTTTCAAGTGTGGTGGGATCAGTTTGTTTCTTGGACAGTGGTGCGTCATTTCACATAACCAGATATCAAGATCTGTTTTCAGATCTGGAGGAAAAAGATCTTGGAGTGCACATCGAGATGGGCGATGATGGTAGATACAGTGCGACTGGTATCGGTACCATTTCCTTTGAGAGGGAGTCTGGTAAACCTTTCATATTGAAGGAAGTTTTGCATGTTCCAGGATTGACGAAGAACCTGATCTCTATAGCGATGTTGGAAGACAAGGGGTATGATGTGGTCTTCAGCGAAGGAAAAGCTTTCCTGCACAGTAAGACTACTGGTGAGACCCGGAAGATAGGGGTTCGAGTCAAGAACCTTTATCAGTTGCAACTAGATGGTTGCGCAGCAATGGCATCCAAGGCGGGAGAAGTGGTGAGCCAGGATGATGAGGGAAAACTGTGGCACAGGAGATTGGGCCACCTTCACCATGGAGCTTTGAAGATACTGCAACAGATTTCTACTGGGCTTCCCAAGGGCACTCTTGCGCAGTCAGATCAGTGCAAGGGGTGTACCTTGGGGAAGTATGTGAAAGCCACCTTTCACGAGAAGGATAGTCGTGCCACGACGATCCTTGAGAGAGTTCACACAGACGTGTGTGGTCATTTCTCTGTAGCTTCGACAGAAAAACACAAGTACTACGTGATCTTTGTTGATGATTTATCTCGGAAGTGCTGGATCTTCTTCATGCAGAAGAAAAGCGAGACATTTTCTAAGTTCTATGAATTCAGGGCGCTGGTAGAGAAGGAATCGGGGAAGCATGTGAAAGCTCTTAGGAGCAACAATGGTGGTGAATTCATCTCGGCTGAATTCAAAGACTTTTTCAGCACAGAAGGGATTCAGAGAGAGCTCATCGCACCCCATAACCCACAGCAGAACGGGGTGGCTGAGCGGAAGAACAGAATGATCGTGGGTGCTGCATGGGCGATGTTGCATGATTAGGGCCTACCCCTTCACTTGTGGGCTGAGGCATGCAATACAACAGTGTATGTGCAGAACTGTTGTCCTCACAAGGTTCTTGGCATGAGTACACCGGAGGAGGCATTTTCTGGCAAGAGGTCTGATATTTCTCATTTGAGAATTTTTGGCTCACCTGTCTACATGCATGTGACGAAGGATGCCAGAAGGAAGCTGGATCCGACCACAGAGGTTGGAATATTTGTGGGGTACACTGATACACCTCACAACTATCGGGTGTATTTTTCAGACATTCGCAAGACTGTTGTGTGACGGGATATCAAGTTTCAGGAGGAGAAAGCCATGCAGTGTTCACTTGAGAGGGAGCCACACTTGCATGTAGATGAGGAGCTGTTAGTTCCTAAGGAGGAGCTTCCGGATGTGGATCAGCCATAAGAGGAAGTTTAGGAGGTGGAAGAAACCACCCACGCAGCGCCAACCATCAGAGGGCGCAAGCGCACTACAAAAGCTGAGCGACTGGCTCGAGATGCAGAGAAGGTTGTAGGACCACCTACAACACAGCGTAGACAGAGGCAGTCACCGGATCGGTACATTGGATACATGGCTCTTATGAGTCAATGTGTCGTGACAGAGCCATCCTCTTTTGAGGAAGCTGTGGAGGAACCCGCATGGGTAGATGCCATGATTGAAGAATATGATTCGATTGTCAGAAACAGTGCATGGGAGATTGTCCCAAGACCGAAGGGGAAATCAGTGGTGGGTTCGCGATGGATCTACAAAGTGAAGCAGGCGGCTGACGGGAGTGTGGAGAAATACAAGGTGATATTTGTCGCCCGTGGCTTCTCACAGATCGAGGGGATCGATTATGAGGAGACCTTTGCACCTGTCGCAAGGTACTCTTCCATACGGACGATCCTTGCTCTCTCAGCGCAGATGGGATGGCACATCCATCAGATGGATGTGAAGACTGCGTTCCTCAACGGAGTTATTGAGGAGGAGGTGTACATAGAGCAGCCTGAAGGTTTTGAGATCTTCAGCAGTGAGTCTCATGTGTGCCGACTCAAGAGAGCACTGTACGGGCTGAAGCAAGCACGTTGTGCTTGGTACACACGGATTGACAGTTATTTCACCGGGCTTGGATTTTCCAAGAGTGAGGCGGATCCTAACCTATACCAGATTGTGGTGGAGGGGAAGCTGCTGATCATTATACTGTATGTAGATGATCTGATTTTGACGGGTGATGAGTTGTTGATACTTTCATGCAAGGAGGACCTTGCTAGAGAGTTCGAGATGAAGGATTTGGGCCTCCTTCATTATTTCCTGGGATTGGAGATTTGGCAGCGCAGTGGAGGACTGTTTGTTTCTCAGGGCAAGTATGCCCGAGAGATTCTGGAGAGGTTCAACATGCATGGATGCAAGCCTGTTGACACTCCTCTTCCTGGTGGTTGGAGGAAGGAGGATGCTACTTCAGCGGAGGTAGTGGATGCCACTGTCTATCGACAGTTGGTGGGGTCGCTTATGTATCTGGTCAATACATGACCCGATATATGCTATGCAGTTAACCAGCTTTCACAAGCTATGGTTAAGCCTACCAAGCTCTTTTGGAAGGCAGGCAAGCATGTATTGCGCTATATCAGAGGCACATCGGGATATGGTCTATGGTACAGATAGGAGGATGGAGCGAAGCTTTTTGGCTTCACTGATGCAGATTGGGCAGGGAGCCCAACGGACCGGAAGAGCACTTCTGGAGGAGTTTTCAGCATTGGGTCGACAGCAGTTTCCTGGTACAGCAGGAAGCAGAGATCCGTGGCACTCGGTTCAGCAGAGGCCGAGTACATGGCAGCAAGCTTGGCTGCATGTGAGGCTATTTGGATGAGGAAGATCCTCGCAGGTTTGTTCAGGTTGCATTTGGAGCCTACGGTGATCTACTGTGATAACCAGAGCTGCATCAAGCTCTCGGCTAATCCAGTATTTCATGATAGGTCCAAACATATCGACATCAGGTACCATCATATCAGAGATTGTGTTCAACGGAGAATCATGATGCTTTCATATGTTCCCACGGAGGATCAGGATGCCGACATCCTGACGAAGGCGCTCACGAGGAGAAAGTTCGAATTCCACAGAGGCAGGATAGGGGTTGCAGATAATCCATATCTTGCTGAGAGGGAGTGTTGAAAATGCAGCAAGATGATGGAGCTTAGTGAAATGAAGTCGCCTTCACTAAGTGGGCCCGCAGGCAAATTCTGGCGCAAAGTCTATTTTTAGACTATGTCTATTTTTAGACATATGGAGCATGGTCCAGGGGTTGCAGTATGTTATTCTTGGAGTATTGGTCATGTTGGTAAAAATATATGGACCTCTGTTTTTAGACATTTAGGTCGAAGTCTATTTTTAGACTGCCTATCCTAAAAATAGGGAAGTCAAATATTATTTACCCTTAATAATATTTGGACTCTAAACTTTAGTTTACTCTCTTGGAGCACTTCAGTTCGAGCTACAGAAGTGGCTCATGCATCTGACAGAGGAATTACGCTATTCCTAGGGGTTTGGTGAGCTCATGCCTGGTTGACTTCAGTTAGGACTTCAGTGGCAGAAGTTTGGTGGAGTTGATGAGACAGTTGGTGGAGTTGTGTTCGGTTTAACTTAGTTGAACTGGTTGAGATTAGTTTAACTAGCTAATCAACTAGTAATGAGTTGAGTGAATTAAATATTATTTAATTCACTAATTATTAACTCAGTATTCAACTCAAGAACACATCAGTTCACTACAGTGCATGGACAGTTTAGTGGAGACCAGTGAAAGAGGTAGATGAAAGGGTTGAGATAGCTATCAATTGTGACATCGGTTGTGCATGAGATTTGCACCACACTTGGAGGAATTTCCCATGATGATTGCACTGTCAAGCCAAGGAGATTTGAACCTTGGATCTCTCATTAGACCAGCCTTGATTGCGCAATAGAGGCAGGCAATTAGTGGATGAGTTTTGAACCTGTGACTTGTTCAAAACCAAGCTAGTTTGTGTGTAACTTTATGAGATAGTACTGAGTACTTGTGAGGAGTATTGTGCTATGTATTGTTACATGTTCTCTCCATTATAATATACACAATAGCTGAGGGGTTTTCAGCTATAAGCTTTCCCCATACATACTGTGTAATGTGTGTGATATTTTGATGATCTTTTGATCGCATACCGCTTGTTTTATTTCCGCATGTGTGATGATCTGAGTGGAAGAGATTATGTGTTGCATATGAATTCGAATTGATATGTGATCAGGATAATCTCGGTGGATAAATCTTCATTATTCAGCAAATTTCTACAGGATCCAATGGCTCTTGGTGTTTTCTGATCTGGGGGTGTTGTGCACTGGCTCTCGCAGGTGAAGTTGAAGTCCCCAGTTATCCCAGATCGCCCTTTCATTAGCCAGAGTTGGAAAGTCGTTAGTGTCCCAGGAGTGCAGATCTAAGGTCTCAGCAAGATTGTGACAGAAGTTCCTCCAGATGATGTCCAGAGGAGTAGATTGATCCCTGAAGATACGTTTGTTTCTTTCCTTCCAAATTGTCCAGAGTAATAAACCTGGGAGTATTCTCCAGAGTTGATTAAGGATTTCGCTTGTATAGGGGTTCTGATGCCAGTTCCTGATGGAGTTAACAATATCTTCTGAGGGTCGGCAGTTTCGTTGGCATCGAAAGCTTGCCTTTTCCCACAATTGATTGGCTAGAGAGCAGTTGTTTAGAAGGTGCTTCTGCGTTTCCTCATGAGTACAGCAGTTGGGGCATATTGAGGGACCATGAAAGCTTCGTTTCCTTAAGTTGTCCCAAGTGAGGATTTTTTGATGCCCGAAGAGCCAGAGGAAAATAGAGACTTTGGGCCAAACCCCCGGGCTCCAAATTTTGTTCCATAGGGGATCTTTAGGCCTCGAATCATTACTTAGAATTTTGTAGGCTTCCTGGGTGGAGAAGGAACCTTTTGGCATGTATCCCCATCTGAGAATGTCCTGGCTGTGCGAAAGTCTAATGCACCTTATTTTGAGCTCAGAGTTTAATGCTTCCTTACTCTATTCATCTATGTTCCATGTGATCCTTTCAGCCTGTTTCCACTGTCTGTACCCCTGCATTGCATTGTCTTCCCAATATTGCTGCATCGTGTCCAATTGTTGTCTATCCCAGTCCGGTCCAGGAGGTGGTCTGTAGGTGTTAGTTATTTTTGGAAATTGATCCCAGGCATCTGTCCAGAATCTGGCAGTACTACCATTCCTCAGTTCCCAGAAACTGTGTTGTTGAATCAACAAGTAGTGCTGTTTGGCGGCATTCCACATGAGTGAACCTTTCTCCTTAGGGGTGAGTCTGATTAGTTCTTCCTGAGGTCTTTGGTTGGCATATTTGACTACCCAGATAATTGCCCATGGTTTGTTAGGGGCAGTGAGCCAACTCCACCAAATTTTGGCTCCCATTACTGCGTTGCTATGAGAAGGATCTCGCAATCCTAATCCTCCTTGTTCCTTTAGCGTGCAGACCAGAGACCATTTGATCAAAGCCCATTTGTGGTGTGTTCCTTTGGATCCCCATAAGAAATTCCGCTGCAGGGCCTTAATTCTTTTTAGAACCCATTTGGGTGCTGCCAAGATAGAGAAAAGGTAAAGTGGCATGGCCTGTAACACCGCTTTGATTAGTACCACTCTACTTGCAATATTCAAAGTCCTATGGGTCCAAGAAGAGAGGCGAGCTTCAAGTTTATCAAGGAGCTCACGCCATGAGGCATGCTTTAAGGCAGAAGCAATTAGAGGGGCTCCCAAGTATTTCGAGGGGAGGGTGGCAATGGAGAAACCAAGGATACGAGCGATTGCTCTTTGGGTGAAGGGAGGGGTATGAAAGAAGAAGAGATGGGATTTTGCAGTATTGATACAAGCTCCCGAGGCTTCCGAAAAGTCATTCAACAGGGATTCAAGTCGGGAGGCTTCATGCACTGAAGGGTAACCAAACACCATATTGTCATCCACAAATTGCTGGTGAGTTAAGGCCGGGAAGTTGTGAACTGAGAGGCCTCGAATCTGCTGGGATCGAAGGGAATTTTTGAGGTGACGCCCCAGGCCTTCCGCCATTAAGACAAAGAGGAAAGGGGACAGGGGCTACCCTTGTCTGATGCCTCTAGAGGGAGAAAAGGGACACGAGGGAATGCCATTGATGAGGATGGAGAAGAAGGAGGAGGAAATAAGATTATGAATCCATCGAATCCAAGTAGGAGAAAATCTAAAAGCAGATAACACTTTCTGAATGTACGTCCAGCTTAATCTATCAAAAGCTTTTGAAAGGTCAATCTTGAGAATCATACCTGCTTGTTTGGTGTCCTTGAGGGAATGTATGATTTCATGAGTGAGGATGATGCCATCCAAAATTTTCCTTCTTCAACATAACCAGCTTGCTCGGGCGAGATGAGAAGAGGCAGAAGTGGTTTCATTCTGTTGGCAATGACTTTAGAAATAACCTTGTAGATGACATTGCATAAGGCAATTGGGAAGAATTTGTCTGGCGTGCAGGAAGCTTCTTATTTAGGGATTAAAGCTATGAAGGTCGCGTTCAAGGAGGGGAGGAGCCAATGCATTGTGCGCGATTCCTCCACCACCATCCATACCTCTTCTTTGATCAGATCCGAGAATTTGTGAAAGAAGGTGGTCGAAAAGCCATCCGGCCCCGAAGCCTTCCCATCTTTGAGCTGCTTCATGGCAGTGTCCACCTCTAGGCGCGAGACTGGGAAAAGTAGGAGTTGATTGTGCTCTTCGGTGACCAGCTTTGGAATGTTCTGAGTGATTTTGTCAATGGCTGGTAGTCTGTCCTGGAGAGGTTCTTGGTGTACAGTTTGGAGATGATTAATGAGTAACTTCTCGATCTCCGCATGAACTTCCACTTTCTCCCCTTCTTGATTCTTGATAAATGAGATGGTGTTATGCATGCGTCCTTGAATCGTAGACCTGTGGAAGAATTTGGTATTTCGTTCACCCTCCTTCAGCCATCGTATGCGAGATTTCTGCCTCCATAGAATTTCCTCCTGCTTTGATCTTTCCTCCATCTGTGATTGAAGCTGCTGTTCTTTTTCCAAAGCTTGATCCGTGCAGCCTTCCGTGATGATTTATTGCTGGAGAGACTCCATTTCTTTGTGTAGTTGCTGTTGAGCTTGAAAGATGTTGCCAAAAGTGGAATGATTCCAGCTCTTGATATGGCCTTTTAGGAATTTGAGCTTTTGTTGGAACTGGAGCATTTTGGACCCTTCTGGCGGATTGAAGCTTCACCATAGCGAATTGATGAGGTCGTTGAAAGCATGGTGATTGAACCAGAAGGCTTCAAAGCGACAAGGGCGTCTCACTGATTGACCCGGCCGCTGCCATTGAAGTGAGATCGGCCAGTGATCAGAGCCATGGAGAGGGAGGATGGAGGATGAAATGTCGCCTCCCAAATGGACTGCGTTGTCTGAAAGTAGAAATCTGTCCAACTTAGATGCTATGTGCTGCCGACCTGTTCTGCGATTACTCCATGTGAACGTACCATTGCAGAATTGCATGTCAATCAACTGGTGGTCTTGTATGAAATCTTTGAAAAGGCCGCTTTCTGGCTCCAGCCTGGATCTGCCTCCCAATTTTTCCTCCAACTTTGTTATCATGTTAAAGTCACCACCTATATTCCAGAGGGGATGGATTCTGTCATGATTGAGCGCTCCTATAGTTTCTAGGAGAGCGGATTTGCTCACTGTGTCCTGTGGGAAGTAGACGTTTGTGAGATGACCGTGTATGTTGGTGCCGATGATGTGAAAAGTTGCTTGAATGATGTGGTGGGAAGCATGGAAGTCTGAGAGAGAAATAGCCTGAGTATTCCAGGCGATGGCCAGCCCTCCAGAGGCACCCGCTGCATCTACCGCTACTGACTGACAACCAGGCCACACTTTTGAGAGAATGTTGCCTAGCGTGCTACTATTACATTTAGTTTCTTGCATGAAAAAAATATGAGGCTGCTCTTGCTTAACCATGTTTTTTACCATTCTGTGTTTCCCGGGACTGTTAAGTCCTCTAAGGTTCCATGAAGTGAGCTTTATGATTCACTATTCGGGAGAGGCTTGCAATACTTTGTCAGTTTAGCATATCTACCGGAGTCAACCAGGATTTTTCCCACTGTAATTGTTCTTTCCAGATCTGATTTCCTTCCCCTCTTCTTGGAGTCTTTTGGGGTTAGATTTCCATCCCACCTGCTGCCTGGTTGGATTCCCAGTTCTTTCTGTCGGAAAGCTATGGATATAATTACTTCCAGCGTGTCTATTTGATGTGCTTGAATCTTGTCAAATTATTTTCTCCGGCATGCTTGTTCGAGCTCAAGGATGTCAAGCCCTCTCAGATAAATTCTCTCTGGTTCTTCATCCATGAGTTGAACTTGACTGCTTCCTGCTTCTGGTAGGCCGGGTATGCAGTCCACATCCATTCCATTGGGTTTCCAATCTGGGTCTTTAAAGGGAGCTTCCATTTGACCAAACTGAATGCCCTTGGATGGAGGATTGGGAGGGGCATCCGGCGGAGGGCTAGGCGAGGTCTTTGTGGCTGCTTGGGTAGAGTTGGGTTCGGCTTGTGGGGAGAGTACCGTGACAGTATCTAAGGCTTTGAAGCTGTTACTTGTAGAGGGCATTGAGCTGACAGAGGAGATGGGCTTTTTCCCATTAGAGGGTTTCTTATGGGACCTTCTTCGGCTGGTGACCTTGGTAAACCCATCAGGAGTAGAGGATTCTGGGTTGGCTGTAGTTGAGGGCTTAGCATTGAGCGGGCAATCCCTGAAGAGGTGTCCATGAATGTGACATCTACGTCAGCGGAAGGGAACATGTTCAAAGTCTAAGGGTTGAATCCATTCATAATCATCGTGGTAGAGGCTTACCGAGTCAGGGAGAGCTTGGTCCAGGCGCATATAAACACATATACATGCATACGAGGTATAGCGGCGCATCTTTGTTTCCTCCGCTATTTTAATGAACTCCCCCAATCCCTTGCCAATGTCTTGGAGGGACTCTTCATCCAAGTACTCCAAAGGGAGTGAGTACATTCTAATCCAAACCGGAGCCCAGCTAAAGTCTTCGTTGTCTGGATTGAACCTCTCCACCCCGTCTCTCAGATACAGACCAACAGAGTTAAAGAAATAAGGTCCTCCATCTAGAACCCTATTGCGATCCTCGATACAGATGAAAATAACAGTAAAGAATCCCTTGGGTCCAAGCTGAAGGGTAATGTCTCCTTTGGGCTTCCATTTTTCTATTATCCATCCTTGCAGAGCTTTTTCAGTAGGCCAAATGCCAATAAATTTACCAATGAGCGCATGATCCTTCATGAACTGGATTCGTCCATTTATCCTGTGGCTTGGAAGCTCGATTTTAGGTCTTTCTGTCACGATTGGTTTGCAGGTAGCTGACTTCACTGTGGGGGTTTCTTTTTGTCCCGTGCTTTCGTCCTGTGCTTATTTATTCTTTGCGTTCGTATCTTTTTGCATCTCGTGCATCCTATTATCCTGTGCTTCAGGAATCGACTGATCCGAAGCGGTGTTCATGAAAGGTTCCCCGAAAATGTTTTTGTCGTTACCTGAGGGGGAAAGTTTGTACGTCCCAGGTAAAGAGTAGAACTTGTCATAACCCGAAGCCAGTCCTCGCATATACAATGCAGAATGGTAAAGGATATGCAGAAATCTTACAGTATCAGTCGGCGCAGATGCAGCATAAGAAGTCATGTTATGACGCAATGTTGTATTCATTGAAAATTTGTGTTTTTGAAAAAACAAAATGTGTTACAACAATCCAGACAGAGTCTATTTTGTTTTTGTCATATTTACAAAGCCAATGGATGCATATCATAATTACTAGAATTTTTTGAACTGGTCCAATACGAAAAAATGTGTATTTTGGATATGTTTTACGTCGCAAGAAATTTCTTAACATATAAGTTATAAACTAAAAATCTAAAAGCTACCCATTAGAGACGACGGACCAATGTAATGCCCCATAATTTTTTCAATTTTTTTTACAATGTATTTTGGGAGATATAAAATTTTGATTTCACTGAATCACAATGACCCTCAGAAATTGTTTGCACCTATTTTATTAGAAAAATAATTAAAATTAATAATCGTTTATGAAATTCCATAAAAGTTATATTTCCTGAAAGTAGATTCAATTCTGAAAATGCTTGTCTTGGTTTCGACAGTTAATTAAAAACTTTTCATGGAGTTTAATCAATCCAAAGTTGTAGAACTATTTTCAGAGCCTGGTTTTTGCGTAATTGGTGATGCGTTAGTTCGGCCGAACTTTTAGTCCAAGTTTGGCCGAACTATGTTTTCCGCTTACGAGTCGTTAAATCTAACGTCTTAACAGTTCGGCCGAAATTTTTATCAAAAGTTCGGCCGAACTATTGTGTAACTCTTCGTCGGCCGGAAAATTTTGTGGAGCCCCCTACTAAAAACACATTTCGCGTCAATATAAATTGCCTCAAAATGATTCACAATTTTCGCACATTTCGCACACTTCATCTCATTTTACAAAGATCTTGGTTTGAGTTCAAAAGTTTTTCTTCAAGGTTTGGGTTTAAGAGCATTTCTTGGAAGCAAATTCTTGGTTTGGGTTCAAAAGCTTTTCTTCAAGGTTTGGGTTTAAGAGCATTTCTTGGAAGCAAATTGATTTTACAAAATCTTGGTCTGGGTTCAAAACTTTTCTTCAAAGTTTGAGTTTAAGAGCATTTCTTAGAAGCAAATTGATTTTACAATTTTGGGTTTACAGAATTTTTTTGGAGGAAATTTCTTGGAGGCGGCGTGATTTTGGCAAAAATTGTAAAAAATTTCTTGGACGTACATTCAAAAGACATTTCTTGGAGGTATGTACATGTTTTGCGTTGAAGTAAATTTTTTGAACTTAGTTTCATTTTTATAAGACATTTTTCTCTCGAATTTTTTAAAGTCTGTTTTTTGGATTGGAGTATGTATTTTTTACGAAAAATTTACACTTAATTTTTTTAAATTAAATCTTTTGTGATATTTTTTGTAATTGAGTTATTGTCTAATTTTTTGAAGGAAATTTTTTGAACTTCATACCCTATTATCATGGGAAATCGAAGAACTTGTGCGAGAAAATATGATCGAAAAAGAGACCCTGAGGCACGTAGAGAAGAGACGAGACAATCTCGCAAAAGAAAGTTAGAAGCCCTCTCAAATATTGAGGAGGAAAATCAACCTCAAGAGGAAAATCAACCTCAAGCAGAAATTGAAGCAGGTATGGAAGTGTAAATATTATGATCTATTGATATATATTTAAAATTTTCCTAATGTAAAATGTGAAGCTTAATTTTTATTTGATGAACTAGTTTGAAAAATATTTTGTTTAATGTAAACAGACAAAGATATTCCTCAAAATATTGAAGAAGAAAATCAATCTCAAGCAGAAATTGAAGCAGGTATGTAAATGTAAATATTATGATCTATTGATATATTTAAAATTTTTCTATTGTAAAATGTGAAGCTTAATTTTTATTTGATGAACTAATTTGAAAAATATTTTGTTTAATGTGAACAGACAGAGATACTCCTCAAAATATTGAAGAAGAAAATCAACCTCAAGCAGAAATTGAAGCGGGTATGTAAATGTAAATATTATGATCTATTGATATATTTAAAATTTTCCTAATATGTATTGACATATTTATTAATTTAGTGATTTATTGAATATGTGCTATTTTTCGAATATGTACAGATGAAATCACTATCGATAATGAGATGTTAGAAAATGTTGACACTCACACATATGGAGATAAAAAACCTGACCATGTTATACGATATCGTGTCAATTGCATTTTTAAAGATTATTTCTTAAATGAGCAAGTGACAGTTCAGGCTCAAATGTTGAAAGGTCTCCTATCATCCAGGAAATTAAAAGAAGTGATGACACTATTGGGTATTCGAAAATCAACCAAAGATAAAAAAAAAATGAAGGAAGAGGTGATAAAAAATATGAATAGTGCTATAAAGTCAATTAAGAGATCTAGAGATAAAGATGTTTCAAATATACGTAGAGGAATACAGATGGCAATGGTTTCACCAAGTACTCGAGAGAATCGTTTGATAACATCTATGGCACGAGCACTGGGAACCTCGCGAAAAACTCTGCACAAACATTGAAAATTTCGACTGCAAATAGATGTAAATGATGAACTCACTTGTTGGAGAGCTATTTGTAGGCAACCATACAAAGATAGACTTGGAGAAGATGTTAAAAAAATAATATATGAATATTGGAAGAACAATTCGCGTGTTTCACCCACTGCAAGACATGTGATGCGAAGAAGAATAGCACGAAATCAATACGAAGAACATGAAAACCATCTCTTGGAAACCACTCAAATAGAGTTATTCAACAATTTCAAAGAAGAGAATCGTCAAATTCAAGGTTCACTCAGTGCTTTTGTTCAACAAAAACCATGGTATGTAAAACCTATCACCGTACGCGACACTTGTTGTTGCCGTTATCATGTGGAATTTGAGTTATATTATGACACATTCCTTGATTTCGGTAGAACATTATGGAAGGATTCACCTCCTCCTTTCACTATCTGTTTTATGTTTTATGCTCTCGCTATTGTTTATTTTTTGTTATAAGATTCGTGTGTAGATAATTTTTGTTCAGGGTTAAAACCTTCATTTGGTATCGGAGCTGTTTCGGCTTCAAGGGGACGCCTTTGTTGCTGAGGGTTTTTTAGTTCGGGCCTGAGGTAGACCCTGTTCAGTGGGAGCTCTGTGGGATCGATTCTTGCGGTGAGAGAATATGGCGAGCGGCGCAAAGATAGAGATCGAGAAATTTAATGGTCAGATTTTTGAGTTGTGGAAGCTCAAGATGGAGGATCTGCTGGTGGATAAAGATCAGTGGATCGTGGTAGATCCAGGTACTAAGCCAACAGGAATGTCAGATGAAGACTGGAAGAAACTGGATCGGAAGGCTAAAAGCACAATACGGTTGTGTGTCTCAGATTCAGTATTTTTGAATGTATCTGGGGAAGCTACGGTGAAGACCTTGTGGGAAAAGCTAGGGACTTTGTACCAATCTAAGTCTCTGGTGAATAAGTTGTTCCTGCGGAAAAAGTTGTATAACCTGAGGATGAAGGATGGAGACTCAGTGACAGGGCATATGAATGCCTTCAATACTGTGGTAAGTCAGCTGTCATCTGTTGATCTTAAAATCTCAGATGAAGATAAGTGCATCAGTTTGTTGTGCTCTCTACCAGACTCGTGGGACAGTCTGGTTATTGCAATAGGTAGCAATACAACTACCTTGAATTTTGATGACATTGTCTCAGCCTTGCTGACGGAGGAAATGAGACGGAGAAATATGGAGGGTCATAATGGAGATGCCTTATCTGTACGAGGAAGGTCCCAGAACAGAAACAAGAATAAGGTTTCGAGTGGGAGATCTAAATCTAGAGGGAGATCTAAATCTCCTGGAAAGTTTGTAAAGGTGTGCTGGAAATGCGGAAAGGAAGGGCACTACAAAAAGGACTGTAGATCTAAAGCTCCCGAGAAAGGAAAGGGATCTGATGATGCTCCTTCTGCAGAGGCAAAAACCACCTCGGATGAAGGTGGGGATGTGTATTTGGCTTCTTCTTCAAATACACATGTAGATCATGAGTCATGGTTGATTGACCCAGGTGCATCCTTTCACTTCACTCCCCATAGGGAGTGGTTCTGCGAGTATGAGAAATATGATGGTGGTGATGTCTTCCTAGGGGATGATAGGAAGGCCAAAATCATTGGATGTGGAAAGGTCAAGCTGAAGCTGCAAGGTGGAAGGATTAGAACACTTCCTGGTGTTCTGCATATTCCTGCATTGGCCAGAAATCTGATTTCTGTAAGCAAGATGGATGATGCAGGTGTAAAAACAGTGTTCGAGAAAGATGCCTGCAAGATGGTTCGGGGAGCACTGGTACTAATGCGGGGAGTACGGACTGGAACTCTGTACAAGATACAAGGTAGCACTATTATCGATGGGTGTAACAGTTCTATGGTTCCTGAAAATGGAGCAGAAAGCCTAGCTGTCTCTGGAGAAAAGACCATGCTATGGCATCAAAGGCTTGGACATATTGGAGAGAAGGGCCTTCGGATACTGCATAGAGATGGTATGGTAGAAGGTATGTCTAATTGTTCTCTGGATTTCGATTTCTGTGAACATTATGTATATGGGAAGCAGAATCGGGTGAGTTTTCCTTCTGGTGCTAAGAGGGCAAACAAGATATTAGAACTTGTGCACAGTGATGTGTTTGGGCCTGTGTCAGTTCCATCACTGGGAAAGTCTGTGTACTGTGTTTCATTCATAGATGACTTCTCAAGGAATACATGGATATATTTCTTGAGGAAGAAATCTGAAGTCTTTGACAAATTTAAAGAATTTAAGGCTCTGGTGGAAAACCAGACAGAGAAGAAGATAAAGGTGCTGAGGACAGATAATGGTGGGGAGTTCTGCAAGAAGGAATTTGAAGAGTTCTATAAGAAGTGTGGTATAGCACGACAGAAGACTACTCCATACACACCGCAGCAAAATGGAGTTGCAGAAAGAATGAACAGAACACTGATGGAAAAGGCAAGAAGCATGCTCAGTGGTACCGGGTTAGGACAAGAATTCTGGGCAGAGGCAGTGGAGACTGCATGCTATCTGGTTAACAATCACCTTCATTAGTGTTGGAGGATAATACCCCACATGAGGTATGGACTGGTAAGAAACCTTCTCTTTCACATCTAAGGGTATTTGGATGTGATGCATATGAACATGTTCCAAAGGAGAAAAGGACCAAGTTGGATAATAAATCTGAAAGGTGCATCTTTATTGGGTATAAGGATGGTTTAAAGGGTTACAAGCTTTGGAACTCAGAAACAAGGAAGGTTGTGTACAGCCGAGATGTGGTGTTTAGAGAAGTGAAAGATGTTGTTAAACATGAAGTCCTACCAAAGGAACCTGAGAAGATAGATTTTGAGCTAAAGGAGGATGAATCAGACTCTACAACAGAAGAAGACTCAGAAGATGAAGAGCCACAAACTCCAACTTTGAGAAGATCAGTTCGGGAAAGAAGGCAACCAGAAAGGTACAGTCCATCTGCTTTCTGTTTAGGTTTTGCCTTAACTATAACTGATGATGAACCCAGAACTGTCAGGGAGGCAGTAGATTCAGAGGATGGAAAATTATGGAAGGAGGCCATGGTTGATGAAATGGCATCCTTGCACAAAAATGATGCATGGAATTTGGTGGAGTTGCCAGTTGGAAGGAAGCCCATTGGGAGCAAATGGGTGTTTAAGAAGAAGATGAATGTAGAAGGCAAGATGGAGAAATACAAAGCTCGATTGGTAGCGAAAGGTTATTCCCAGGTGCCGGGAATTGATTTTGGTGATATTTTTTCTCCTGTTGCCAAGGTTACTTCTATTAGATTACTTTTATCTGTTGTTGCTGCATTTTATTTTGAGATAGAACAGATGGATGTGAAGACAACTTTTCTTCACGGGGATCTAGAAGAGGAGATCTACATGAAGCAACCTGAAGGCTTTATGGTGAAGGGTAAGAAAGAACTAGTATGCAGGTTGAAGAAGTCTCTGTATGGGTTAAAACAGTCACCAAGGATGTGGTATCGGAAATTTGATACCTATATACGGGGACTTGGCTTCACCAGAAGCAAGGAAGATCATTGTGTTTATTTTAAATTAATTGGTGATCGTGTTATATATCTGGTCTTGTATGTGGATGATATGTTGTTGATTGGAAATGACAAAGAAATTAACCAAGATTTGAAGACCCAACTGTTCTCCAAATTCGACATGAAGGATCTGGGTGCTGCAAACTATATTTTGGGCATGGAAATTAAGAGAGATCGGGCAAAGAGGAAGCTCTAGTTAAACTAGAGAAAGTATGTCGAGACTATACTGCAGAGGTTCAATATGCAGGATAGTAAACCGGTGAATGTTCCTATTCCTGTAGGTGTAAAGCTGTCTGCTGAACAGTGTCCCAAGACACAAGAAGAAGAGGAGTATATGTCTCGTGTTCCATATGCAAGTGCAGTGGGTAGCCTGATGTATGTAATGGTCTGTACTAGACCAGACATTGCACATGCAGTGGGAGTATTGAGCAGGTTTATGTCAAACCCAGGGAAGGAGCATTGGACAGCAGTGAAGCGGGTTTTCATATATTTACGTGGCACTAGTGATTATGGCTTGTGCTACCAGGGAAGACCAGGATTGGAAAGAATGTTGGACATTCGTGGTTTTGTTGATGCAGACTGGGCTGGAGATCTGGACCAAAGAAGATCTACAAGTGGGTATGTGTTTAGCCTATTTGGAGGCGCAGTTAGTTGGATGAGTAAAATATAGTCTGTAGTGGCTAAGAACCCTGCTTATCATTCAAAGACAAAGCACATTGATGTTCAATATCACTTTGTTAGAGATATGGTTGAGGCTAAAAGGGTGTTGCTGGTAAAGGTGGACACTTTGAAGAATGTTGCAGATGCATTGACAAAGTCTGTGAGCACTCAGAAGTTCTCTTGGTGTAGAGAAATAATGGGTGTTGAAGAATTGGGCCAATGACTAAGCCCTCCTGTGGCTCCCCGTGGAAAGAAAACAACAGGTGGGAGAATGTTGGGTATGTGTTATATTCTTTGCACGACTAAGCACGCGCGCGGGGGGCGATAGCCCCCCCTTTGCGCTAGGCACAACGGGGGGGTGGTAGCCCCCCCTGTCGGGGTCCGAAGCAGCGCCCCGGTGAAAATTTTTTGGTCCTTAATTTCCGGCAGGTAGTCCGCGTCCATGGTTTTGTGCATGGTTTTGCACATGGTATTGGGGTACGATGGTTTTCGGCCCCTGGTATTTTTGTAGATCCGGTCAAGGGAACTACGGTTATGTTCTAATCCAGGGTTTATGGATTGGGGTTTATGTATGCTTCGGCATGTATATATATGTGTTGTAAAACTAAAAGGAATATAATGAAAAATCAAGCTGGTCGTCCCGATTTGGGATCCAGGGGAAAATCTCTGTGTTTATCTGTTTTATGTTTTATGCTCTCGCTATTGTTTATTTTCTGTTATAAGATTCGTGTGTAAATAATTTCTGTTCAGGGTTAAAACCTTCAATACATGTTTTGTACAACATTGTTTTGGAAGAATTTATGATTCATCGAAAAATCGTGGAATAACATTAAATGAACATTGGATATGGTCAGACGGATGTGCAGGTCAATTCAAATCTGCACGATCATTTTTTTGGTTGTGTTGTCTTCATAAGAAAACCTACATTAAACATTGTTGGAATTTCTTTGAGACTGGCCATGGAAAAGGAGAACATAACGGTGCAGGGGCATGCATAAAACGAGTACTTCGAAGATATCAAATGAACCACTCTGCACGATGACTTGTGAACGCTGAAGAAGTTTTTCAATGGTGCAACATTGCTCTAAGGCATGATATTAACCCATCAAGAGAAGTGCGAAGGTACATTCAATTTAATTTATATTGGAAATCTAATTTTAAACACATTGTACATTTATCATGCAATGATTATTTTTAATTGTATTTTGATATCATATTTACAAATTCTTTTTCT
Organism: Pinus albicaulis; assembly: GCA_034641835.2. NCBI lineage: Eukaryota > Viridiplantae > Streptophyta > Pinopsida > Pinales > Pinaceae > Pinus > Pinus albicaulis. The sequence goes on from CM076581.1 coordinate 1,712,649,924, forward strand.
AATTTTCCATATAAAGGTTTTTCTGGCATATTAGAATCGAAGACGTAGATAGATCAATTGGAAATGAGGTTGAAACAATAAAAGGGACTCGAAAATTGCATTCAATTCAAACAAAGTTGTCCAGAAATGTGTTTGCATTGGATAAAAGAAAATATTCTTTTTTTTGTGATGTTTGCATAGACAACACAAAATCCAATGACGTTTGTGAAAACAAAATGTATGTGAATGATTGGAAACATACAGAGCTAAATACAAAGGGAAAAATGCCTGTTGCAATGTTTGAAGAAATGCAATCAAAGGAAACTACAATATCATTCGATGGTGATCGAGTTTCTGATCTTGTTAGAGAAGGTAACATTTGAATTACTTTCTAATGATTTAAAGATCTAGAAATAAATTTAAATATGCATAATTAAATGTTAAATTTATTTTATTGTGCAGGAGATGTTTTTGCTGTAATTGCACCTATTGATAATGATGAAAATGTGAAGTATTATTTGATGCGTTGCACTGAACGAAAAATGAAATTATTACAAGACTATAATGATCACGGATTTCAGTATGACAGAGGGTCTATTATACTAAAAGGTTATTTTTTCAAACAAACTCGTCAAAGTGGAGACTTTGTTTACTTTGAAGACTATGACCCTGATTCCATAAGTTGTCAATATAGTCACTTGGTTTGTGCAGCACGCATAAAGTTGATAGAAGTTCAATCAAAGAAAAAATCAAAAATTAAGAAATGGAAAATGTCAAAATCCGATTATGAACGGATTATTGAGGATGGAATTCCATTAGAATATTTTTGAGTGAAGTGTCCAACAAATTATTATCTTTGGATTAAATATGTTTTAGAACTTCCAGTACTCAACTAAAAATTGAGCTGCTTATGTTATTTGTGGTTTGCACATGTTACAAATTGTTTGGGTACAAGCACGTGCTCTAGTATCAATTGAAAGTAGTTTTTCTATACATGTGCATTGATGAAAAATGTTATATGTATTGGATATATATATTCTAGAATGAAATTAATTGTTCTTGTATATGTTTTCCGACCGTATGCTACAAATTATTTCACTTTATTTTGTAAAGTCAGATTCAGTCGCCATATGGCCTAGCCTCCAAGGGACGAGATAACAAGTGGTTGTCCCCACTTTCCCGAATCTCAGCGTTTAAGTACAATTTTATTGTTTATGGCGGACATCTTACATGATGTCCTAGCCAAGGATAGATTCTCTTTGTTTCAAGTTTCCGGTAAAAGTTGTCACCGAATGACCTACTAGGATATTATAAATACTAGCTTTGTAAGATCATTTGGCATTCGGAAAAATTCGAAAGTCTTAGATTGTCAATCAATTTAAAGTATCATTCACCCTAGGGAGTGTAAAATATTTAATGTAGGTTGGTGACGATGCTCACTCCTAGCTTGAAGCAGCTCCAATGACCAATTCTTTAATGAATTCCAATGCACTAGACCAAAGTTGGTGACCTACTTGGTTTTTCACCCAAGAAATTCCAAGGTACTCTTCTTACCTTTGGCCCCCAAAGCTACAATGGAGTTATAGGAAGGTGAAGAAAATATTTTTCACTGATAGGAATTTGGTCACATCCCTAATCTCCCCTTATCAAAAAGTTCCTATATCCTACATTATCCAGCGTGTACTCAAGATCACTATTTCGTAATTAGAATATCACAATATCATAAGTTCTCACAAAAATACAGGGAATGCCATTACGACACTCATCTAACAATGGGGAGCTCAAAACCTAGAAAGCTCCTCGTCCCCTTAATAATAATGTGTTTAATTTAGTCTTTTAGGTGAGGATTAGGTGTGAATCTTGTTTTCACATACAAAAATAATTAATTGTTTAATTCCATAAATTTGATTATTCACCAAAATACATGTCATATCCACTATTTGTCTCTCCTACAAATTCCCATTATTTTATTAAAATATGATTTTATCTCACCCAACTATCACATGTTCCTAAATTTACTCATAATTGTTCCCTATGCCCTAAATCTACTCCTAATTGTTCCCTATGCTGCTTTTCCCTTACTTATTTTTAGAAATTTATTTTCCTAGATCCATCATAACTATGGATCTATCAAGCACCGAGAGGGATCAAATATATAGAGGTGCAAACCTCTTTTTTGAGTGCAAAACTTGAGGAAAGGTTTGCACCTCGAGAGATTTGATCCCTCTCGACGCTTGATAGATCCGTAGTTAAGATGGATCTAGGTTGGTTTCAATCGTGTGCAACCAAGAATATTGATAAACCATTTTAAATATGCTAAATATGTTTGAGATTTATCAAGTCATTTTAATTTTAAATTTTCTTAGTTACCTCAATTTGTTGAGATGATAAATATTGTAGAATAACTTTAATAATGGAAAATGATCAAATAAAATTTTTGAATGCGAAGTGACAATGTAACAATATTGAATGATAGAATGTGAATAATTAGAATGTAATCACTTACAAATAGCATTTATTGTGATCAATCTTAAACTATTTTCTTCTTCTATTCTTATTGTCACCCTTATTAGTTTTGTCATCTTTCCGTATCGATTATATTAAAAAGAAAGTAAAAATCATAAATCATAAACCATTTAAATATTTAGCTCGAACTCTTGTAGTAAACACCATACCCTATCTCTCTTGCTCTCCAATATTATTAGGTTTAATTATTATAACACAAAAACTGTTCTACATTGTCAATAATGTTTTGCGCTTACACTGAAATCAATGAACACTATTAATCCAATGACTTTACAAGTAATGTACCATCATACATGCAATTATATCAAATCAGAAATCAACATATACAATGAAATCAATGAGGAAATTCTTGTTACAAGTAACATAATTTCAATTTACCACATGTGCAAATGTAGGTTGAAACCATCCAAAACTTTAAGTTGTAGATTGAAACCATCCAAAACTTTAAGTTTTAAAACCCTTTTGATTATATATTTTGCAACATTGAAACATTAAACATTTAAAGTTCATTAAATATCACATGCAAAATGTAGATTGAAACCATCCAAAACTTGAGTTTTAAAAACTTCCCATGCCATGCCAATTATAATTCAACTATCCAACAAAAACATTTAACATTAAATATCACATGCCAAACGTAGTTCAGATGACAACATTACTTCACATTCACATGCCAAAAGTACTAAAACCATCCAAAAATTAAATAAAACAAATTATATAATAACAATGTAATAAAATATGTCCAAAAATTGTAAATCTCACTTGAGTATCAAACTGTATCAAGTTAACAAATTTTAAAACCATCTAAATTTACTGTAAATCATGTCCATCAAATGGAGGATCTAGCGTCTCAGTCTCAGTCCACACCCTATCATGTGAATAGGAAACCTACATACACAATGCACATGTACTTGAACATTAAAATTTGAAGTTTTAAAAATGAATGAGAATATATATATCTAGAACTTCATGTAAAAAACAAAATATAACAAAAAAATCATGCAATACCTCGTAAGGTTCCCTCTCCATTTGATGAACAGGTTCTCCCATAGGAACATCTGCAGTGGTAAACTGTACAATATACATGTACAGTTATATATATATATATATATATATATATATATTAAAAACTTTCAAATGAAAATGCACATGTACATATATAAACTTATTTTCAATAATATTAAAAAAAGGAACTAAAGACAACTTGTTCAAATGCTGTGGATGTTCCTATCTCCGTCGCTAGAGTCCTCAGATTAAAGAAATCTTCTATAGGAACCTAAATTCAAAAAAATTTAAATAACTCAAAATATAGATCTCTCTCTCTCTCTCTCTCTATATATATATATATATATATATATCTCAATTTTTAATGAAACTTTTTGAGGTAGAATATACACACACACACACACACACACACACACACACACACACACACACACACATATAACTTTTAAACATAAATTTTAAACTTGTGAAAAATTGTCCATACTCGTGGCTCATCTCCCAATGAAGTAGAAGGTACATCTCCTAAGGAAGAAGAAGGTACCGCCATCCCAAAAACATCAGATGGAATCGGTACCTGTTAAAACATTTTATCAAATTATATATATATATATATATATATACATACATGTACATGTGTGGCAACAATTATTTATTTTAGAGTCACTTAAAAAACACTAACATACATGTGCCAACATATCATGATGGTCAAACCCATCTGCATCGTTTTAACTGGAGGTCCCGAACGTAATATTAACATTTTCATCATGCATCATGCCTGAGAACTGCAAATGGTGTTTTAACATATAATCATACATTAAATTAGATTAATGTACACATACAAATAAATGTATACATGTACATACACATGTATTTATTACAAATTGTACACATGTATATATGTAAAAATAATTTCAAACCCTAACGTCACTAACACATACCGTTCTGGTGCCTTCTTCCTCATGAAAAATTAGGTCTTGCAGACCATTGCGACAATTTATTGCATATGTTCGAAGATCTTCAACATTCATGTTGTAAATCTCCTCATCTGTACGATAAACAAAATTGGCACGTGCATTTTCACGTGCTCTTTGTCGATTTAAACAAATATCGACTCCATTCAATCTGCTCTGAACATTTTCGATCATAACATCTCTTGCTTCTCGACTTATTTGAGAAGTCGCATCCAACTCTGATCGCAGAGTTTCGACTCGAAACGGTCAACTCACCAATGGCGGCTCAGGGCGAGGCAACTCCACATCTCGCTTAGCGCCCTTACGTTGATATAATCGACCTCTCCCCAGGCCAAAAAATTCTGAAGGAAGGTCATTATAGTCGGGTTTCATATCCAAAAAAAATTCTGCATAAAACATTTGTGCAAAATAAACAGGAACCTCATCGTTCCATGGAAGCCTTCCAAAGGCCGCAAGATGTCGATCATACAAAAAACCAGCTTTGTCTGGGTGCTTGAAATACTGCACCTTCAACATTTTTCTTTTTGGCCCTTCCTTATAATTAAACATTGACTTAGCATCTGCTCTTGAAACTCTTTGTTTTATGTCCTGTCATTTATCGGGACCTATCACTGTTTCTTTTCTCTTTCTCATCGTTTCTACAAACGAATCAGTCGTTGGCCCCAAATTTCTGTACACATTTAACATTTCACTCAATGAATGTGTAACTATTTCAAGGCTTTGTCTACTCTCAGCAGGTAGAGACAAAGCCACGAGATCTCTTTGCAATTTTGCATGAAGGCTTTCACACCTTTGTAAGGTGCATTCTGCAATGTTGGTTTCCCATGGTATATCAGTAATCTTAGCCGGATAAGTTGTGTTGGGTTGACAGCCTTCTTCTTGAATGTAGCGCGCTGTCCTGTGTCTATTTTGACCACTGGCTCGAACATTTTTGGCCTCTGCATCAATATATATAAAATTTCGTATATTAGAAAAAACACGTGTAAAAAAAATTGTACAAATTTAATGAAAAAATCTTGAAATTGATGGCAACCTTGATGTTGTTGGTTAACATATTCTCCAACATGACCCTCTTGAGAACCAGCCCCAGAATGACGCTGCTGAGAACCAGCAGCGGTTGATTGGCCTTCAGGGGAATAAATATCACCCCTTTCCCGCAACCTGCTACCACTCATACCTCGACCGGTTGAACCTTGGCCACGCTCCATGGATGGAGTTGAAACCCTTCTCTTCTTACCTCCTAAAAATTAAAATATGAAACTTATTAACAACTAAATTAAATCACAAAGTTAATAAAAAAATCAATTCCATATGTACACACATGTATGGAGATTTAAGATTATATTTAAATACCGTGAACATTCTCTGATCCCTGAACCTCCATATGGGATTCAGTTGATCTTCGTTGTTCATCCTCCATGATATATATCTATTGGTCGACATTTACACAAAATAGATTTCAAAAAATCAATTTGTAATTTAGTGTACACAAATTATTTAGAACACAACTTTCAAAGAAATAATTGATCATGTGTGAAACTAAATTTAATCGAAAAAGATATTATAAAAATGATAAGTTCACCAAATTGCGCTTTACATGGTGGGAGCACACTTGGTATAAAATTTACTACCTATACACTTTAGTTTGTGGGAGAAATGACACATGTACATAGTTTACCTTAAAGTTGCTGTGTTTTACGGATATTAAAATGAAGAACTTCTATTTAGATCCATTCCAGAGATTGACTGTAGGGGCATTTACTAGATATGTCACCTTTCATAAAATATGAGATCCAGAGGCTACCTGGCCCTTTACAAACTCTGCCTATAGAACGTGTAGAAGTAAACACTAGAGGCATTAACAATATCAAATAACCTTTTCATGCTCAGACATGGGAATGTGTCTCTTTCCCTACGCAAAAAAATAGTTCAAGGTAGTTAATCTTCATAGACATGTCATCAAGCAAGTCAATGTGATCATCCCCAACTTACTTTTTATGAAATTAGGCTTGGAATCTCATTTTAGAGCTCAAATAAACCTCTAGTTTATTTTGGTTTAGACGAGGTCTAGAATTTGAAAAGTGAATTCCCTCTTTCTTCCTCTTACATGTCCAATGATCAGAATTTGGATTGAGGGAAAAGATTTTCCTAGAAATAAAAATTTTGCATTTTATAAATGTGTAAACATGAGTTTTTAAATAAATGAGGCAAAAATTCAAAGGCCCATTGGACAAGGAAAATGATGTTGAAAACAAGATGCAATTGGTTTGCTAACAGATGGTTAGATTTCTTATCTAATTAAGGCCTTGCATGTATTTTGATGTTTCATGAATTTCTTTACAAATTCAAATTATGGTGCATGAATTTGATGCACCATTGATGACTCCATTAATGACCTTGCTGAGGAATTTGATGCACACAATATTGACTTTGAAGATGGTTTAGAATATGTTGAAGAAGTTGTATATTTTGGTGTTGTCACTGAATGTTTCTTTGTTGTTGGACTTGATCAAGACATGCAAATTAACTTTACGAGCAGATTGAAGACCTTGAAGAGGTTTTAGATTTTTTTGTTCTATGGGACAAAAATCAATATGTAGTTCAATATTCACTTGGTTTTTATAATTGGATAGAAGAATGACTTAAAATGACCTTGTATGTCTTCTCATTTTAGAGCTCAAAGTTTTAGGAAGGATTTAAGTATCCACCTTTCAAGAATCACTAGAAGAGGTTGATAAAGAATATAGGAAGACAAAACTAACCAATGGTGTACTAAATGGATTTCTTGGGAGGTAGATTGGCATATGGACTTTTGGTAGCTAGAACTTTTCCAAATAAGTGAATGTATTTGAAAACCAAACCTCTAGTTTATTTTGGTTTAGACAAGGTCTAGAATTTGAAAAGTGAATTCCCTCTTTCTTCCTCTTACATGTCCAATGATCAAAATTTGGTTTGAGGGAAAAGATTTTCCTAGAAATAAAAATTTTGCATTTTATAAATGTGTAAACGAGTTTTTAAAATCTAATTAACTCATAACTTTCTCACAAAATACACTTAAAGCTTGACACATAAACCCCTTCCCCAACAAAACTAGTTTGTCCATATTCAAATCAAGTTGGTATCAAAGTACAATTTAGCTCATTTTATTCAAGGTTAGTTAGAAGAATTAGCTATTGGTTTCTGTCTTCAATTTCCTCTGAAAATGAATGTGTACGTGCTTTTGAGAGACGCTAGAGGAATAAGGTCCAAATTTTTGATGAAAATGTGCTATGAAAGTAAAGGGTTTTAAAGGCAAGCATGTACAATGCATAGTTGAGTACAAGGCATAGTTGAGCCAAATGTTCTTCAGGAAGGGCCTAATTATTTGGGTCTTGGTTATGGAAAACATGGAAAATGCTCCAAAGCCAAGGAGGCACATGAAGCTGTTCCAAGAAGGAATTTTATTTCGTGTTCATTACCTCAAGCTTGTGAAGTTTGTGTTCATGATGAATGGAAAATTTTGACACCCACTTTGCAAGAAGATGTTAATAATCATGCAGCTAAATGGTTTTAAAGGCAAGCATGTACAAGGCATAGTTGAGCCAAATGTTCTTCAGGAAGGGCCTAATTATTTGGGTCTTGGTTATGGAAAACATGGAAAATGCTCCAAAGCCAAGGAGGCACATGAAGGCACAGGAAGAAAGTCAATGTGATCATCCCCAACTTACTTTTTATGAAATTAGGCTTGGAATCCTCTACAACCTGGTGGATGGAGTTGAATGGGAACTAGGTTGAAAGGCCTTTACAAAATACGAGAGAATGACATTTTAGCCCCATTACTCATGCATGGCAAGCTAGCTACATGTGGAATTTTAACAAGACTCTAAAAGGTCTAAAATCACAAACCTCGTTAATGGTTGACAGAGTCAAATCTTACACCTAATTAGCTATCACGCTATGTTAAATACTTGGCCACTAGGAGGAGTAAGAGTTCCATTTTGTGTTATTGTATTTTGTTCCATAGTTGAAAATACAACTAGGAGTGTCAAGTTAGAGAGAAAAATGTATGAAGTTAAGTTTTTATAGCAACCTTACACGCTAAAATTCAGTAGCTAACTCTAGAGCATGTTTACATTTTAGTGTTGTTTTTCTCCCATAAGGATTTCCTAGGGAAAAAGGAGTCTAGAGCTGTTTCGGGGAATATCACCCTAGAGGTTCGTTGGGTTACAACCTCCAGAGAGCAGGGGCATGCTACTTAATAAGGACTCACACAACCATGCACGTTCATAAAAACTAAATAGAGTCGAATGAGAAAGTTACCCGTAGGTCCTATGGTTGAAGAAGATCCCGCAGGGTTCAAACCCCCAGCAACCGTCCTTCCTTCTTAACCTGGAAGACAAGAAGAAACAAGCACAAAGGACTGGTTGTACAGCATATATCTACTCTAAATGTTAGTGAAATCCATATAAAACATTAAATAAATCATAATGAATGCTTAAATAACAATTTTCACATATATGTAAGCAGACACTAACACGTTTATTTCGGGAACAACATGGTACTTCTGTATTATAAATAGCATGTACAAAAGTAATGAGTGGAGAGATCACCTGATCCTTCCACGGCCTTCGCAGACCGTCGTCCGGATCCGTCCAGCCCTTGCCTCGCTAAGACTCCTTCCAAACTGGTGCATACAAGATGACATATAGGAAGATGAGCATCTCAAGGAAACAAGGGTTTCCTATAATGAACTGGGAAAGTGCAGGAGGCACGGGGAATCAGACTTGGATAGGGAATACCAACAGAGTATAATATCAATAATTCTCTCTCCCTTAGGCCATACACATGAGGGGTTTTTATACTCCCTCCAAGTAGTTTCAACAGTTGGAAACAGTTGGCCACGTGCTAGGGTGGTTGAACTACCTGAGTAACCATCAACCCAGCCCGAAAATAGGGAATAATTATATATTTTTTCATAATTTTAATGGCATACGCGGAAAAGTGCAGCTGGACTCGCGTATACACGCGGAAAAGTACGGGCATAGTCGCGTATGGGGATTTTTACACTGTTTTTTAGTGAATTTGTCCAAGTCTGTAGGAATGGGTGCCCAAAACCATCAAAGCAATCATGAATCATGTGAAGGTGAGAAATGATGCTATAACAAGAGCATAATTACTTTTTAGGGTTGCTTGTCTCTCTTAAGGATTCATAAGAAAATAATTGTATTGATTGTCTAGAGATATATGTATGTGTTTGTTTCATTATGTTCTCTATTTCTTACGTTTTGTTTCATTATGTTTTGTATTTCTTACATTTCTGCCCTCCTATTTTTCTTTCCAATCAAGGTTTATAAAATAACATGAGAAGCAACATGAGACTTGGAACAATCATTTTCATTATCTATATGGTAGGCAAGAAGGATTATATACCCTTAAGCTTAAACTTATGTAGTTTGTCAATTTTTATCATATATTTTTTGGTAAGGGTAAATGTTTTTTTATCTATAGTACAAGTCATGAGTTCCCCAATTTTACCTTGTATGTAAAGCATGATTCTAGGATTACTACAATTTGTACTTGGTTTTTTATTGTGATGATGCCCTGTCTCAATCTAGACATAAGTGATGATGGTCTTCTTCAAATCAACTCATGTATCCTCATTAAATTTATACAAACATTTCAAATTCATATTTTCTTTCATAAAATTCTAGGAATATTAGAAGAATCAGTAAAAAGTGAGATAACCATCTCAATATGCCCCCCATAATTCATTTTATAAAAGATAAATTTGTAAAATCCCTTTCGGTAATAATGGTCGTTATTAATTAATTAAAAAACATAATATATAATAAAAAATTGACAAATAAAATTTTTGATGAAAATGTGCTATGAAAGTAAGGGTTTAAAGGAAAACATGTACAAGGCATAGTTGAGCCAAATTATTATCTATTTATTGAACTAGAAAGGACATATAATTATTACACATGTTTAATTTACATTCAAATGCTTCTTTGATTTATCTCCTATAGCTTAATGTAATGCTAGATATATAATTTAAGTTGAAGGCCCATGAGATAAATGTTGTTGTAGGTTATCCAAGTCGGACATAGAACCAGTGGAGAAACCTAAGGAAAACCTATGTTTCCAGGTCAAACCTTTGTAGAGGTTCCAATACCTGAGAGTAAAATCCAGTTTGGGGCTGTTAAATTCTAACTGTACTGGTAATTGTGCTAGGGGGGAGAAATAGGATGTAATTTCCTCTTCTCACGGTTGGGAGTCTTGTTTTTCATGTGGATTCAACCAAACATATTGTACATATTAAATGAGGACATAATTATTACACATTTTTAATTTACATTCAAATGCTTCTTTGATTTACATTCAAATGCTTCTTTGATTTATCTCCTATAGCTTAATGTATTATGCTAGATATATAATTTAAGTTGAAGGCCCATGAGATAAATATGAATTCTATGTGACATTTGTATTGAATCATCTATTTGTTGTGTTATATGAACATAATTGGTACGCATATCTAATTTACATTACTTTAATATGTCATGCTTCTTTAATTTATCTTTTATAGATGACCGGAGCATCCCTTTTTAATCTAGATCCCTTTTGACTTCGGATATGTGGGCAATATTCATCTTCATATTTTTCTATCATAAAGCAGTGAGTAAAATTGTATTCCATTTGTGTCAATGTTAAGGTTAAGTACATGGATTAAAGTTTTATATATTAAAAGAGGAGGCTATGTATTACATATGGCCTTGAATGAGCTTTTGGACTCTTTAGATATATATCTAAAGAGTCCAAATGCTCATTCAAGACCATATGTAATCCTCATCTAACTTAGCCAGGGATTTGCAATACTATATTTGAGTTGGCTAGCTCCATTTCAAGATATTATGGTTATCCAAGAGGGGATATAAAAAGTGATAAGAAGGATGTTGTTGTAGGTTAATCAAGTCGGACATAGAACCAGTGGAGAAACCTAAGGAGAACCTATGTTTCCAAGTCGAACCTTTGTAGAGGTTCCAGTAACTGAGACTAAAATCCAGTTTGGGGCTGTTAAATTCTAACTGTACTGGTAATTGTGCTAGGGGGGAGAAATAGGATGTAATTTCCTCTTCTCACGATTGGGAGTCTTGTTTTTCATGTGGATTCAACCAAACATATTGTACATATTAAATGAGGACATAATTATTACAAATTTTTAATTTACATTCAAATGCTTCTTTGATTTATCTCCTATAGCTTAATGTATTATGCTAGATATATAATTTAAGTTGAAGGCCCATGAGATAAATATGACTTCTATGTGACATTTGTATTGAATCATCTATTTGTTGTGTTATATGAACATAATTAGTACGCATATCTAATTTACATTACTTTAATATGTCATGCTTCTTTAATTTATCTTTTATAGATGACAGGAGCATCCCTTTTTAATCTATCCCTTTTGACTTCGGATATGTGGGCAATATTCATCTGCATATTTTTCTATCATAAAGTAGTGAGTGAAATTGTATTCCATTTGTGTCAATGTTAAGGTTAAGCACATGGATTAAAGTTTTATATATTAGATGAGGATGCTATGTATTACATATGGTCTTGAATGAGATTTTGGACTCTTTAGATATATATCTAAAGAGTCCAAATTCTCATTCAAGGCCATATGTAATCCTCATCTAACATAGCTAGGGATTTGCAATACTATATTTGAGTTGGCTAGCTCCATTTCAAGATATTATGGTTATCCAAGAGGGGATATAAAAAATGAAAAGAAGGATGTTGTTGTAGGTTATCCAAGTTGGACATAGAACCAGTGGAGAAACCTAAGGAAAAACTATGTTTCCAGGTCGAACCTTTATAGAGGTTCTAGTACCTGAGACTAAAATCCAGTTTGGGGCTGTTAAATTCTAACTGTACTGGTAATTGTGCTAGGGGGCAGAAATAGGATGTAATTTCCTCTTCTCACAGTTGGGAGTCTTGTTTTTCATGTGGATTCAACCAAACATATTGTACATATTAAATGAGTACATGATTATTACACATGTTTAATTTACATTCAAATGCTTCTTTGATTTATCTCCTATAGCTTAATGTATTATGCTAGATATATAATTTAAGTTTAAGGCCCATGAGATAAATATGACTTCTATGTGACATTTGTATTGAATCATCTATTTTTTGTGTTATATGAACATAATTGGTACGCATATCTAAAGAGTCCAAATTGACAAATAAAATTTTTGATGAAAATGTGCTATGAAAGTAAAGGTTTAAAGGAAAACATGTATAAGGCATAGTTGAGTACAAGGCATAGTTGAGCCAAATTATTATCTATTTATTGAACTAGAAATGACATATAATTATTACACATGTTTAATTTACATTCAAATGCTTCTTTGATTTATCTCCTATAGCTTAATGTAATGCTAGATATATAATTTAAGTTGAAGGCCCATGAGATAAATATGACGTCTATGTGACATTTGTATTGAATCATCTATTTGTTGTGTTATATGAACATAATTAGTACGCATATCTAAAGAGTCCAAATGCTCATTCAAGACCATATGTAATCATCATCTAACTTAGCCAGGGATTTGCAATACTATATTTGAGTTGGCTAGCTCCATTTCAATATATTATGGTTATCCAAGAGGGGATATAAAAAATGAAAAGAAGGATGTTGTTGTAGGTTATCCAAGTTGGACATAGAACCAGTGGAGAAACCTAAGGAAAAACTATGTTTCCATGTCGAACCTTTGTAGAGGTTCCAGTACCTGAGAGTAAAATCCAGTTTGGGGCTGTTAAATTCTAACTGGACTGGTAATTGTGCTAGGGGGGAGAAATAGGATGTAATTTCCTCTTCTCATGGTTGGGAGTCTTGTTTTTCATGTGGATTCAACCAAACAAATTGTACATATTAAATGACGAATTTCGCTCTCCCAATCATTTCTAAATCACCCATATCACCAAGAAAACATGTTTTAGTATGGGAAAGGAGGGGTTTTTTAAATTGGGAAGGTGTATTGGGTTCGTATTGGTGGGGGGTTAAATAATGTGATTTTCAAAGGTATTTTCCAATATGTAGTCAAATTAAGGGTATTGTTTAATATGCCACGAATGCACGCGATATGTCAAAGCTTCATTGAGTGAAGCCCCTGTGGTGAGAGGTATGGACACAAGTGCAGATGTTGTGATATAAATAATTGCATATGTTGTGATGTAAGGGGTTTGAAGATTGATGCAGATGGTCATATGAAAAAGGAAAACTTGGCCACTAGGAGGAATAAGAGTTCCATTTTGTGTTATTGTATTTTGTTCCATAGTTGAAAATACAACTAGGAGTGTGAGGTTAGAGAGAAAAATGTATGAAGTTAAGTTTTTATAGCAACCTTACACGCTAAAAGTCTTAGCTAACTCTAGAGAGATTACCTCTTTCTTTGTACTCACATATTTTCCATACCAAAAAAGAGAGAGTAGAGCATGTTTACATTTTAGTGTTGTTTTTTTCCCATAAGGATTTCCTAGGGAAATAGGAGTCTAGAGCATCATTACTTTTAAGGGTTGCTTGTCTCCCATATAAGGATTTCCTAGGAAAATAATTGTGTTGATTGTCTAGAGATATGTATGTGTGCGTTTCATTATGTTCTATATTTCTTACATTGTGTTTCATTATGTTTTATTTTCTTACATTTATGCCCGAGCCTATTTTTCTTTCCAATCAAGGCTTATAAAATAACATGAGAATCAACATGAGACTTGGAACAATCATTTTCATTATCTATATGGAAGGCAAGAAGGATTATATCCCCCTAAGCTTAAGCTTATGTATTTTGTCAATTTTTATCATATATTTTTTGGTAAGGGTAAATGTTTTTTTTATCTATAGTACAAGTCATGAGTTCCCCAATTTTACCTCATGTAAAGCATAATTCTAGGATTACTACAATTTGTACTTGGTTTTTTATTGTGATGATGCTCTGTCTCAATCACTTGGCCATCTCTCAATGGGTAGTTAAATATTTATAACAATACTTAAGTAAAATTTATCTATTTGTATTATGTGAAATTATGTAAAAAATGGTATACTACTTTTCATAAAATTGGGTTGAGATTATCATATATTTCAATGAAAGTTGATTAAATATGTTTTCTTTAAAATGACCTAACAATTTTGTTAAGGTATGAATTTGCAATTTTGTGTGGCTCTCTATCAACCTTCACTTCCTCATTTGTAGAAAAAATCTACTTGCTCATTCGTATACCCACTTTCTATTCAAATGCATGAGTTTTGAACTCTCGGTAACTATGTTTTTCCACGCAGGAAAATTATGTCACATTTTATACTAACTCTAAATATTATTTTGAAGTTTGGATTATTGTTATTCTTTTATATAATTTAACATTAGATATAAGTTTAAATTGAAAGCTACTTAGATGAAATATAGCTTAGATATGGCATTTGCAAATTATTATCTATTTGTTGAATTATTATCTTGGAACGTTATCTTGGAATACACAGAAGAATAATAATAAATGTTACATCTACGAAATTTTTTTCAAAAGAAAACAACTAACGTTCTTTATTTAGATTACCATGCAATAATAATGACGACAAAACTTTCTTTCCAGTCATATTGGATTCTTCACAGTGGATTCTTGGAATAAATCACTGAATTAATTTTCTGTCACGTTATTTTCGAATACATAAAAGAAAATAAATATGGTAGAGAAGTTTCATTGTCTTATTATAAAGAAAATAAATATGGTAGAGAAGTTCTTGTGTCTTACTATTCAGGCATACATATTTTGTAATCTTTTAGGAAGAAACACATGTTCTTAATCATTAGGCCCACTTAACCATTTTGATATGTAAGAAGACATCATAACTTTTTTATAAAAAAAAGAAAAGAAAATGGCATTTATTGAGATGTATAAGCTTTTGTATCTGTAATGAAGAAAGAAGCACAATATCAGTTTGCTTCTTTATTAAAGATATAATGAAAAAAGAAACAAAATATTGGGTGCTTCTTTATTAAAGATAGAGTAAATAATAGTTAATCAAATAGATAGAATAGTTTCCTTGGATTTCTCTCCCTATTTAGTCAAATATATTTATGGTGCCTAAAATTTCAACAAGCTGGTTTGCCCGAGAGGTTAAGGGGGAAGACTTAAGATCTTCTGCACAGAATTTTTTTACTATTCTTTACTCTATCTTTAATAAAGAAGACTATTGTTTACTCTATTTTGGAAGACTATTGTTTTATTTTTGCTGGTTTGCTTGTGCTAATAGTGATTTCAACTTTGTGCGTAAAAAGACCCCAAAGCTTATAGGCTAGCTTTGGCTGCATTGTGTCCTAGTAATTAGTGCCACATCATCTACATACAACAACAACATTTTTATGATAATCCTTGCTATGTTCACCCCTCCCTTATAGTTCTTGTTTATACATTCCTATATAGCTTATTGATGTAAACAGGAGACAGTGTGGCATAGAGGAGGATAACTATTTTGATGTGATATCATTGTTGAAGCGCTCTAAAAACGCCTTGCAGTTCTAAATTTATCCTTTTCTCTGTTAATTTAACTTGTGTCTCAACATCTCCCATAATTTCTCCCTTACAACCCAAAAAGAATGATGTTCGAAGGCATTTTTAGAATGGATAAAATAATGCCATAATTCTCTGCAATTACTTTCTCCCTATCCCTCTGATAAGCTTGGCAAACAGTGGGTTGATCATGATGTTTCGTGTCCGAAAGGCTTTAAAATTGGGTATATAAGACCGACACACATTGTTGGTTGGTTTCAACATTCTGGAGATTTTAATGTTTCTTGATTTTTCATTGTGGTGGCTGCCTGTATGATGCATGTTCCTTTTCGACATTATTTTTGCGTTAGCAAGAGAAAAAATATAGGGAAGTATAACAAACATGAGAGTTGCACCAAACTGTAACACAATCTGTAGCTGGGCTTTTGGCATTGAAGAAAAACATTGTTCGGAATAGCATTTGCCTATGATTTTCCAAACAAACAATTATAAAGGTTAAGGGCCCTACGAGAATCAAACTCGCGGCTTCTCACAGCTTCTCACACCCAGAAACAAAATTCATACCAATGTTAATGGAGCTTTCCAACTGCCAATTGAAGAAGTTATAGTACAATTTTCCTAATTTTAAATTAGTCATTCATAATACGTTGAGAAATAAATGCCATTGAAGTCTATTAGCACGAGAAGAGAAGGAAAGGCAACTAGCATTGAAAAACCAATCTGGTTATTAAATATTTTGCACACAGAACTGCAATTCTGGCGAGGCATTTGATAATAGCGAAGAAATCCAAAGAATTTGTGACATACCCGAGAAGTTCTACTGGATGCAGCATGGCGACCAGGAGCAGCAAGAGTACCCACGGCGACCAGGAGCAGCACCAACGCAGCCAGAGCGAAAAAAAACGCGCGCACAATGAAAACTGTAAATCGTTAACCTTCGCGGGCGACTTATTTATAAAAAATAGTTCGGCCGAACTATTTTTTTAAAAAAATTCGGCCGAACTTTTGATGCCGGTTTTCCAATTCCCGGCAAAAGTTCTGTTTGCCCGCGCCGTCAGTGTGCCGCCAATCTAAACGGAATCACGAGTTCGGCTGAACTTTATAAAAAAGTTCGGCCGAACTATTGCAAAGTTCGGCCGAACTTTGTAAAATGTTCGGCCGAACTATTGTTGAAAAAAAATTTCGGCCCCCGATTCTCACGAAAGTGTAACCCAGCGTCACGTTTCTGCCCAATTGCTACATATATTGGTAACCTAAGTAGTATCTAAAACTTATGTACTTTTGGAATGTTTTGTTCAAATAACCTGTCACTTTAACGATCGTGATCATACTGAATTTCTTTCAACAATATGTATAATATAGGAATAGGGTAAATTCAATATATGGATAAGTTTAAGTTTATGGACCTCTGCTTTTTGAATATGGAAAAATACATTATTCTTTTTTGAAACTCAACAAATATACAAAGTTTAAACCAGTCACTTCTATGATGAGGACACATCCGACTTTGTTAAAAAACTTTTAAAGAGACCTCTCCTTTAAAAAGTATAAATAATAAGTACTTATCTACATAGTTTATGTTCATGAGTCAAATTTTCCCGTTGCTTTTTGGTATATTTTGTTAGAAATATCTTTGAAATTTATATAATTTAAATTTTTCAATGATCAATTTATTTATATATTCTAAAAAACATTTTTTATCACAAAAATTATATTATAATTTTGTGGGGAAAACTCAATAGTTAAGTATGTTATTTGGTGTAAGTTTTGGAATTTTGTAGGGAAAATTTTATAGTTAAGTATGTTATTTGGTGCAAGTTTTGGAAGTGATGATTGACGTCATGTAATTCATATCACTAATTTCAATCCTACTTGATTGATGGCATGTGATTTATTTCACTAATTTCAATCCCACTTCTTCACTTTTGTGAGCATCACCCAATACAGTGAATACTAAATAAACTATTCAAAAATCATGAAAAATAAATATACATCGTATCTTGTTCTCTCCATAACAACTAACGATCTTCTTTATGATGCTTTGAACGGAAATTCCATAACTGAAGGTGAATGTGAAATGATGGCACAGGACGCTAGGGAAAGGAAAACAATATTCACGTCCATGTATGCAGCCAAAGATATAATGCAGAAAATTGAAGAAACAGCCAAAGCCTTGCGGTTTTAAGTTGAGAGAAAAAATAGCAAGGTTGGTAATCGATCTACGTCTAATTTGTATTATTTATTTCTTTTTAGGTATATATATATATATATATGAGAAATGTGATGTTTTTTTTAAAGTTTATTTAAAATATAATAAAATACTTTTACAATTTTATTTCAAAGTCCAATAACTTTTTATAATTATAAATTTATATAATTTAAAATTATTTCTTAAATATTAAATCTATATTAATTATATTAATGATTCTTAAAAACGCTCAAAACCTTTATTCTCAAGTCATAAATAGAGTACCTATATGTTTTAGGTCTCACATAATATAATTGCGTATTAGATCTCATGGAATCTAGAATCTATAGGAAGAATTATTTAAATTTTTGGTATACTCAGAAAATATAAATTGTCTTTGAAGTGTTTTTAAGTGCTAGTTATTATTCTAAACATCACGACTAAAATAATATTATTGAGCCGAAAGGCTCATTGCGCCGAGAGGCGCATCTACAGCCCAGTATGACCCCGATGTCAGGTGGGTCACGTCCTCATACAAAATGTCGGCTTAAGTTTTAAATTAAAAAAAGAAAAAAAGAAAAAAAAAATTAATCGCATTGTGCTAGAACATATATCAATTTCTAATACAATTATGTATTATTTATATAATTTGAATGGATAGTAAATTATATACGTGAATTTGAATGGATCATAAATTTACCTTTAACAAAAAAAAATTACCACATTGAATTTCCAAATTAAGTAAAATTTTAAACATCTTTACTCTTTACTAAAGTAATTACCATTTCCTAAATCAAAGGAAAAGAGTTAATTGAACACAAAAAATCAAAATCCAAAATCTTTTAATATTTCTTCTAATTAAATATTTGTAAAATGAATTTATACTTACTCCAGAGCTATGGTAAATAAATAAAAACATATATAAACTAGATGTATGGTAAATAAATAAAAATTCTTTTTATATTTATTCCATAGACCTTTTTATATTTAAAAAAACTTTAAAAAGAGGTTTTATTTAGATGAAGCCTATGGGAGGAATACCATGGGACAAATTAATATTGATACCATGGGCCATATACCATGGGCCAAATACCATGGATAAATAAATAAATATAAAAGAGGTATAAACAAGTATGATAAATAAATAAATAAATATAAAATAGATATAAAGAGGTATGGTAAATAAATAAATATAAAAGAGGCATAAAGAAGTAAGGTAAATAAATAACAATATATCAAATAGGATCATAAATAAAAATCTAATTATATAACAAACCTATGGGCCAAATACCATAGTAAAGAAAAGGGGTATGGTAAGTAAATAAAACCTCTTTTCATATTTACTCCATAATCTCCTTTATATTTACAAATATTTATGTTAATTAGTTTACATAACTAAGAAGAAATAGAGAGAGAGAGTAATAAGGGAGAGATGGAGAGAGAGTGTGTATGTTTAGGGGTGAGATAAAGAGACAAAGTAAAATGTATGGAAAGAAGGGGGGAGAGAAGAAGTGAGAAGGAGAGAGGGAGGGATATAGTAATGTAGTTGGAGAGAGAGAGGGGTGGAAAGAGAGAGAGAAAGAAAGGGATGGGGGAAGAGAGAGGATTAGAGAGAGAGAGAGAGATATATGGGGGAAGAGAGAGAATTGGAGGGAAGAGAGAGAGAGAGAGGTGGGAGAGAAAGGGGGAGAGAGGAATGATGAGAGAGAGGTAGAGAGTGATGGGGGAAGAGAGAGTATTGGAGAGAGAGAGAGAGAGAGAGAGGGATTTATGGGAGAGAGAGAGAGAGGAAGGACGAGAGAGAGGACTTGAGAGAGAGGAGGAGAGAGGGATCGATAAGAGAGATGGAGTTAGAGGGGGAAAGATGTAGGAAATAAGAAATGTAGAGAGTGAGAATTGGAGAGAGAGAAGGAGTGACAAGGGAGAGACAGAGAGAGAGCGTGTATGTTTGGGGCTGAGATAAAGAGACAAATAAGGAGAGATGGAG
Organism: Pinus albicaulis; assembly: GCA_034641835.2. Classification (NCBI taxonomy): domain Eukaryota; kingdom Viridiplantae; phylum Streptophyta; class Pinopsida; order Pinales; family Pinaceae; genus Pinus; species Pinus albicaulis. The sequence goes on from CM076581.1 coordinate 1,712,670,130, forward strand.
ATAATGGGGGAGAAGGAGATATAATGAGAGAGGGAGGGATATAGTAACATAGTTGGTGGGTGAAGAGAGAGAGAGAGATGGGAGAGAGATGGGAGAGAAAGGGAAAGAGAGGAAGGAAGAGAGAGGATGTGAGAGAGTGGAGAGAGGGAGGGAAAGAGAGATGGACTTGGAGGGGGAGGGGGAGAGAGGTAAGAACAAAGAAATTTAGTGTAGATGTTTATTTCTAATTATATATGATTACTTGCACTAGATGCATTGATTTCAGTGTAGGTGATGATTCCTGATACTATTTGATTGCTTGCACTGGATGTGTTGATTTCAATTTAGATGTCGATTTATAATTATATTTGATTGCTTGCACTAGATGCATTGATTTCAATGTAGATTATTCCTAATACTATTTGATTGTTTGCACTAAATGCATTGATTTCAATGTAGATGGTGATTTCTAATCCTATTTGATTGCTTTGAGTAAATGCATTGATTTCAGTGCAGATGTTGGTTTCTAATCTTATTTGATTGATTGCATTAGGTGCATTGATTTCAATGTAGAAGTTATTTTCTAATCTTATTTGATTGCTTGCATTAAATGCATTGATTTCAATGTATATGTTGATTTATGATTTGATGTAATTGGATATATGATGGTACATTAATATTAAAGTGATTGGATTAACAATATGCATTAAGAAAATAATTTGAGATTGATTGTAACATGAGTACGTTCTTATTATTCACATTTTCTATCTTTCAACACTATTATTGTCACTTTGCATTTAAAAAAAATATTTCATCATTTTTCATCATTATAGTTATTAACAATAATTATCATCTCAACGAACTGAGGTAACTAAGAAAATTTAAAATTAAAATGACCAAGTTAATCTCAAAATTAGCATATTTAAAATGATTATATTAATATTTGATATATTTACATATTACTGATAAAATTAATCGTATATTTGATAGATTTTTCTTGGCAGCACACTACTGAAACCAACCTAGATCCACCTTACATCTCAAAAATATACAAAAATTTTAATAATCTGAAAAATGTGACGTTGATGCCTCCGACTGGAACCAGCCTAGATCCATCTAACTCTGGATCTATCATGCGCCGAGAAGGATCAAATCTCTCGAGGTGCAAACCTTTCCTCAAGTTTTGCACTCAAAAAATAGGTTTGCACCTCGAGAGATTTGATCCCTCTCGGCGCATGATAGATCCAGAGTTAGATGGATCTAGGCTGGTTCTAGAATCCAGTACAAGGGAGATGTGTAAGTATGTCACGTCCTCAAAATATAATAAAAATAATTTAAACAATTAAAAATATATTAACACAACAATTAAGGGTTGATATTATAATTTTATACAACTTTATAGAAATAAAATATATATATAGAACTTAAAGAAAGTGTTTTAATATCCATATTAACTAATATATTTCAGCATGGATTTTCTCTCTCTACAGAAAGTGTGTATATATATATGTGTGTGTGTGTTAACCTTAGCTTGAAAGGAAAACTTAATTGAAGGTAATGTAGAGTAGTTACTTTTTAATAAGACGAAAATGTGTGACTAATTCAATTTTTAATATAAAATATTAATAATGATAAAATATAAAATTATACAATTTAAACAATGAAAAATTACCACATAAAACTATATTAATCACAAATTTACGAAGGAGTAAAATGTATTAATTGACATATATATTTTTTAAAAAGTTTGATATTGGATCTCTCAAGGCCCTTGGTAGATATGTGGTTAAACTGCATCTATATTGTTTCTACATCCCAGTGTGAAGGCTACATTAAGTATGTTCATTCCTCGTAAAATAAAAATAAAATATTCTCTAAATAGGAAAACAATGTCGGCTATAATAAAAATGAAAAAAAAAATATATATGCTATGCATTTTTAATTAGTTGTCCATATGACCTAATATCATGTAGAGTAATTAGAAGTAAAAAAAATATGTGAGTAAGATGTTTAAACCTTATGTTTTTAAAAAATATTTTAATAAGTGATATCAACTTTATATAAATCTATATATAGAAAAAAATGTTAAAAGAAAATATTTTAATGTATGATAGAATCAAATATCCAATGTGAGTTATGAATAAAATAGTTTAATATGAATTAATATAAAATGTTTCAATACACATGTTATGTAATCTCTATAACAATCAAAAGTGAAATTTAAACAATAACAAATTTTTGTATTCTAAAATAAGTTTGCAACAAAAGGAATTTGATCCCTTTCGGCTCATGTTAGATCCATGTTTTAGATGGATCTTTGCTGGTATTATATGTTTGGTGTATTATATATGTTACATTTAAAAAAGTTAATTTAGACATTGATATTTAATAAAACATTTTGGAAATTTCCATATTATATGACATCATTTTAAACCCTAAAACCTGCAACATTTAAAACGAAAATAATAATGATGATAAATATTTGGAAATCTAGAATTGCTTCATATGTAGTAGTTTTTAAAGATTTTTAATGGGTAAAAATCGCTGAAATTAGGGATTTAAATTGTAAAATTATTTCTAAATTTAAAAACATTTTAAACTAGTCCCCAAAAATCAAAGAAACCCAAGATCTAGTCAATAATTACATAACCAAATAACTATTAAGAGTTCTACTGCACCTATTTAAACTACATATCTCTGAAATTTTAATCTAATATTTTAGAGTTTTTGGCAAATTTTAAGGTGAAATCTTATTGATTTAATACTGATTTTCAGAATTTATTTATCAAATTTGTGATTTCTGTTGGAAATTAATTCCAACTGCTGAAGTCAATTAGCAGTAATTGCAGAAGTGAAAGATTGCGGCACATTGAAGCCTAGGCAAAGGCGGTTGCCTGTTGTATTAATGAAAATTGCAAAGGATTGGAAAGCTTCAAAGGTGCAGTACAAAACAGATGAGATTTGATCCCTTTGATATTTTATAAAGCGGTAGTTGTTTTTCATTAACAACAGAATTAATGGCCAAGACTCAAAGTCACGCCAGCAGGCAGAGCTTTGATTACATATTGGATCAGGCTTTAAAGCCTTACCAACTTAAATCGGCGGAGTAATGGCAGAGGAGGTAAAACGCAAGAATATCTTGCAAAGTGTCTTGTTGATACGGTGAATTCCACGTGCGGAACGAACAAATATATATGTTATATATAAACAATCGCCCTCCCATAAAGCAGAAGGCCCATGGGTCCCATAGACCATGCGGCGTTGTATATCATATTTGCGATGCAATCACAAATCGCATTATCGCAAATTGCAAATGGCATATGTTAACCGATGGTTGAAAGTTGCGATGCAATGTCGCGCCATCGCAAGTCATATATGTCCGCCCATCCGTAAGCCATATTGCCGACCGATGTTTGCGATGCGATCGCACATATCGCATATTGCAATTTTGATTGGTTAAGTTGATCCGCCGATCGCCAAAGCCGATGTCGATGTTTGCGATGTGATCCCATCGCAATCGCAACATCACAACTTTGCACAACGCGCGTTCAATGCGCTATGGCGGTGGGGCTCGACAAGTCGGTTGAATAGTTTAAAGTTGTTTTGTTTATTGTTTTATATGTTTTTTTAATATGTGCGCGCCACTTATAAAAGAAAGGTCTGAGAGCCTGTTTGATAACAATGTTTTATTTTTAAATAGAACAAAGTCGTTATTATGCACAGCAGTGCGAAATAGAAAATACAGAGCAACGTATTTTTCATAGAGAGACAGAGTGTTTTATTTTGAGAGACAAGAAGGTGTTCTCTGTGCACTGTGTTGTAGCAGCAGTCACGTTTTTAATCCCTCTGTTAGAGGAAGAACTTGTAGCAATTTTTATGGAATAAAAGTTTGTTTATTGAGTTGAAACTCTGTTTCCTGTGAGTGAAATTTTATTAATTTCTCTGTGTTATAAAGGGGAGTTTATTCTCTCCATTGTTATTCCGGAATTCTCAATATTTCAACATGGTATCGGAGCTAGTCCAGGCTCTTTGAAGGTCAAAGAAGCTGAAGGAAGGAGTTCTTTGTAGCAGCAGCTTCTCCAGCAGTGTGAAGACTCAGCCAAAAGAATCCAAAGGTATTTCTCTATACAGTTTTTGTGTTACTGTTGCAGAACAATGAGTTATTTTAAATACACAGTCAAGTGTTTTTGAATCATAGTTAAGAGTGCAGAATGGCTGGAGCCAGCACTGGTATGGGTATGGGAAATATCCATCTCCCACAGTTTAATGGGAAAAATTATGACTACTGGTCAATAACTATGAGAGCAATATTTGTCTCCCAAGACTTATGGGAATTTGTTGAGGATGGCTTTGAAGAGCCAGTAGATGAAGAAGAGTTTCATATGTTAACTCGGGCAGAAATAGAGATGCTAAAGAGCAATAAGAAGAAAGACTCCAAAGCTCTTTTATTTTTGTATCAAGCAGTGCATGAGAGTGCGTTTCCGAGGATAGCAGCAGCTAAGAGATCCAGAGAAGCATGGGAAACTCTCAAGACAGCCTATCAAGGCATGGAAAAAGTGAAGACAACAAAACTTCAGTTGTTGAGAAGAGACTTTGAGACTTTCTATATGAAAGAGTCAGATACTATTGATTCATTCTTCACTCATGTGATTGGAATGGTCACACAAATAAGATCTCATGGAGAGACTCTTGAAGACAAGAGGATTGTTGAAAAACTCTTGAGAAGTTTACCCTCAAGATTTGATGTGATTGTCACCACCATAGAAGAGACTAAGGATCTCACAAAGTTTTCAGTGGATGAATTACATGCATCACTGATGACTCATGAACAGAGATTGGGTAGGAGTGAAAACTCATCTCTAGAGCATGCCTTTAAGACCCAGATGTCTTTCGGAAGAGGAAGAGGGCAAGGCAGAGGAAAAGGAAGAGGCAGAAGCCAAAACAGAGGTGGAAGGAACATCCATTCACATTCACATGGAAGGAGCAACAGTCAAAGTCACAGCCACGGCCAAGGCAGCAGCCAGCAAAGTGGTCAGCAGAATGCTCAAGGACAAAGGTATGATAAGTCCAATGTCCAATGTTACCATTGTAAAAAATATGGTCATTATGTTAATGAATGTAGAAAGAAGCAGCAAGATATGGCAAGTAGAACTAGTGCAAATTTCACTAAGGAAAATGTCAGCCAAAATAATTTGTTTTTAGTTTGTAATATGGCTGAAGAAAAAAGTGAGGATTTATGGTTTCTAGACTCTGGTTGTAGTAACCATATGACAGGAAACTTAGCAATGTTTTCTATGTTAGATGAAAGTGTGAAGTCACAAGTCACACTAGGAACTGATAACAAAGTTTCTGTTATGGGAAAAGGAACTGTAAATGTTTTAACAAGGATAGGTGAAAAGAAATCCATAGCAGATGTTTATTATGTTCCAGGAATGATGTGTAACCTCTTAAGTATTGGACAACTTGTCCATAAGGGGTATAATGTTTTCTTTGATAATGATGTTTGTACCATCATGGATAAACCACCCAGCAAACAGTGTATTGTTGAAGTGAAGATGACAAGGAACAGGATGTTCCCTCTTAGAATGAGAGCAGATTTGAAGAATGGTGAAGAGAAAGCAGCAGTTGCACAAGAGACTTTCCAAAGCGAACCAAAAGATGATAATTGGTTATGGCACTTGAGATTTGGACATCTCAACTTTGGAGGTCTTAATTTGTTGAAAAGGAAAGAAATGGTAAAAGGTCTACCATTGATAGAGAAACCGGATAGCCTTTGTGAAGGTTGTATCTTGGGGAAACAACACAGAGAAAGTTTTTCTTCCGGGAAAAGCATAAGGGCAAAAGCACCCTTAGAGCTTGTCCACTCAGATGTGTGTGGACCGATGCAAACTCCATCGCTTGCAAGCAGCCACTATGTGCTAACATTAATAGATGATTTTACAAGAAAAACTTGGGTTTACTTTTTGAAAAACAAAAGTGAAGTGTTTGAAAAATTTTGCAATTTCAAAGCACTTGTTGAGAACCAGAGTGGGCTGCATATCAAAGTCCTAAGGATTGATAGAGGAGGTGAATATATCTCTAAATATTTTATACGTTTTTGTAGAGAAAATGGTATTCATAAGGAGTTTACAACAAGATATACTCCGCAGCAAAATGGAGTAGCTGAAAGGAAGAACCGAACCATAATGGACATGGCAAAGAGTATGTTAAAGGCAAACCATTTTCCTAATGATTATTGGGCTGAAGCTGTACATTGTGCAGCGTACATCTTGAATAGGTGCCCTACAAAAGCAGTAATGAACAATGTGCCGGAAGAGGCATGGAGTGGCACAAAGCAAGGTGTCACACACATGAAGGTATTTGGATGTGTAGCTTATGCACACATTCCGGATCAGCTAAGACAGAAGTTGGACAGCAAGGGGGAGAAATGTATTTTCATTGGATACAGTGAGGAATCCAAGGCATACAGGTTATATAACCCATCCACCAAGAAGTTTATTGTGAGCAGAGATGTTCAGTTTATTGAAGAGGAAGCTTGGGATGGAAGCGTAGAGAAAAAAGTGAATGTTAAACATTGTTTATCTCATGATGAGAATAAGGATGAGTTGACTGAAATACATCCCCAAACAGCAACACCAACAAAAGAGCAGTAGTGCACACCCTTGAGGAGAAATGACAGTGCTTCTCCAAGCACACCACAAGGAGGAAATTCAAGTGCTTCTTCAAGCATTTGTACACCTAATGAAAAAGGTAAGAAGTTCAGAAGTTTGAAAGAAATTTATGAACAAGAGGTAGCAAATGAAGGTATCAATTCTTTGCTTGCTTTATATTGTCATGTTGATGATCCTATTCATTTCGAAGAAGCTATCAAGGATGAGAAATGGATAGAAGCTATGGATGAGGAAATTAATGCCATAGAAAGAAACAAGACTTGGGATTTAGTTGAACTCCCAAAAGGTAAAGATGTCATAGGAGTTAAATGGGTCTACAAGACTAAAAGTAATGCTGAAGGCAAAATAGAGAGACACAAGGCAAGACTTGTTGTCAAAGGTTATAAGCAAAAGCATGGGATAGATTATGAGGAAACTTTTGCACCGGTTGCTAGAATGGAAACCGTGAGAGCAGTGTTGTCCATAGAAGCACAAAACAAGTGGAAAGTTTACCAAATGGACGTGAAGTTAGCATTCCTAAACGGAGTGTTAATGGAAAAGGTTTACATAGAACAACCTCTCGGCTATGAAAAGAAAGGCCAAGAGCACAAACTATGCAAGTTGAAGAAAGCTCTTTATGGGCTGAAGCAAGCGCCAAGAGCGTGGTACAGTAGGATAGATTCATATCTACTGGAAAATGGATTTTAAAAGTGTGAGGGAAAACCCACCCTCTACATCAAAGAAAAAGATGGAAAAATATTGATTGTAGTTTTGTATGTTGATGATGTTATTTTCACAGGTAATGATGATTACCTTATTAAAAATTTTAAAACAGTCATGAAAGAAGAATTTGAGATGACTGACATGGGTTTGTTGAGATACTTCTTAGGAATAGAAGTAGAACAAGATGAAAATGTGATTTTTATCTCACAGGCAAAGTATGTTAATGAGGTACTTGAAAGATTTAACATGCAGGAATGCAAAGCAGCGATCACTCCCACAGTGATGGGATTAAAGCTCAGCAGAAAGGACAGCAGCAAGGATTTTGATCCTAGTTTATACAAGAGCATAGTTGGCATCCTTATGTATTTGACTGCAACTAGGCCTGATATAATGCATGTTGTTAGTTTGATTTTCAGATTCATGGAAAAGCCAAAGGATGCACATTGGTAGGCAGCAAAAAGAATTCTGAGGTATGTTAAATGTACTAAAAGGTTTGGTATTTTATATACTGCTTCAGAATGTTCAGACTTAGTTGGATACACTGACAGTGATTGGGCTGGAAGTGTTGATGATCGGAAGAGCACTTCCGGTTATGTTTTTCACATGGGTTCAGGAGCTATCTCATGGTCTTCTAAGAAACAACCCATTGTAGCATTGTCTACAGCAGAAGCGGAATATGTGGCAGCTACAGCAGCAGCGTGTCAAGCAGTTTGGATGAGAAAAATGTTGAGAAGTTTATGTCAAGAACATGTAAAAGGGACAATGATCTTTTGTGACAATAGCTCAGCTATTGCATTGTCTAGAAATTCAGTTTTTCATAAAAGGACAAAGCAAATTGACACCAAGTTTCACTTCATACGTGAATTGGTTAACAATGGTGAGATAGTTTTGCAACATTGCAGAACATAGGATCAATTTGCAGATATTTTGACAAAGCCACTTGCGCAGAAAAGCTTTGAACATTTCAGGAAATCCCTGGGTATGCAGAAAAACCCAGCAGTTGAAATTAAGGGGGAGTGTTGGAAATTAATTCCAACTGCTGAAGTCAATTAGCAGTAATTGCAGAAGTGAAAGATTGCGGCACATTGAAGCCTAAGCAAAGGCGGTTTCCAGCTGTATTAATGAAAATTGCAAAGGATTGGAAAGCTTCAAAGGTGCAGTACAAAACAGATGGGATTTGATCCCCTTGATATTTTATAAAGCGGTAGTCGTTTTTCATTAACAGCAGAATTAATGGCCAAGACTCAAAGTCACGCCAACAGGCAGAGCTTTGATTACAGATTGGATCAGGCTTTAAAGCCTTACCAACTTAAATCGGCGGAGTAATGGCAGAGGAGGTAAAACGCAAGAATATCTTTCAAAGTGTCTTGTTGATATGGTGAGTTCCACGTGCGGAACGAACAAATATATATGTTATATATAAACAATCGCCCTCCCATAAAGCAGAAGGCCCATGGGTCCCATAGACCACGCGGCGTTGTATATCATATTTGCGATGCAATCGCAAATCGCATTATCGCAAATTGCGAATGGCATATGTTAACCGATGGTTGAAAGTTGTGATGCGATGTCGCGCCATCGCGTGATCGCAAAATCGCAAGTCATATATGTCCGCCCATTCGTAAGCCATATTTCCGACCGATGTTTGCGATGCGATCGCACATATCGCATATTGCAATTTTGATTGGTTAAGTTGATCCGCCGATGTTTGCGATGTGATCCCATCGCAATCGCAACATCACAACTTTGCACAACGCGCGTTCAATGCACTATGGCGGTGGGGCCTGACAAGTCGGTTGAATAGTTTAAAGTTGTTTTGTTTATTGTTTTATATGTTTTTTTAATATGTGCGCTGATCCAGGTGGATATTGGTGGCCACCCACCTATTCCATTTGGACCAGCACCATCAATTCTTGCAGCTTTTCATATTCAGCACAACTTACTATTTTTAGCAGGTTTTCGGGTCCTCCACTCTCGGAGCCGTTTTGGGGGCTTAATGATCCAGGTGGATATTGGTGGCCACCCACCTATTCCATTTGAACCCCCACCATCAGTTCTTTCAGTTTTCAAGTTGCAACAAAACGTACTATTTTTAGCAGTTTTTTGGGTCCTGAACTTCCGGAGCCGTTTTGAGGCCCTAAACGATGTTTTTTGGGCATCGTTTTACCAGCGAATTTCATGGAATGGAATTTGTCCCAAAAGTTGTACTCCTCGGATAGATCTTTCTAACGAGCTATTGAGCGCGTCAAACGGAGATCGGATGCCAAAGTTACGCCCCCGGGAAGTTGAACCACCAATTTACCCAAACGGGCGTCCATAGTTTTGGCGCCTCATCTCCTACGGTTAGGTTTTTGGACGTTTCGGATTCTACATTGTTTCTTAACAATAAACAGGCCCTCGAGCCTCATTGTAAGAGAGTTCAGAGGTCTGTAGCCACCACATCTCTTCTCAGAGATTCGCTACCAGCACCCTAGCTATTTTATTTTCATTATGTCTATAAGCATATTTCTGTTATTTGATATTAATGAAATGACGCATTATTTCCGCTGCGTCTCTATGTTTATGGTTATTTTTGTATTCTGTTGCGTTCCTGCATAAATCCGGATCAATGGTATCAGAGGGGTTTTCTCTTTCTTTATTTTTCTTTGCATGTCCCCAACGCGGTTAGGGTATAAGGAGTTAGGGCTCTATCTGGTTGAACCCTTGCAAGATCAGCCTCGCAAACCCCGACGACCTCCCATGGCGGAAGAAAAGAAAGACGAGGGAGCAGTAGATCCTATCAAAATACTGCTCGAGGAGGCCCTCGAGAAACAAAGGAACACGATGATGGATAAATTTGTGCAAATCCTTCAATGACTGCCCACATATGGCGCATCTGCACCCAATAGCCACTCTGGAGGCACCACTCCCTTCAAGGTACAGGTAAAATTTGACATTCCTATATTTGAAGGAAAAATAGATGCAGACGCCATAGATAGATGGTTAAATTTGCTAGAAGGGTATTTCTCGGTCCATGACTTCTCTGACCGAGAAAATATTATTTTTTCACTCCTCAAAGCCGCCCCCCATGTCAAAGACTGGTGGGAAACCTACCGTGAGCAAGAGGGCGAAGGGGAACCCTCTCTGTTCTCGGCCACACCCACTTGGAATTCGTTCCGAGATGGCATCAAGGAACAATATTACCCTGTGGGGAGCTATGAGGACAAATACATCCAATGGACCACGCTGCGGCAACAAAAGGATCAAGATGTGCACGAACTGACGAATCTGTTCCATACCCTGCGCACAAAGTTGAGTATTAAAGATTCAGAGAGACATTTGGTGTTCAAGTACCGCGGCTTTCTGCACAAACACATTCAGGAGGAAATGGAGTTCCTCGACATTACATCGCTTGGCACGGCATATCGTTATGCCGCCAAGATCAAGCATAAATTTAAGTAGAAGAAGAGAGACTTTGGATCTGCAAATCCGAAAGGTGCCCCCGAACTGAAGAACAAGGGGCAAGGCCAAAGCAATGCAACTCAGAACAACACCAAAAATCCAAAGAAGGACACAGGGAAGTGGTGTGAATTTCATAACAACCCCACTCACAGCACAAACGAATGTCGGGCCAAACAATCTTTGGTGGCCGAACTAAAGGCACCCAAATCAGATGCATTTTCTAATCCTAAGTTAGAACCAGACAAAGGCAATGACAAAGGGAAGAAGATCATTGATGCGGATCCCAGTGCCATTGTTGCCACCACCAAGATCCAGAAGGAGGGTTCAGAGGATCCAGAGGAGGGGGAGCACCTCTTCCAGTCGCAGATGTGGGTAAAGGGTTCTCCACTGCAATTTCTCGTCGATAGCGGAAGCCAAAAGAACCTCATCTCAGCGGAGGTCGTGAAGCAGCTTAGCCTACTGACCATAGCACACCCGCAGCCGTATACCATCGGGTGGCTCCACCCAGGGAGAGATCTCTGCATCTGCCAGCAGTACCGCCTTCCGTACAGTATCAAGCCATTCATGGATGAGGTATTGTGTGATATTGCTCCTCTTGATGTAGCTGATGTATTATTGGGCCAACCATACTTGTGGAGGCGACATGTTGTGTATGATTCTAGGCCTCGTGCTGTTATTATTACTTTGGGAAATAACTTGTACAGGATACCGGAGGTAGTACTGCCTCCTGTCATCTCTTTAACTACTGCAAAACAACGCAGTAAGATCGTTTCCAAAACCAGGAAATTCATTTTCCTTACGACTCACTCACAGGGAAAGAAGAATATTGTGGCCACAACCTCGAAACAGGACTCCCTTGCACGGTTGCAGCAGATGGAAAAAGTCATGGAGGAATACGATGACAATTTCTCCTCACCCATAGAAGTTCCTCTACACTGTCAGGACGAGCACTCCATTGATCTGACTCCCAACGCACCACCGCCTGATGTTGCCATACATCCTGCAACTACACATATAGAATCCAAACATGTACTGTCTGAGGCTGATAAAGAAACCAAATTTACTAAATGCATCCAGCATGTCCACCCGCAGGTCCATGACATCTTCAACACATCTAATACTCAGTTCAACAGAATTTGCCTCATCTCATGGAGGATCTCAACGCAATAGGGACCATTGCTTCCTAAGGAGGGAGGAATGATCCAGGTGGATATTGGTGGCCACCCACCTATTCCATTTGGACCAGCACCATCAATTCTTGCAGCTTTTCATATTCAACACAACTTACTATTTTTAGCAGGTTTTCGGGTCCTCCATTCTCGGAGCCGTTTTGGGGGCTTAATGATCTAGGTGGATATTGGTGGCCACCCACCTATTCCATTTGAACCCCCACCATCAGTTCTTTCAATTTTCAAGTTGCAACAAAACTTACTATTTTTAGCATTTTTTTGGGTCCTGAACTTCCGGAGCCGTTTTGAGGCCCTAAACGATGTTCTAAACGATGTTTTTTGGGCATCGTTTTACCAGCGAATTTCATGGAATGAAATTTGTCCCAAAATTTGTACTCCTCCGATAGATCTTTCTAACGAGCTATTGAGCGCGTCAAACAGAGATCGGATGCCAAAGTTATGCCCCCGGGAAGTTGAACCACCAATTTACCCAAACGGGCGCCCATAGTTTTGGCACCTCATCTCCTACGGTTAGTTTTTTGGACGTTTCGGATTCTACATTGTTTCTCAACAATAAATAGGCCCTCGAGCCTCATTGTAAGAGAGTTTAGAGGTCTGTAGCCACCACATCTCTTCTCAGAGATTCGCTACCAGCACCCTAGCTATTTTATTTTCATTATGTCTGTAAGCATATTTCTGTTATTTGATATTAATGAAATGACACATTATTTCCGCTACATCTCTATGTTTATGGTTATTTCAGTATTCTGTTGCGTTCCTGCATAAATCCGGATCATGGTTGCCACTTATAAAAGAAAGGTCCGAGAGCCTGTTTGATAACAATGTTTTATTTTTAAATAGAACAGAGTCGTTATTATGCACAGCAGTGCGAAATAGAAAATACAGAGCAGCGTATTTTTCAGAGAGATACAAAGTGTTTTATTTTGAGAGACAGGAAGGTGTTCTCTGTGCACTGTGTTGTAGCAGCAGTCACGTTTTTAATTCCTCTGTTAGAGGAAGAACTTGTAGCAATTTTTATGGAATAAAAGTTTGTTTATTGAGTTGAAACTCTGTTTCCTGTGAGTGAAAATTTATGCATTTCTCTGTGTTATAAAGGGGAGTTTATTCTCTCCGTTGTTATTCCAGAATTCTCAATATTTCAACAATTTCAATAAATTCTTACCAAATTTTATAGAAATTATATTGAAAATTTCCAAAAATCTTATTATTGAAGGCAACTAGTATATAAACTCTGAACAAATTTGTCGCCATTGTTTCAGCTAAACTTAATGCATATTGATCCGAAGTTGAAGGGGAACGGACATCTTTTTGTTACAACCGAGGTGAGTGAGGCATTGAATAGTACGTTGGTAAACCAGATGAATAATTAATTAAATAAAATTGATGTGTTGTTTTTTTTATGTCGTTGGTTTTAGTTGTTCGAAGTGAGCCCGTGTTTACATGTGGTAGAGCTCACGAAAACCGTCGGCGACACAGGACAATTGAAGGAGGTATTGAAATATTATTTGTTATTAATTATTTTTTCTCTTCTCAACAAATCAAATTTTAGATACAGATTCTCGCCGATGGATATAATATCTATTATTTTATGTACACAGTTGTGCAGAAAATTGTTAAGTGATCTTAGCTTGCAAGAAGATATAACATGCGGAAAGATAGAAGTGGAAAAACTCGCTCTTGTCGCTTAGCCACGACGTTGTGTGTAACAAAGTCAACATTCGTTCATTATTTATGTAATTTCGACCACTATGGGCTGTGATTTTAGATACCCAGTGGCTTGGCCGACCCCCACATTGGGACTGGATTGACCAAGTCATCAAAGAAGTGGGTTTCAAATTCTGTACAAATCTTGCATGTGAGTTTGTTTGCTAGCTGCTCATTATTACATCATTGCTTATGTGCAAAGGCAGACCAATTGAAATTCCAATTTCACAAATTCTTGATTTGGTGGGCTCCATTGTTTTCATTTCACAATTTTTTTTTGGGTGGGGCCCATTTACTTATGTGGTGGGGCTACCTAATGACAATGGTCATTGATTTTATTACATTTTCTTTTGGGTTGGAGTGGGGTCCAGTATAGATGTGACAAGGAGATTGGACAAAGGAATTTCAGTTCAGAGACAAAGGAATGATGAAGGTAAAGTTAGACGATGTATATGTAGGTTTTTTGAAGCGAAGCCGCGTACATACGTGGGTATGGGGAAGAAAATTTGCATATAGTTTCCACACGACGGTATTCTAAACACCAAGGGTATATACCATGGTATTGGCACATAGTAATGAGTGCGTCAATGGATATTTGATCTCGTCAAAGAATACCATCAATATTACTAAGCATTTGACCCAAGGTATTGGCTAAGGCCCAAGCTATAAAAGGAGATGGAGATCAAAGTGTTAAGTATGCATGTAATGGGTTATTGATGAATTGTTTGATCTGAAATAAGTGTGCACTGAGGAGTATGATGATGGATCATATATAATAGATCTGAAATGGCCACATATTGAATAATATTCTTATGGGTTGATAGATCTGGGGTGACGATGTTATGAAGTGGTTCTATTACAGTGCATGTTAATATTTGGGTTTGACTAATGTTCTGTTGTGCAGCGAAGGTATGACTCAATAGTTACATATCTGTACGCAGGTTTGTTTCAGAAAGATCGCGTACATACACAGATCTACTTCTGGGTAGTTGCGTATATATTATGCAGTATAGACAGATTTTTATGTGGGTATAAAGTATGAAAAAAACGTACATACGCAGAAGTGATTTATAAGAGTCGCGTACATATGCTAGGGTATTGTAGTATGAAATGATGATCATGGTTGACTTGTTCTTTTGTGTTTGTTGTTGTTTGTCAATGATGTCTCTTGTATAATAATCTGTGACAATTCTGATTGAGTTGAATGGTTTATGGAATGATATGTTGACTAGAGATGATGATCTGTATGTGGTTCAAAGATATATGATGGGGTATGTATGTGTTTCAGCGATTGTTACAGCAGTGCAGTGATTCAAATTAAGGGTTCAATGTTTTGAGATCTGTATGCAGGCCCTCTTAAGGATAAGCATGTACATATATGAATTTAAGTTAGAGAAGTAGCATATGTATTCTGACAT
Source organism: Pinus albicaulis (assembly GCA_034641835.2). Taxonomy (NCBI): domain Eukaryota; kingdom Viridiplantae; phylum Streptophyta; class Pinopsida; order Pinales; family Pinaceae; genus Pinus; species Pinus albicaulis. The sequence goes on from CM076581.1 coordinate 1,712,685,235, forward strand.
ATTAAAAATATGTGATCTAGGATTCTGATGAATGAGTATAAAACAAGATGAGTTGGTTTGACTGATTGATCTATTTTCATTACTAGATTGAGATTTAGTGATTGAGTAATTTGATACAGTGATTGGTCTCAGTTGGTTCACTGATTATGTAATTTGATACAGTGATTGGTTTCAATTTTTTTATTTGATATTGAGCTTAAATGATGGTAGTGGGTCAAGTATGAAAATTTGATGAAAAATGGCCTACAGGTTTTGATGTCTTGAGTCAGGTGGATCCAACATGAAATATTATGATACTTGGTCCACAAAGGTGTTGAAGGTTGGAGCCTTTAGTGAGGAATTTGAAGCTTCCTTCCAGTGGTAGCTTTTAAATCTGATCAGGGGGTTGGAGCTCCCTTCTAGTGGGTATTGGTAAATGAGATCAGGGAGTTGGAGCTCCCTTCTAATGGGTGCCAAAGAACGAGACAAGGTTGTAGCCTTCTGCAGTTGGGTGCCTATGTGCTGGTATGAGTCTGCTTCAGTACAATATTGTAAGATATTTTCTTTATAATAAAATATGATGATAGAGGTGACAACAACGGTGGTTTTCTTATGTGTGATGGTTTATTTTGTTCTTACTGCAAATTATTACTGTTTAATTAATTTTTAAAGAAATACTGATGCAGTGGCTCAAGTTAAATAAATGATGAATAAGTTGAAAAGTTAGTTAACTGGATATGCGCTACTTTTCTTCATCATAGTCACGTACACACACTGGTTTTCTTTATTACAGTCGTGTACACAAATATGAATAAGAAATTGAAAGGTTTTAGTGATTTTTGAAATACTAATTCACACCCCCCTCCCTCTCAGTATTTTTCCCAACATTCCACATGTTACATTGCTTAGGTTTGAAAGGGTTATTACATGGGCCTATTAGGTGCTTCCAATCCTAAGGGGAGGAACAATTCTTAGGTTAAACTGTCAAGATCATTAGAGAATTTTGAGGTACAAAATGGGCCTCTATACACAAATGTACAACAAAAATCAATTATATAAGAACCAATAGGATTCAATATGATGATCTTAACTATGGGGGATGATTCACCATTTTTGGTGTAAAAAGGAAAATAGATAAAAAATAAAAAATAAAAAAACTTTTAACTCATATTTTCAACTTATCTCTCCATGATTTTACTCAAATTTTGAGTGGGATCACTCTTTGGATGCAAAATTTATTTTTACATCCAAAAAGTACGCATGTTGCATACTTTCGATGGAACCTACTACACGAAAAATGTGAGATACATGGAAAAACATGATTGCAATCACATGTTTTCATGTATTTCACATTTTTTGTGTGGTATAGTCCATCAAAAATATACAACATGGGTACTCCTTGTATGCAAAATTAAATTCTGCATCCAATAAGTGCTCCTGCTCGAAATTTGAGTAAAATTATAGGGAGATAAGTTGAAAAAGTAGTTTTTTCCTTTTTTCTCTATGAAAATTGATGAAGTAATCTAATCATATTGTTTTATTTCCACTATTATTTTATAATATTCCTTAGGAGCCCCATTTTAGACCTCAAAATTTCTCTAATGATAGGTGTATGGGATGGTGTTACGGATTGGGGTGTATTTCATTCACTGAATCATAGTCTTATGCTATTGTATATCAACCATTGTCTATGAGTTCCTTTGTAAAGGGAGTACTTAGCATTGCTTCATTTACCTTCCTTGCCTATGTTTTTTCAAGTCTGCATACTTTCCTTTTTCTTTTCTTTAAATAACTTGTTTGGAAAGCTTTAATGATTTTCATGTAATAATGAGATAACCCTTGTTTGTGATGAACAACTTATCACTTCATTAAGGTCGAGATGTTCGTGAATGTTCCTTTTACTTTGATAAGTGTGATATGCATAGATACTCTCACGACGAGGGGCTATATAAGATGTGGTAGATCTCAAGCTATAATTCGGCTTTTACTTTCTTTACACCCATTACCATTCTTTTGCATTTTAACATTTGGGTCATGTTATTTTTTTCTTGTAGCTATGTTAACTTCTAGTATGCATAACCACTTCTTCTCATTGGATAACGTGAACAATAAATCAACACAAACAATTAGCAATAACCAATCAAAAGATAATACAACAAAGCCAAGGAATGATGATAAATGTTTAGTATGGATAATATGGCACACTACCATCAAGAAAGCCTCCAATTTTCACCCCTCCTAAACAGTGAAAGAAAGACCTTGAGGGAGGTCACATTGGACTAGGGGTAAGTGATAATTGCCTAGGTGATGGCAAGGGAACAAGTGTACAATTAATAGTGATTTGTCATTCAACTCAACATGTGATTCATACGGGAATGCCCTTAAAAATTAAACGAAATAATTTTAGTACAAAAATGGTTAATGTACGACATAATATATGACCCACCTTCATCGAATGAGTAAGCTAGAAGAATGAATGCATAATTTGAAGATTTGATGAGAGGGATTTGAGTTTGGATATTTGTAGATCAAGATAAGGTTGTTGGTTGACAAACTGTAATTGGAGATTTTTTTCTCCTATAGTTACCCATACATGCGGGTGGGTAAGAGGGCACTCACTATCATAAAGTATGTTTGAAACTATGGCCTAAATACATGTTATAGAATCTTCTTCCTCCTTTTTTATGCTCTCAACTCCCACTTTTAGATCTTTTTCTCAACTATGGAAAATGTACAATGTAAAAGAATGAAACCCACACTCCTCCTAGTGACCTATTATTTGACATAGCATGATAGACAACTAGGATTAGGGCTTTTGCATGCCTCAATACTCAATTAGTGGTAGCATTTTGGACCTTCTAAGATCTTGAAAGTTCACACATGATTAACCGCTCATGTGGGAGTAAATGGGTTGATGTGGCACCCATTTGATACCATGGTGGTCAACAAGGTAGGTCAACCAAAAAATTATGCAGACTAATTCCTCTCATTTTTCTACTCACAATAAGAAAATAGATTTTAAAAATTATAAAATAATCCATTCCAAATAAAAAATTACATCCAAATTTTATTTTTTGTTGCTTAAAATAAGGTTTTGATTGCATATATGAATTTAGTACTATGAAAACTTAGATCACTTAAATTGTGGAGAATTTACAACTCAAACTTGTGATTCCAAAAAATCCCTACAAAGTTATAGATAAATTAAACTATAACAAATAAACTACAATTATACTTTTATAAAAATAACCTTTACTTAGTGTACATTAATAAACAATATTATTATATGTCTTTTATTTATATTAATAATATAATATTCACATTAATTTTTTTTATATATTCATTAAACACATGTCATTTTAAGAGTTTTTATTTAAAAGCTAATCAATCTTCTCTTATCTACCTATAAAGATCGTATAAGGAATCTCCCCACTGCCCAAAGATCTATTTAAATTCATGCCCAAGGACATTGATAATCTTAAGCATTTATCCATTTTAATATTAATTACAAATTTAATACTTGAAGAATTAAGATGGTTGGTCCTTTTCGTTAAAGAATTTCTTCTTCCTTCACATTAAAGAATTTAATAATTAATATTTCTGGACTAAGTTGTTTCAATTCTTTTATTAGAGAGGCAGGGCCAGAATCTTGTTTTTTTTTTGCTGTTTTAACAAATTTTCTTCTTTGAAAAAAAAACCAAATATGTCTTGAGCAAGTTGTTGCATCTCTTTGATGGGAGGAAGTTGTTGCATTTCTTTATTTAGAGAGGACTTAGAGGCATGGCGAGAATCTTGTGCTTTTCTATATATATATATTTTTAACTAAATATCAGTTTTATAATAAAGGGTATAAATTTTATTTAGAATATAAATTTGAGAGTTTAAATTTTATATGGAATATACATTTTTATAATGAATTATTTATTTGTTTTTAGAGTTTTTTTTGAAAATTAATTTAATTATCATATATATGTGTTTTTTAAATTTATTATATGGATTTCAATTAGTTCCAAAATCATATATAAAAATGAGAAATTCAATGTTCAATTTCCGATAGATCAAATCAACCATAAACAATGGATTCCCCTTCAAAATTTATTTTTATTTTAATTTTAATTTGTCTGGTTTACACGGTATGTTTTATTTTGACTTAATCACATTAATAAGAAATTGAACTAAAGTAAATTAGTTTAAGTTTGATCGATCGGTGAGAAGTGTAGATTGCCATGTGAGTGTAGAGGTAGATAAATAATTAAATAGGAAATAGAAAAATTGCGTGTCACGTCTCGTAAAAACAACTAAATAGATTCTCCACCAAGATCAAGTTTCCAATAACGGAGTTTTGTTAATGAAATTTAATAATTCCGAAAAAAAATGTTTTTCGAATGAATTTATATATTTGTATTTAAATGGAATAATTTTAATAATAAATTTTGAATTTATTAATTATATTTATATATGTGCAATGTTATATATTTTATATGAGAAATATATTGTTAATATTTAATATTATTTGTTTGAATTGAATTCAGGTGAAAAAGATTTTATTTTTAGCTTAGATTTTATTGTTTTTTTTTAACAAAATAACTCTAATTGAACTATTCAAAATAACTTCAAATGACTTAGATTTTATTGCTTGTTTAGATAATTCCAATTGACTAAGTTTTAATAATTTCAATTGAGTAAAATTATTAAAAATTATTTTAAAAATAACTGTAATTGATTGAATTTATTTTATTTAAAGAATCAAATTAATTTACTATAGAAATACTGATCTTTTTAGCCTTTTAAAATGTCAAAATTATAGTGAGCTGGAGAGGCTTCTTTCCAAGCTTTTTGATGATGATGATGATGATAATGGTGGTTAACATCCACCGAGACTATAGGAATAAAATGTTAAATCAAATTAAATAACTTTGAGACTGTGATCCATAACATTTTATTCTATTCTAAATCTTCCGGGAAATCACATGAGAAATTTTGGAACCGACGCGTTTCGGACTACCAACTGTAGTTCATTATGAGGATAATGCAAAATGAAAAATTTATATAAGGACCAAGTCAAAAAATAAAAATATAGAACCACAAATAAAAACTAAAAAGCAACTACCCCAAGAAATAAAAATGAAAATATTTACGATTATGTAACTCTAGGGAGTGAAGAGAAGGGATCCAACAACTGTTGACCTTCCATTTAAATAACTCTTTTATTTAGGTCAGATAGACCATTATGCAATGAACGCAGAAATCATGAGAAATTAGTCAGTTACGACTACCTCTCATGGAAATGGTCATAGATGAATGACTAAATTAATGCAATTGAATCCCAAAAATGATATCTAATAAAACAAGAATTAAATCCAAAAAGGTCAAAAAGTCAAAAGTCAATAATAATAATAAAAATAAAATAAAATATATATAATGTAAAATAAAATAACTAAATAAATAAAATATATGAAATAAAATAAAAAACCAAAAAAATTAAAAAATTAAAATTAAAATTAAAAATAAAAATAAAATAAATAAAAAAATTAAAAATAAAAAAATAAAAAATAAAAATAAAAATAAAAATAAATAAATAAATAAATAAAAGTAAAAATAAAAATAGAATATAAGGAAACATAATCGTAAGATAAATTGATAAATTATAGAAAAAAAGAAAAAAAAAGAAAAAAGAGAGGAACGACCAATATAGGGAGTGAAGAGAAGGGATCCAACAACTGCTCACCTTCCATTTAAATAACTCTTTTATTTAGGTCAAATAGACCAAAAATTGGTTTCAATGAAAGTTAACCATCATCATCATCAATACATCATCATCATCAATACATAAAATTGAGTAATATGCAAAATTTTAAAGATTAAACTTTAAAATATTATAATTTTATGGATGATAATATAAATTAGTGATGTTCTTAGAATATTATTTAGGTGGACAATATCATATTTTGTTTTAATGGCTAAGAATAGCGATAGTTGTTTACATCACATTACCTAATAATCATTTTAAGTAATTTGACTTTAAAAATAATAATGAAAATTCAACGAACATTTAAAAGAGATTTTCTAATAACGCTGATTTAGCCCACCTTCACATATCATAATCCATGCTGTAAATTATGATAAATCTAACAGCATACCAATGAAAAATTAAAAATCAACCTCTAGGAACTTGAAATTCATACATATCCTTTAAATTCATAGATATCCTTTAGGAACTTTAAATTCATACACTGCCTCAGCGAAAAGAAAAGTCGTGGGAGCGGTACACAGTTCAATCGTCTGTGGCGGTTGAACTGTTTATCCATCACGAAAGCAAAGAAATTGAAACGTGCCACACTGGGTCATCTTTGCTTAGACTCTTTCAGAAAAGAGACCAAATGGGTTTAAGATCCCCACCAAATCCGAAATACCGTAAATGATCTGGTGGTTCCAAGTTCCAGCCTTGAAAATCGGATTGTTTTTTCTCAACGGGACTCGAACACGACACCTCTGAGCTAATTTGGTTGCCGAAGCCTGGGAGATCTAAGGCAAGAATAGGGATTGTCAAGGCTATCAGGAAATAAGGAATCGGGTCTGGAATCGGGACATTTATGGTAAAAGTTAGAGCAGGGGGAATGAACAGGATCGGGAAATATGAGCTAGGACAGACTCTGGGAGAAGGAAGTTTCGCTAAAGTGAAGAGGGCAGTTAATGTGGAAACAGGGCAGAGCTTTGCCGTGAAAATTTTGGACAAAGAAAAGCTTTTCCACCACAAGATTGTCAATCACGTAATTACATCTTTCTCAATTCAATCCTCCTTCTAATTCTCCGCATTTTACAAAAAAATATGTCACTCTGTATTTTGCATACCACATACCTTCCAATTTGTTGGTTATTGTTTTCTGCAGTTCAAGCGTGAAATCTGCACTTTGAAGCTCATCAGGCATCCAAATGTCGTGAGATTATACGAGGTATGGTATGCTGATGCTCCTTCAGATTGTATCTTTAATGGCGTATCAATTCTTTAACTATTGGTCTTGGCGGTTACACAGGTATTGGCGAGTAAGAAGAAGATATACATTGTTCTTGAATTTGTCGACGGGGGTGAATTGTTCAACGAAGTTGTGAGTGTCACGCTGCCATATCATATGTGTTTGCAAATTTTATTTTCTAGGTCAGGTAATTAAAACTTGATTCCCCTTTTTATGTTTATACAGTCGCGCAATGGCAAACTGGAAGAAAGCGACGCTAGAAAATATTTCCAGCAGCTTATTGACGCCGTAGGATATTGTCACAGCAGGGGTGTGTACCACAGAGATTTGAAGGTATATGATGATGATTGTTAATGTTTACTGAGACTAATTTTGGTCAGTATTGTAACAAAGATTATGAAATTGACCTCTAATGTGGTTGTAAGCTGGACACTCTAAGAGGAAGTGATTTTCATTCTCATGTTCATATAACTGTCTAACAACCTGTTTCACTATAGAGCTCATGAGAGTTCGTTCTAATCTTGGCTATATTAATTTTCTTCTTTGAGCTAGTTAAAACAGAGAGATACTTTTGATCTTATAAGAAAGGATGTTAGTTCTACTGTATATTTTTATTTTTTGGAGTTGCTTGATTGTATATATAGATATATCATTCTCAAAAATTTCTAGAGACTTACTTATCAAATTAATTTCAATAAATTTCAATTAGATTTTACAGAAAATAATTTATGATTTCAATGAATTCCGATTAGATTTTACAAAAGATATACCAAAAACACTTCAAACAGTCGCACTAAGGAGTACTCTGTTTTATTTGACATCAACATTAATGGTTGAAACTGAATGTTCAGCCCGAGAACGTTCTTCTTGATGCGAATGGAAATGTGAAAATATCTGATTTCGGCCTCAGCGCGCTACCTCAGCAATTTAGGGTGTGTCTGCAATATCTGGAACCTGCAAATAATTTTGATGTGATAAATCTTGCTAAGGGTCTCTGATTATATAGTGGGTCTCTGATTTTGGCCTTTCAGGAAGACGGGTTGCTGCATACGACTTGTGGAAGCCCTAATTACGTGGCACCCGAGGTAACAATTTATCCACAGGTTATGCTACAAAGGCTGAGTTAATCAGAGTTGCAATTGCTCCTACTTAGATTTGGGGCTGTTTAATGGATGTGTGCAGGTGATTTCTGGCAGAGGATACGATGGTGCTACTGCGGATGTTTGGTCCAGCGGTGTCATTCTCTTTGTTCTTTTGACAGGTTGGTTGCCATTCGATGACAACAATCTTGCTGTGTTGTATTATAAGGTAATTACTAATTACCAAAAACGAAATCAGAATTCCTAGCTTAATTTTTTTTTAATTAGCGGGTCATTTAATTTCTAATACAATGGCCCTTGCAGATCTTCAAAAGCGACTTCAAGTTTCCAAAATGGCTCTCTGCTGGGGCTCGAAAATTGATCAGAAGAATACTCGACCCCAATCCGAAGACGGTAAGTAGAAACCAGACACTGGAAATTTGATTGGTCGGTGGGTTATGTACAGAGGGTTATTATTGATATTTCTGTTGATTGATATACAGCGCATAAGTATAGCAGAAATAGTGGAAGATGAGTGGTTTAAGAAAGGCTATTCGCGAGCCAAGTTTGTGGAGGAGAACACTTGTTTGGATGATGTGGATGCGGCTTTTACAAACTCAGAGGTATTTAATTAAATAATAACAAAGCTGCATTTCATAAAGCAAATTTATTTGGATGATGTCCGTGAGGCTTTTACAGAGTCGCATGTTTAAAGTAATAAAAGCCACAAAATTTTCAGTTAGAATATTTTTTTTTTGGGATGATGTAACAGTTTTTGATTCCATAATTTTCGATCTGAATAAATCCTCATCCCGTAGTTTACTGAGATCGCGTTTTGATCTAGAATCCGGTCAGGACTTTTAGAAAATCTGGCAAAGATTTGCTCAGAATCTTGTTTACAGTTGTTAAACATTAGTATTTTGAGTGTCCCAGGGATTTTTGATAGTACTGAATCCATTTCCACTATGAAAAATAGATTCCAAACACTGCAACTCCCTGATTTTTAAAATTTAGTTGGCCGGATTCCGGCAGATTTCTATTCACCATACTCCAAAAAAAAATCAATTCGTTTCCCATCTTTGACATCCACGTTTTGTGCATCGCTGACTGAACTGCTGTACTCCACCGAATTTTAATTGGCCACTGCAACTTTCGATATTCTCGCTCTACTTGTTTTGGGCAACTTTCTTGTTTTTTGGTATAGTTTTTTAACAGGTTTGCCTTACACCAAAACTTATAGATATTGGTAAATTTCTAAATCGGAAATTAAAATTGTCAGGGTGGGAATTACTGATTTCATAGTGGTGGGTGATTACTCTAATAGTTTCCATTTAATTCTGTTTGAAATTTAGTTTTGCAGAAATTGAGAACAAATTTATTCAGATTTTTTTTCTTTTAGAACATAAAATAAAATAAAAATAGAATGGTAGTATTTTTATATTTCAAATAGAATTTTTTTTAGTGCTATTTTTTGGAGTTTCTAGTGCCAGAATTCGCTGAAAATTTTGAGGTGAAATCTTGATTTGTCTTTAGTTTCTGTTTTTTATTGTATATATAGATTCAGCACTCAAAAACCCTGAAGGCACTTATTGTGCAGCAGTTACCATCAAGCTTAGCTTGTAATTTCAATAAATTCCTACCAAATTAATAAGAAAAATTACAAAAAAATTCCAAAAATCACACTAAAAACAACTAAATTTACTATTACAATAACAAAATATTACAATTTCAATATCATGTCGCCATATTCTAGAGAAAAAACCAAAAACATCCCTTCGTTACATTACCCCTTCCCTAATTGCAGGGGAGATATTCATCTAACATGTTTCGTTATCCATAGAAAGAAGCCTCAGGTAATAAGTATAAAAGACAGTAGCCAGACTGGAGCAAATTAAGAAAAGGATCAAAAAGAAGAGCCAGAGTATTAGAAAAACTGATAGAGAACCTCGCAGTTAAAGAATGATGGAAAAATAGAAAAAAGAAACATAAAATAAACTTCTATTCATAAATCTTTCTCACTGCTTTTTCCGTCTGATGCCTCTCAGCTTTTGTCATTTTGCAATTGGTTATCGTACTCTTTGTGGGGTTTTCTGCGATCACTGTGAAGCCTGACCCTATAATTATCCTGTAAATTACAGGACCATATGGTGAGGGAGGAAAAGGGGCCAGTTCCGATGAACGCTTTTCAGTTAATAGCTATGTCAGGGAGCCTTGATCTGTCTGGCTTCTTTGAAGAAGAGGTATGCTTTGTGTTGTGGCTTTTCAGTCTCTGGAAGCGACCATTTGTCAGTTAAACTATATCCAACAATGAGTCATCGGGTTGCAGGAATATTCTCATTAAAGTTCGTACAAACAATAACGACACCCAGTAACAAAGTATTAATGATCACTTTCATAGTAGGTGAACAATGTATATGTAGTTATTGAGTCATTAATGTGGGGGCAGTATAGGCTAGCCATCAAATAATGTATTTATGACCCAATTGCTACATATATTGGTAACCTAAGTAGTATCTAAAGCTTATGTACTTTTGAAATGTTTTGTTCAAATACCCTGTCACTTTAACGATCGTGATCATACTGAATTTCTTTCAACAATATGTATAATATAGGAATAGGGTAAATTCAATATATGGATAAGTTTATGGACCTCTGCTTTTTTAATATGGAAAAAGACATTATTCTTTTTTGGAACTCAACAAATATACAAAGTTTAAACCAGTCACTTCTATGATGAGGACATATCCGACTATGTTAAAAAACTTTTAAAGAGACGTCTCCTTTAAAAAGTATAAATAATAAGTACTTATCTACATAGTTTATGTTCATGAGTCAAATTTTCCCGTTGCTTTTTTGGTATATTTCGTTAGAAATATCTTTGAAATTTATATAATTTAAATTTTTCAATGATTAATTTATTTATATATTTTAAAAAACATTTTTTATCACAAAAATTATACTATAATTTTGTGGGGAAAACTCTATAGTTAAGTATGTTATTTGGTGTAAGTTTTGGAATTTTGTAGGGAAAATTTTATAGTTAAGTATGTTATTTGGTGCAAATTTTGGAAGTGATGATTGGCGTCATGTAATTCATTTCACTAATTTCAATCCTACTTGATTGATGGCATGTGATTTATTTCACTAACTTCAATCCCACTTCTTCACCCTTGTGAGCATCACCCAATACAATGAATACTAAATAAACTGTTCAAAAATCATAAAAAAAATTAATACAATTAATAAAGATACATCCTATCTTGCTCTGTCCATAACAACTAACGATGTTCTTTATGATGCTTTGAACGGAAATTCCATAACTGAAGGTGAATGTGAAATGATGGCACAGGACGCTAGGGAAAGGAAAACAATATTCACGTCCATGTATGCAGCCAAAGATATAATGCAGAAAATTGAAGAAACAGCCAAAGCCATGCGGTTTCAAGTTGAGAGAAAAAATAGCAAGGTTGGTAATCGATCCACGTCTAATTTGTATTATTTATTTCTTTGTAGTTTTATATATATGTGTGAAATGTGATGTTTTTTTTTAAGTTTATTTAAAATATAATAAAATACTTTTTACAATTTTATTTTAAAGTCCAATAACTTTTTATAATTTAAAAATATTTCTTAAATATTAAATCTATATAAATTATATTAATGATTCTTAAAAACGCTTAAAACCTTTATTCTCAAGTCATAAATAGAGTACCTATATGTTTTAGGTCTCACATAATATAATTGCGTATTAGATCTCATGGAATCTAGAATCTATAGGAAGAATTATTTAAATTTTTGGTATACTCAGAGAATATAAATTGTCTTTGAAGTGTTTTTGAGTGCTCGTTATTATTATAAACATCACGACTAAAATAATATTATATTATATATTTGGTGTATTATATATGTTACATTTAAAATAAGTTAATTTAGACATTGATATTTAATAAAACATTTTGGAAATTTCCATATTATATGACATCATTTTAAACCCTAAAACCCGCAACATCTAAAACGAAAATAATAATGATGATAAATATTTGGAAATCTAGAATTGCTTCATATGCAGTAGTTTTTAAAGATTTTTAATGGGTAAAAATCGCTGAAATTAGGTATTTAAATTGTAAAATTATTTCTAAATTTAAAAACATTTTAAATTAGTCCCAAAAAATCAAAGAAACCCAAGATCTAGTCAATAATTACATAACCAAATAACTATTAAGAGTTCTACGGCACCTATTTAAACTGTTATCTCTGAAATTTTAATCTAATATTTTAGAGTTTTTGGCCTGCAAAATCTTATTGATTTAATACTGATTACTTTAATTGTTCAGAATTTATTTATCAAATTTGTGATTTCAATAAATTCTTACCAAATTTTATAAAAATTATATTGAAAATTTCCAAAAATATTATTATTAAAGGCAACTAGTATATAAACTCTGAACAAATTTGTCGCCATTGTTTCAGCTAAACTTAATGCATATTGATCCGAAGTCGAAGGGGAACGGACATCTTTCTGTTACAACCGAGGTGAGTGAGGCATTGAATAGTAAGCTGGTAAACCAGATGAATAATTAATTAAATAAAATTGATGTGTTGTTTTTTTTATGTCGTTGGTTTTAGTTGTTCGAAGTGAGCCCGTGTTTACATGTGGTAGAGCTCACGAAAACCGCCGGCGACACAGGACAGTTCAAGGAGGTATTGATATATTATTTTTTTTCTCTTCTCAACAAATCAAATTTTAGATACAGATTGTCGCCGATGGATATAATATCTATTATTTTATGTACACAGTTGTGCAGAAAATTGTTAAGTGATCTTAGCTTGCAAGAAGATATAACGTGCGGAAAGATAGAAGCGGAAAAACTCGCTCCTGCCGCTTAGCCACGGTGTTGTGTGTAACAAAGTCAACATTCGTTCCTTATTTATGTAATTTTGACTCCTATGGGCTGTGATTTTAGACACCCAGTGGCCTGGCCGGGCCCCACATTGGGACTGGATTGACCAAGTCATCAAAGAAGTGGGTTTCAAATTCTGGACAAATCTTGCGTGTGAGTTTGTTTGCTAGCTGCTCATTATTACATCATTGCTTATGTGCAAAGGCAGACCAATTGAAATTCCAATTTCACAAATTCTTGATTTGGTGGGCTCCATTGTTTTCATTTCACAATTTGTTTTGGGTGGGGCCCATTTACTTATGTGGTGGGGCTACCTAATGACAATGGTCATTGATTTTATTACATTTTCTTTTGGGTTGGAGTGGGGTCCATTGACTTGTGTCATGGGGGTTATCTAACGAGTAGCGAGATTCTAAACACCTCATTAATGACTTGCATGTGAAAAGTGGAGGCCAACAAATCTACTTTCCAATCGTATGGGCATACATATAAAACTTAATAAAGTCAAATAACTAAATAAAACTTTAAATTTAATTGTCCTTGAATTAAAATAGCATAGTGGAACCTTGGCTATAATAAAATCTGGTATAATTGGACCTTGGTTATATAAAAAGACAGCTTACTACCAAACCCCATGATGCTTTAACTGCACCCATGAGGCCCACATGACATTTGTATGTAGTTTTTTACATTAAATAAGTCGATCTTATTAGGATAAATATAAGAATTAGGTATACCAAACATAACTCATAAAAAATTCTAGATTTAGTCATCTATGAACAACCTTTCAATATAAATCCATAATTCATCAACGATGAACCATTCAATATAAATCCAGTGATCCACCATGGGCCACTCCATATAAATTCATAAATCTAGTCCTCAATTATCAGCCACTCAATATAAATCCATAAGATTGCATTATTTAAGGTTGTTTAAAAAAATATAATTATTATTTAATAAAACAATCTATCCACCACGTGATTCTTATTTCTTTTAAATAAGAAAATTTAATACATGTCCTATCATGGCCGCTTCAAACATGAAACTGCCTCTAACATTACTTACCTACATTTATACGTCATTAACATACAATTAGCACCATCTTTTATAATAATAAAAAACGAACACGTTTGTCTTTTTTTAACATGCTTCTATAAGTGTATAAAAAATATGTGTATAAAAAAAATAATGTGGAGGAAAAAAAATAATATGAAAATATTAAAAATCTGAAGACAACATATTATTACAGAAAAATTATGGTAGTTATATATATAGGATATAGATCACAAACTTTGACGAATCTAAATCTTAAGAAAGTGGATCTATGACTTGGACATGACACAAGTATAACTCATATGCATAGGAAACGACTTCTAGATTGACACCTCGGTGCTTACAATGGCAACCTGTAAATCACATGACACACATGGAAGCATTACTTCCAATACCCTCCCTTAATGTTTACATGGAACAAATAAAAAACACACATTACAATAACAATAGTGTTCTATGTCATATTTGTCTAATAATGTCATCACTAGCACTCACATGCACTTCGAAATATCACAATTTTTCTCTTTTCTTAATCACGCGTTCATGTAAGACATAACCGCTTATGACCATCATTGACTACTTTGTAGAATTGATGCTTCTCGACCTCCCGGAGCACAACGGGTCAATATCGAACCATCGTATGGAACTACCACCATCTGTTGAATCCATGACCCTCCATGATCCTCATCAGTTATCTATATAGCATTATGTGTACATAATGTCTTCAACAAACATTTCTACAACTTTATCTTGTATAAAATAACCTGTACTGTGACTCACAGAGCACGATATGTCATACCAAAATAGTTTTACAAATAAATAAAATCGCTATACACATCACTCATTAAATACAACAATCACTCAAACATACAACAATGTATGTTGCCCACATCACCAAACCGAAATACTTCTTCAAAGACCCTCATTTACCTCTTTCTTTGACCATTAGTATTCCCAATCCTTTCAACCAATCAACCATTCAAAATTACAGTTACCTCTTCTTTATGCCAACATAAATAACACCATGGAAAAGATCTACATTTACCTTCTATTTTATTTAATTATTTTCTTAAGAAATTGAAAAACGCATTTATGATGGTGTATCGATCATTGATCTTGTCTCTTGAAGAAAGAATTATTGCCCGCATGGTGGCTTTTTCTCAACAGATCCTCCACTCGACCCAGTCTTTATTATTGATGCAGATGATTCTTTTTCAAAACTTGTGTATCAGTGTGAATACAAAAAACAATGATTTTCGATCAAATCTCATGTCCAGATATGAGATGCCATGCCCAACATGTGTTGACAAGGACAAAACTCTCAAATATGACCTCAATTTAACTTAAAATATAGTGATTACAGCTCGATTATGCTTTAGTAAGTCTCCCTTTAATCTTTCATTCAAAATTTTGTGGCACTAACGAGATCCACTACTTTCAGGCTCGTGATATTGGTGGTGGCTCCTTTAAGACAATCAACGAACTCCTCTTGGATCTGATTTTATTCAGATCTATAGTCAGCAATGGTTCTTAAATTTTTCTTCATTGCAATCCAACTCAAACTTGCCACCTTTTCCCATTCCTTGTTGGCCTCCCTTATGCATGGTCTTGTAAGCTCTCTTATTTCTATTAAATATTAGAAAAAACAAAGAGAGGAATCTTGAGAATGTTGGCTATTTATTGCATAGAGATCAGTAAAATCAATCTCTCACACACAGAGATCTAAAAAGAAAGAAAAAAAAATCAAAATAGAAAACAATTCTCACACACTCAAGGCTCCCTCACATCTTCCGGGCCCTCCTTTGAGGGAGTCAATCCAGAGTCCGCTCTGATACCATGTTAGATTAAATTGAGATAGAGAAAAATGTCACACACAAATCAAACTTCATTACTTTATTGATCACAGTAGTTACATATAGATCACAAACTTTGACAAATCGAGATCCTAAGAAAGTGGATCTATGACTCGGACATGACACAACTACAACTCATACATATAGGAAACAACAACTTCTGGATTGACACCTGAGTACTCACAATGACAAATTGTAAATCACATGACACACATGGAAGCATTACTTCCAATAGAAAATAGTTTAATTATTTTTTATTAAATGATAAAAATTCCATGAGACTACAACATGAGAAGCTTCATGGTTTTTGCAATGGTGAAGACCCATATTTACATTATTTATGGGTTCCTTTTCACCTAGGGTCATGCACTTCATTATATTTCAAATACAAAAATTATGGGTGAATACCATAAATCATTATGATAAAAACTAATTGTTGGTTGTGACTGGTAATTTAGCTAATTGTACAATTATATCTTATTTTGGTTTCTTCCACATTTCAAATACCATTGGTGGATACCATGTGTTGTCCTTTGAGATAATTGGGGTCAATAATTATGTCAAAGCATCTATAATGTTTTGTTGTGTTTTGAAATTTTGGATGACCAATGTATAAAATAACTTTTGCAAACAGTTATTGATTAAATCTTTCAGATAATATTAGAAAATATGAATAAGTGTTGCTTGTTTATCTCACACAGTGATTAAGATTTTGTAAATGGTTAACTAGACTTATGTAATAAGGTATGATAACCAAATATTCAGATTGAATTCTTTAATTAATTAAGTTTGAAACCCTTTAAACAATCTCTAAAAGTTCAACAGAATACATTTAACATTATCAAGATGCTGACAATTTATAAATGAAAGGGACTTACATCAACAAACTGTTTAGTAAATCATTCTTTATATTAATAATAACTTCATGAGGAATTGTAAGATAACTGAAACACAATTAATCTCACCTGATTACCTTGATAACAATTAAACATATGAAGAGACAAAATGTAATGAAAACATGAATAACTCACAAAGACAAATACAAAATCCTTCTTCTATTATTGATGATCGAAAAACTTGTACAATTCTGCTTACAAAAATTTTCTTATCCAAGGGTGCAACCTTTAATAACTCGGAATGAGAGTTATTTATACTACTTTCTAAAACTCAGAAATGTCTTAAACTGATTACACTAATAGAATAGAGAAGAATAGAAGAAAGAAACATATAGATGATGTGTCTCTGTTTTCATGGAAGTTGTTGATGACTTGGCCCTTTTTTATGGAAGTTGTTGATGATTGGACCCTTGAAAATATGTTGTGCTGGCATGTTGTAAATATCATACTTTTACTCGATGGTCTCACAAAATTTATCCCATTTGTCTTGACTTCAGATTTCTACACTCATTATTTTTCTGAATATTTCATCTACCTCTGTATATCTCTCAAAAGTAGGCTTCTGAATGAGCAAATGTTTGATTTGATGTTGAATGATCAAATCAAACTACAAAGCTTCTAAAAATGCTTTCCCTATAATTTTTCCTTTAATACCTGCAAATTTTGACTTATCCACTATAATAGTATATAAATTTTTACAGTAATATTCTAATTTTGTCAATTTTTCATCTAATCCTACCAATCTTGGCAGTCCGTTATGATTTAAGACATTAAAATTTGTATGAAACCTTTGAACAAAATATTCAAAGCTTCACATTTTTTTGTAGTTGGTTGATTAAATTCCTTTTCTGTAAAACTTTCTTGATCTCTAAAATTGTTGCAGTTATGTCTAGTATGTTTATTTCTTCCAACTCTTCTTTGTTCTTTGAATTCAAGACCTTGATCATGTCAGTGGCTTCACTTGGCTTTTTCTTGAGATGTTCTTTCTGTTCTTCTATTGCTACTTTGCACTTGGTGATGAGCTTTTGCTGTTCAAAAATAAATTGTATGGATGGGCATACCTCTGTCATAGACTTTCTGATGTCTTCCCAAATGTTCTTCTTGGTTTCATCCAATATCCATGCCATTAAAGATTCACTTTCTAATTCTTTCACCTTAAGTCCCAACTTGTGAGACTTTTGCATTTCCTCCATATATAGGGTATCATTTTTCATCTTCTATGATTCTAGAATCTGAAACCTTTGTTGCAACTTCTCATGTTCCCGCTTTTGAATAGCCAAATCCTGTGTCAAATTTGTTGTATCAGTTGTTGTCAAGGATGTTGAAAGCTCTGTACCTACAGAAGATGTTTGAACTGCTGTATTTGGATCAGTAGCCACATGTGCTATTGATTTCTCCTTTAATAATTCTTTAATTTGTTCTTCCATCTTTCTTATTTGAATGTTTTGCTTAATGATCAATCTTAGCATCTCCTCTTTGTTGTATTCATTTTCTGAATTTTCCTTTGTCTGTGGATCTTCAGTTGAAGGCAATTTGAGTTGTTTTCACAGAGTAGAGATGTATGCATTCTTATTTTAATAATTTCTTCAACTACTTTGCAGTCTTTTGGATCATATCCAACTTTCACTATAAGACCCTCCAAAGACCTAAGTCTATTGTCTTTGGCCAATGACGACAAATTTTTAATCTTAAGCTGAGATTGAACATTTGAAAATGCAGTCTTTAGTTTGGAGAGTGACATGGCTGTTGTTGTCATTGTTGAAAAGAGCATCTCCCCAGATTGTTTGTGCATGTCCATCTGATCTATAGGATGGATCTGATTTGCATCAAAAGAAAACAAAATCTTTTTATATTTAGCATGAGTCTTTGGAAAAGGAACTATTGCCTGAAAAAAGGCCATTTTCATCCTTCCTTTCTCACTGTCAAAGGCAGTGAGAAGCCTGTGCTAGGAAGTTGATGTTTGTTTCTAGAACTGACTATAGACATTAGATTTTAATGCCTCATTCTTATGCTTAATGTCTAAGAATCTAGAGAAAATATTATGTTCTTCAGAAGAAATGGTATCTGAGTGCTGGATAATCTCCAAAGGTTCTCTAGTAGGAGATGATGATGGAGGAGTCAGAGGAACACTTGTTGATGTGGAAAATCCAGTCTTTCCCAAATCAATAATCTATGGTTGTTCCCCCTCTACAAGTAAATTTGAACCAAGAATTGGATTCTTGTGTTGCAAGGTAAACTCATTCGTGATTTATTTGGCAGGTGGAAGCTCCTCTCTGACTATTTTATGCTGCTTACTCTCAGGGACTGGTGTCTGCACTTTAGAAGTTGAAAGAACTTGTTCATATGCCTTCTGAAAAGTGCCTTCAACCCATTCATCTTGATTCATATATTTTTCTATTTTTGCTCTGGAGGTATGAGTATAGGAGGTTGTTTTGAGTTCGAATCTCAGAGCATAAATAATGCCATGCAGGTCATAAGACAAAGTGAAACTTGGTTGGAAACCCATTTTCTTTAACATTGCATCAGCTTCAGCACCAGCTGATCTGGCATTACAGATGAAGGATCCAATGCTTGCCTTGAGCTTGAACTGAGCTTTCCTTTTCCCTGAAACAAAATGGAGGTCATCCATATTTATCATTTTTCAAATATACTCTAAGGAAAAGACTCTCATAGGGACATATCCAAGAAGCTTATATGGTGGTAGTTTACAACCATATACTCTAATTTCTGTGTAGTTTTGGTATAAATACCAATCCCTAGTTTTGGCTTTCTCACTCATGTGTAAGATCCTTTTGATCTCTTCTCCAATTCTAGGTTATGTCTGACTGGTAAGCAACTGCTTCACTAGGCGTGTGAAGGAGTCTATGAACTTTGCAAAAGTAGTTGTTGTTGATGTAGCCCTGACTAACTTTGTCCTGTGAATCACTGACTGATTCACTCCTTGTGCATCCTGTTTATTGAAGTGGATAGGAAACATCTCTGCCCGTTGAAAAAGAATCATGTGAATAATTACAGAAGTGTAATTAAACACACTCTGAGTTGTGAAATTCATGAATTTCTCACGTATATTTTCGGCCAAGAATTGTTTGTAATTATACATGAACAATGGTGCTTTGTCTTTGCTAAAATTGGATAGGAACCCTATGATGGGTTTATCAACTATTTGGTCATTTTGGTACCATAACATGTATGAAAAAAGTGAAATGCAATGTTTAGAGGCTTCAGGAAAGATTGAGGATGATTTGGTGGATTATTCTTGGGCAATTCTGCGTCCTCAAGTAGGAGTATTTCAAATATATGGGCTCTCTGTGGGAAGGTTAACTTATCATAGAGGTCCATAAGAGCAGTAGGTGAAAAATGGGTTAGAGAATCATATGAAGGGATGAGGAGCATTTGGTTTATGGTCTCTGGAGAGATGGTGATCAGAATGTTTCCATTCTAAGCCACCAATGCTCTCTTTATAGGATCATATTGTGTTTGGCACCAGGAAATAAGGTCAGGGAAAGAATGGGTTTGTGGAAAGGCAATCAGGGGCAACATTGATTCCCAGAACCTGATATGGTCCTGATTATCAGCGTGTTTATGTCTGAGCCATAGATATAGCTCATGAAAATCAAATTCGTAGTGGGCATCTGAGACCTTAAAGAAGGCGTCTGTGAGGGGTATTAGATCCAGGTTGAGCTGTGGTGTAAGAGCGGGGATTTATTCTGCAACTGGGTTGGTGACCTACACCTCTTCGACCACCTGTTTCTTTTCTTTTCCTTTAGGGGTCACTTGATTTTGGTCTTGGATTTCGGGGCCATTTAGATAGGGATATAGAATGGGATAAATAATTTGAAGATTGGGTGGTTGCAGAAGGGTGATAATGGTCGCAGAAATGGTGACAGGGAACAGAATGCAGAGCTGGTGACTTGGAACATAATGCAAAGATGGTAGGTTGTGACGAATAGAAAATAAGGTAAAAGTGACATAGGGCACTCCAAAAACCGTTTTATAAGTGGAAATTTGAGTTTAACGACTTGGATAGTGACCGTAGCATCTTAACGGTTCAGGAGCGGACTTTAATGAGAAAAAATGAACCAAACGATTAGGGAACGATCATGTGAACAGAGGAGTACAAACGGTTAGGGAGCAGAGGCATAGGAGGGTAACGGTTGGATGTCATTGGTTGGATGGAAAATGATTATGGCACGGAGGGAAAGATCTGTTGGCTTGAGGCACGAGAGGAGATAGACGTTGGAAGGATTTTACCATCGACGAATTTTGGGGTGGGGGCGGGAAGAGGGGGTGCGAAGTCATGTGGTATTGACATGTTGCAAAAAGTGGCAAACATTAATACCACTTTTTGGACCCCCTCCCCGCTCGCGTTAACGAGAAATAGTCAATGGGGTCGTGAAGTGATATTTTGCCGTTGATCTCGAGTGGGTGAGCAACCGTCTGTTGAAACTTTCCATCCCTTTATTCAACGTGATTTTACCTTTTATCCTCTATTTACTTAGGTTAAAATTAAAATATGTACTATATGATTTACTTAATTAATGAAAATACAAACCCTATTTAACAAATCAAATTATCATTATTTAATATTTAATATTTTTGGTAAACCAACGCATTTAAACAGGCAACCACGATTTATTTTTTGAAGACTAAAGCATTTACATTTTTTCGTTTTGTTTGCTTCCCTAACATTTTTTCTTTTTTCCTTCTTTCTTTAGGGCAGCTAACTCTAACATTTTTATTTGACATGGATGCATAAAAACATAATTTTTCCTAAAAAAATTTTATTCTTATTTTTCATCCATATCCTAACTTAACATTTTATTTTTATTCTTTCCAATAACATGCTAACTTATCAAAACCAAATAATTTTACAACATCGGCTTTAGCTGGGGACTGCTTCCCCCTGTGGGATGCAGAGAACAAACAGTTCCATGTGCCTTCTCCTTGGGATATGGAGTATTTGCTGTAGAAAACAAAACAAACTTGAAAGGGAAAAAGAAAATAATAATGTACAATGATGATATGGATATCCTTCAGTATTGTATATAATGTTTCAGAAATCTGCCATTGACAGGCAGTGTTGTGAATTATCCTTCCAAATTTTGTAGCAAAAATGTGTTATTTCCCTTTACCTCTGTAATGCTGAGTGGTCCAAACCATATATTGTCAAATTTTCCATGTTTACCTTTTTCTTTTTTCCTAGCATCCCATCTCAAAACTAAATCTCCTTCTCTAAAATCTCTTTCCCTAGCCTTTACATCAAAAAGACTCTTCATCTTATTCTGATATTTTCTCAATTTGTATTGAATCTCATCTCTATTTTCATTTAATTCAATAATCTGGTTTATTCTTCTAGAGAAATCGTCAAGTTCATCAGTAGATTCTTGTAAAAACTTAAGCATGGGGAAAGGAAAATTTGTAGGAAAAATAACATCTTTGCCATAAACCAGTTTAAATGGGGATTTACCTGTTGATCATTTGAGAGAAATATTGTTTTCCCAGACTGCATAGATAATATGACTGTCCCAAATTTTCTTATGGTCTTCTAAAGTTTTCTTGATTACCTTTACTAAGCTCTTGTTAGATGATTCAACAAGACCATTCCCTTGAGGAAAGTAAGGGGTTGAATGATGCAGTAAAATATGATACTTTTGGAAAAATTCAATCATATTTATGCTACTAAATGGTGTGGCATTATCAGTCATTATTTGTTGAGGACAACCAAATCTAGAGAGAATGTTTTCTTCAATAAAATTTATTACAACTGAATCTGTGGTATTTCTGACCGGAATGGCCTCCACCCACTTGGTGAAATAGTGAGTGGTAGTTAAAATCCATCTATGTTGATTACTTGAAGCTGGGTGAATTTATCCTGTAAAATCTAGTCCCCATTGAAGAAATGGTGCTGAGACAACCACTGGAATTACTGGAAGAGATGCTAGTTTTTGCTTACCAGCAAACATCTGACATGAAACATAAGCTCTAAAATTTTCTCCCACTTGTGAAAACAAAGTGGGCCAATAGAATCCAGCCCTTATTATTTTGTATGTTGTTTCTCTCCAAGCATAATTTCCCCCACATATTCCTACATGAAACTGATAAATGGTTCCTTCGGTCTCTGATTCTGTTAAGTAAAGTAATATAATGTTAAGAGGATCTTTCCAGTACAAGTTGGCATTGATGATACAATATTTGATGGATTTCAATTTAAGTGTTTTGCATTGGCTTTTTGAAAAATCTCATGGACACTCAAAATGGATAAGAAA
Source organism: Pinus albicaulis (assembly GCA_034641835.2). NCBI lineage: Eukaryota > Viridiplantae > Streptophyta > Pinopsida > Pinales > Pinaceae > Pinus > Pinus albicaulis. The sequence continues at coordinate 1,712,708,239 of CM076581.1, forward strand.
ATGAACAATATCTACATACCAATCTAATACTACAAACTTTTCATCAATGTGAATAGGAACTGTTTGAGTTGAAGGAGAAGGTTCTTGTGGATTCTTTCCTTAAGAATCTTGGGAAGGTTCTCGTGGATTCTCCCCTTCTGCATTTAAGGAAGGTTCTTGCAGATTCTCCCTTTCTATATTTGAAGAAGGTTATTGTGTATGCTTCTGAGAGACTTCAAAAACATAGTTTATGCCTAACACTTTGAAATTATATTTAGCTAACAATTTAGCTAAACCTTGTCGGCATTTTAATAACTTGGTGGTTTTAATGGTGAGGTCAAACTCAAGGATTTGAGTAATCCATCTTCCTCTTCTTCCATCAGTGTCTAGTTATGTAAGAAAATTTTTTACAACATTGTTAGGTACATAAGAAATAATGGTAGAAGGACATACATTCTCAAAGATTTCAGGGCTTGAACTGAGGCATAGGCTTGCTTTTCAATGATATCATACTTGAGTTGTGTATCTCTCATGAGCTTGCTAAAAAATGTTATGGGTTGATCATGATAATCTTCATTTTTCTGCAAAAGGACAATAGCAAGGGTGGTCTCAGAAGCAAAGGAGAATATACTGAAAGGCTCAGAGTAGTTTGGATTGGCTAAGGTGGGAGCTTCAGAAATGGCCTTCTTTATTTGATCAAATGCATATCTTTCAGGAATGGTCCATTTGACTTCATGATTCTTTTTTAGCATATATGTAATGTCTTTAACTATTTCATCATAGTTAGGTATGAATCTTCTCAAAAAGTTAATATTTCCTAAAAAGGCGTGTATCTCTTTCTTATTTCTAGGTAATGATAATGATTTAATAGCAGAGACCCTTTTGGAATCTATTACTACTCCATCCTTTGAAATGATATGGCCTAGTAACTTTCATTCTTTTATGGAAAACAAGGACTTCTTGGGATTGAGATATATTCTGAACTTTCTACACCTGTCAAAAACCTTCATCAAGTGTTTTAAATATTTCTAATCTGATTTAGAAAAAATATTTAAATCATCAAGATAAATAACAAAAAATTTGTTTACCTTCCCAACAAAGGCTAAGTCCATAGCTCTTTGAAATGTTTCTCCTACATTTGATAGGCCGAAATGCATCATGGCATACATAAATATACCCCAGGGTGTAGTAAAGGCCATCTTCTCTCTGTCTTCTAAATTCACCAATATTTGATTATAACTAGAGAAGCCATCAAGCATGGAGAGTCTATTAGCACCTGACACCCTTTGGAGTAACTGATCCATTTTTGGAAGTGGATAGTTATCTTTCAGAGATGATCTATTATGGTTTCTAAAGTCTACGTAGAGTCTAATTTCACCATTATTTTTTCTGACAAAGACTAAAATGGCTACCCAATTAGAGTATCTTAAAGGGACAATTATCTGGGCATCTAAAAGTTTTTTAAGTTCTTTTTCTATGGTGGGAAGTAGAACTGGATTCATTCTTCTTAGTTTTGTTGATAGGTTTTGCTTCAAGTTTTAGTGGAATTTTATGCTCTATTAGAGATGTGTCATTAGTTTTCAAATCAACATAAGACCAAGCAAAAAAATATTTGTAATTATTAATAAATTTCATGTATTCAGATTTAATTTCAGGAGCTAAAGATGCACAAAGTTTAATATTTTTAATCTCTTCATCAGTGCCAATGTTAGTTTCTTCAATATCATCCTCTAGAGAAATAGAGAATGGATTTCTAGGAACATCATTTTGGTCAAATAATTTTTCTAAAGGAACAAGTCCTTTGGGGATAAGATTATTTGACAGTTGTAGGATATCATGATCAACTACTTTTGAACTTAGATGAATTTTCCTTATCTTTAGTAGCTTCATTTATGTCTGAGTAATCTTCTTCAATTTGTAAGACAATAATTTCATCAATAAATTGAAGAAAATATTTCAGTTGTTCATCATCTTAAAATATTTTCCAGTTCTTTAGATTATCTGGAATGGATGGCCTATATTTGACTTGAATTTGGTATTGTATCTGAAATTGATCTGGTATCTTAAAAGAACTGGCAGAAATAGCTAAGGAATTTGCATGAATGTTTTCATTTCTAGGAATAAAAGTGATATTGAAAGCATTAAAGGAGTTTTCAATGGTATCCCAAATTTCATTTCTGTAAGACCTGAGTCTAGGATGCTTTGTTTGACAAAGATTCCTAACATGTCTTACTATAAGTTATGAATCAGTAAAGACACTCAAATTCTTCACCTTTAAACTTTTGGCAAGTTGTAATCCTAGAATAAAAGCTTCATATTCAGCAACGTTATTTGTGACCTCAAAATATAACTTGCATGATTGAGTGAGATTTTATTTATCAGGTGAAATTAAAACAACTCCTACTCTGGCTCCATCTTTGGTGCAAGATCCATCAAAGAAAATTTTCCAAATAGCAGTTTGAACAAATTTAGGAGTTTCAACTACATCCTCAATCTTGAGTTGAGAATTCTGTGAAATATCTAATGATAGTTGAAAGAAACTAAAGTCTTGGTCAATTGCATAAATGGGATGGTTTCTAGCTTGATCTGCTTTGCAAACAATTTTTAAGAATCTGACTTCCCTATATAACCTAAGGCTTTCTGCACCATATACAGGAATAGTGGCAAAAGACATCCATTTGAAGACTCCCTTCTAATTTGGAAAAACATGATCTTGATAAAAGCATTCCAAATTTAGGGGGAATATCAGTGAAAACTATGTCTAATACAACACTTTGACTGGTATTTGATGTAAGGTAACCACTAGTTATTTTATAATCCCTAAACATTGCACTCTTTTAGAGTCAAAAGTATATAGGTCATGATAAGTTCGAGTGATGTCCAAATTAAGTTGTTCCATAATGAACTTAGGCATTAGATTCTATGCAGCTCTAGAATCCAACATACAATTGTATAGCAAGGAGTCATGCACTTTCAAAGTCACATAGAAAGGTGGTATGGATTCATCAATCATTTAAGAACTAGGACCAAAAACTATGGTGGGTCTTTCATTTTACAAAATAATAATATTCCCTTCAGCATCCACACTAGAGTTTTGGATCCATTTTGCAAATTAACGCTCATATCTAGGGTTTTTAGAAAGTTCTGAAAGTGGAATAGGAATTTTAACTCTTTCTAACTCTTTTTCCACATTAAAAGCAGTCAATATAGTTTTATCAATTTGAATAGAATCACTTGACTGATTTAAAGGTTGAGAAGAATTAGTTTGAGTTTCAGCAGTTTTTACTTGAGGCTCAATTATGACAGAGCTTTTAGGAGGCCTTCCAGGACCAGCTCTAGGTCTTAAGTCATACCTTCTATTGAGTTCTGCAATAAAAAACTTAGAAAAGGATTGATATTTAGAGACCTGAGAAGTCTCTTGGTCTTCTTAAGGGATTTGACTTTGAGGAACAGGAACAACGGAAGTTTGAAGAGATGTATGATCTATGTTATTAATATATTTAGTGATAGATCAATTATTATTATTAGGTTGTTGATCATTAATCAATAATGGTGTAGGTACTTGTTGATCATTATGTGGTCTTTGAAGAATTTGTAATGGAGGAGACTTTTTATACTGACCTTGGACCTGTGTTTGGGGTCTAGAGACTATTTGTTGGAGTGTTCTTGGTTGTGTTTCAATCTTTGAAATCCTATTTGAGAGATTTCTAAGAAGTGATTTGATTTCATCTATTTTTGCATCTTCATTTTTAGATTTAGAGGAAGAAGAAGCTTCGTGATTTGATTTTAATTTCTTCTAGGCTTTTTCAGCTTTAGCTTTTAGCTTAGTTGATGCAGACCTATTTTCTTCAACCTCTATAGCATTTTTTTGCATATCCTCTAAGGTTCGGGATGTTCTTTCTCTTAACATGACAACAAAGTCATCTTCAAAGGCTTTTGAAAATGTAACCTTAGCTGCTGCTACAAGAGGTTTACAATCAGAAGGTATCTTTTGATAAATTTTATTAAATATTTTGATGAAATCAGCAACTTGTTCTCCATAATTTCTTTTAATTTCTTAAAATTTAGTTAAGAAATACACAAGGTCCTTTTTCACTTCCCATTGGTTTTTAAAGATATTAGTTAATTCCTACCAGGATCTAATAGAATGAGCTAGTATTTGTCTAAACCAAATCCTAACATTTCCTTCTAGAGATTGCACAAACAACCTCATATAAACATTTTCATGTTCTATGTTCATGTTATCAGCAAAATCTAGAAATGCTGCCAGATGATCTTCAGCTGATAAACCAGTGTCTCCATTAAATCTAGGGATATGCTTTAGAGATCCAGGAGGAAAATCATTAAGAAGATTAGGGAGTAATAGGGGAGCATATCTTTCTTGTACAATTTTTATAAAACCAACGATACTTGAAGATGCAGATGTAGAAGAATGAGTATTAGTAGTTGAAGAAGAAGAAGTAGAGTTTGTAGGTGAAGATGGAGAAGAAGGAGGTGAGGAATGAGGCGGAGAACGAGGAGGAGAATGAAATGGGATGGAAAACCTTATCCGGGATATTAAAGGAGTTCGAATGATCAACTTTTGAACCTCTTCTTCTCCTTGCTTGTGTTCAAATAAATGATTAGAATAAAGAGAAAAGAGATCTTCTGGTTGGTGTGAAGTAGAAGGTGCAGAATATGTAGCAGGGGAAAAGAAATTAGTAGGTTTGAATCCAGGTAAGTTTAGTTTAGATCCAAATCCTATTCTGATATAGGAGATTTAAAAGGTTCCTCAGGTAATTTATAGGATTCTAAAGAATGAACTAACAAGGTTGATTGAAAATCCACTCCTTTGGATACTATCTCATGTACTCTAAGAGGTATGTCTTCTGTTTCTAAAGGAATAGGAAAAAATATAAAAGGATCATGAATTATATTGATCTCCTTTTGAGGGATAGAAGAAGGGTTTTGATGCTTTCTTCTGGAAGAATCTTGTCTTACCAGTCTCTCTAGATCTGATAAAGGTAAGACAATTTTAGAACCAGAATGAGACTCGATATGCTTTGAAGGAGCCAGTTTGGTCACAGCGAAGTCGACAGGTGAAGAATTTTGACCTCACTAAACCTTTAATCAAATTTAAAGGAAAAGGGTTTTTATCATTTTCCCAGGGAAAACAAATCAAATTCATTCCCCGGAAACGACGCCAAATTGATGTTGTCCTTTGAGAAAATTGGGGTCAATAATTATGCCAAAGCATCTATAATTTTTTGTTGTGTTTTGAAATTTTGGATGACCAATGTATAAAATAAATTTTGCAAATAGTTATTAATTAAATCTTTTAGATAATATCATAAAATATGAATAAGGGTTGCTTGTTCATCTCACACATTGATTAAGATTTTGTAAATGGTTAAGTAGACTTATGTAAGAAGATATGATAACCAAATATTCAGATTGAATTCTTTAATTAATTATAAGTTTGAAAACCTTTAAACGATATCTAAAATTTCAACATAATACATTTAACATTATCAAGATGCTGAAAATTTATAAATGAAAGGGGCTTACATCAGCAAACTGTTTAGTAAATCATTCTTTATATTAATAATAACTTCAGGAGGAATTGTAAGATAACTAAAACACGATTAATCTCACCTGATTATCTTGATAACAATTAAACATATGAAGAGACAAAATGTAATGAAAACAAGAAAAACTCATAGAAGGAACAAAGCTTTATGAGACAAATTCAGAATCCTTCTTCTATTATTGATGATCAAAAAACTTGTACAATTTTGCTTACAAAAATTTGCTTATCCAAGGGTGCAACCATTAATAACTCGAAATGAGAGTTATTTATACTAGTTTCTAAAACTTAGAAATATTTTAAACTGATTACAATAATAGAATAGAGAAGAATAGAAGAAGGAAAAATATAGATGATGTGTCTCTGTTTTCATGGAAGCTGTTGATGACTTGGCCCTTTTTGATGGAAGTTGTTGATGACTGTACCCTTGAAAATCTGATGTGCTGGCATGTTGTAAATATCATACTTTTACTCGATGGTCTCACAAAATTTATCCCATTTGTCTTGACTTGGTATTTCTACACTCATCGTTTTTTTGAATATTTCATCTACCTCTGTATATCTCTCGAAAGTAGGCTTCTAAATGAACAAATGTTTGATTTGATGTTGAATGATCAAATCAAACTGCAAATCTTATAAAAATGCTTTCCCTGTAATTTGTCATTTAATACCTACAAATTTTGACTTATCCACTGCAATAGTATATAAATTTTTATAGTAATCTTCTAATTTAATCAATTTGTCATCTAATCCTACCAATACTGGCAACCCTTTATGATTTAAGACATTAAATTTTTTATGAAACCTTTGAACAACAATATTCAATGCTTCACATTTTGTTTAGAGTTGGTTGATTAAATTCATCTTCTGTAAAGCTTTATTGATCTCTAAAATTGTTGCAGTTCTGTCCAGTATGTTTATTTCTTCCAACTCTTCTTTGTTCTTTGACTTCAAGACCTTGATCATGTCAGTGGATTCACTTGGTTTTTTCTTGAGATGTTCTTTCTGCTCTTCTATCGCTGCTTTGCACTTGGTGATGAGCTCTTTCTGTTCAAAAATAATATGTATGGATGGCCATACCCTTGTCATAGACTTGCTGATGTCTTCCCAAATGTTTTGCTTGGCTTCAGCTAATGTCCCTGCCATTAAATATTCACTTTATAATTCTTTCACCTTAAGTCCCAACTTGTGAGACTTTTTCATTTCCTCCATATATAAGGTATCATTTCTGATCTTCTGTGATTCTAGAATCTGAAATCTTTGCTGCAACTTCTCATATTCCTACTTCTGAATAGCCAAATCCCGTATCCACTTTTTTGTATCAGTTGTTGTCAAGGATTTTGAAAGCTCTGTACCTGCAGAAGATGTTTGAACTATTGTATTTGGACCAGTAGCCACTTGTGCTGCTGATTTCTCCTTTAATAATTCTTCAATTTGTTCTTCCATCTTAATTATTTGAATTTTTTGCTCAATGATCAATCTGAGCATCTCCTCTTTGTTGTATTCATTTCCTGCAATTTCCTTTGTCTGTGGATCTTTAGTTGAAGGCAATTTAAGTTGTTTGCACAGAGAAGAGATCTTTGCATTCTTATTTTTAATAGTTTCTTAAACTGCTTTGCATTCTTTTGGATCATATCCAAATTTCACTACAAAATCCTCCAAATACTTCATTCTGTTGTCTTTAGCCAATGAAGACAGGTTTTCAATCTTAAGCTAAGATTGAACATTTGAAAATACAGTCTTTAGTTTGGATAGTGACATGGATGTTGTTTTCATTGTTGAAAGGAGCATCTCCCCAGATTGCCTATGCATGTCCATTTGTTCTATAGGATGAATCTGACTTGCATCAAAAGAAAACACAATCTTTTTATATTCAACATGAGTCTTTGGAAAAGGAACTGTTGCATGAAAAAAGGCCATTTGCATCCTTCCTTTCTCACTGTCAAAGGGAGTGAGAAGCATGTGTTGGAAAGTTGATGTTTGTTTCTAGAACTGACTATAGACATTAGATTTTAATGGCTCATTCTTATGCTTAATGTCTAAGAATCTAGAGAAAATATTTTGTTTTTCAGAACAACTGGCATCTGAGTGTTAGATAATCTCTAGAGGTTCTCTATCAGGTGATGATGATGGAGGAGTCATAAGAAAACTTGTTGATGTAGAAACTTCAATCTCTCCCAAATCAATAATCTATGGTTGTTCCCCCTCTGAAAGTAAATTTGAACCAACCTTTGGATTCTTTTGTTGCAAGATAAACTCCTTCATGATTTCTTTTGCAGGTGGAAGCTCTTCTCTGACTCTTTTTTCCTGCTTACTCACAGGGACTGGGGTTTGCACATTAGAAGTTGAAAGAACTTGTTCATCTGCCTCCTAAAGAGTGCCTTCGACCCATTCCTCTTGATTCATATATTTTTCTATTTCTTTTCTGGAGGTATGAGTATAGGAGGTTGTTTTGAGTTCGACTCTCAGAGAAGAAATAATGCCATGTGGGTCATAAGACGAAGTGAAACTTGGTTGGAAACCCATTTTCTTTAACATTGCATCAGATTCAGCACCAACTAATATGGTAATATAGTTGAAGGATCCATTGCTTGCCTTGATCTTGAACTGAGCTTTCCTTTTCCCCGAAACAAAATGGAGGTAATCCATATTTATCATTTGTCGAATATACTCTAAGGAAAAGACTCTCATAGGGACATATCTAGGAAGCTTATATGGTGGGAGTTCACAACTATATACTCTAATTTTTGTGTAGTTTTGGTATAAATACCAATGCCCAGTTTTGGCTTGCTCACTCAAGTGTAAGATCCTTTTGATCTCTTCTCCAATTCTGGGTTCTGTCTGATTGGTAAGCAACTTCTTCACTAGGTGTATGAAGGAGTCTATGAACTCTGTAAAAGTAGTTGTTGTTGATGTATCCCTGACTAGATTTGTTTAGTGAATCACTAATTGATTCAGTCCTTGTGCATCATGTTTGTTGAAGTGGATAGGCAACATTTCTTCCTATTGAAAAAGAATCATGTGAATAATTACAAAAGTGTAATTAAACACACCCTGAGTTGTGAAATTCATGAACTTCTTAGGTATATTTTTAGCCAATAATTGGCTGTAATTATACATGAAAAATGGTGATTTGTCTTTGCTAAAATTGGATAGGAACCCCATGATGGGTTCATCAACTGTTTGGTCATCTAGGTATCCTAGCAAGTATGAAAGAAGTGAAATGCAGTGTTTAGAGGCTTCAGGAAATATTGAGGATGAGTATAGTAGATTTTTCTTGGGCAATTATGCATCCTCAAGTAGGAATATTTCAAATATCTGAGCTCTCTGTGGGAAATTTAACTTATGGTAGAGGTCCATAAGAGAAGAAGGTGAAAAATGGGTTAGATAATCAGATGAACGGGTGAGGAGCATTTGGTTTATGGTCTCGGAGAGATGGTGATCAAAATGTTTCCATTCTGAGCCACCACCGCTCTCTTTATAGGATCATACTTTGTTTGGCACCAGGAAATAAGGTCAGGGAGGTGTGTGGAAAGGAAAACAGGGCAAAATTGATTCCAAGAACCTGATAGGGTCTTGTTTATCAGTGTGTTTCTGTCTGAGCCATAGATATAGCTCATGAAAATCAAATTCGTAGTGGGCATATGAGACCTTAAAGAAGGTGTCTTCGAGGGGTATCAGACCCAGGCTGAGCTGTGGTGTATGAGCGGGGATTTTTTATGCAATTGGGTTGGTGACCTGCACCTCTTCGACCACGTGTTTCTTTTCTTTTCCTTTAGGGGTTACCTGCTTTTTGGTTTTGGATTTCAGGGTCATTTTAGACAGGGATATAGAATGGGAGAAAGAATTTAAAGATTGGGCAGTTGCATAAGGGTGACAGTGGTTGTAGAAATGGTGACAGGGAACATAATGCAGAGATGGTGACTTGGAACATAATGCAGAGATGGTAGGCTGTGATGAATAGACAAGAAGGTAAAAGTGACATAGGGCACTCCGTAAACCATTTTATAAGTGGAAATATGAGTTTAATGACCTAGATAGTTACCGTAATAGCTTAACGGTTCAGGAGCGAGATTTAATGAGAAACGATGAACCAAACAGTTAGGGAACGATCGTGTGAACAAAGGAGTACAAACAGTTAGGGAGTGGAGGTGTAGGAGGGTAGTGGTTGGATGATGTGGCGTGGATGTCATTGGTTGGATGGAAAACGGTTATGGTGCAGAGGGAAAGATCTGTTGGCTTGAGGCATGGGAGGAAACAAACGTTGGAAGGATTTTGCCATCGGAGGATTTCGGGGGGGCGCGGGCGATCCTCCATCATTGATCTTGAGCGGGTGAGCGATAGCCCGTTGAAACTGTTAGGGTCCTATAATAATAGGGATCATAATTTTGAATTGGCTATGTTAAGTCTTGTAATATTGTACATACCTTTGCATTTCTGGAAATGTTTTCCATATTAAAAAATGAAAAGATGGTGTGTCCTAAAAAAATAATCAAAGGACCAAAAGAAACAAAGATAAAAAAAAGATATTAAATATGAACTGCACAAAAAAGAAGCAAAAATAAATTCTGAAAGTGTTGCACATTCAAATGCCACTACTCCTAGTTTACTTTATTTTTGCAAAAAAATTGTGTGCAGCTTGTTCAAAATGCCACAATTCATGATGATCATACAATCTAATCTTGATTATTCATGCCTTTAAATTGTATGTTATGATAGTTAGTAAATAAAGATCTAACCAAACCATTTAATCTTGGCAGATCAATAGTTAGGTAGAGAATGAAAATGAGCTCATAAGTTTAATCTGAGCCATTGGAAAATATAAGGTTATAAATAAGTTAGTTTTCTTATCAAAAGAAAATAAAAGGGTCAGCAAGCTCAAATGCACCTAATAAAGGAAAGAGAAAATGTTAGGATAAATAAAAGGGTAGGTAGAATACTTTTAAAAAGTTATAGAAGAATGATTTTGTTTATCCCTTATCAAAAATATATTTCTAACCCTTTCCCGTTTGAAAATCCCCTTTCCCTTACTAAAATCCCTTCCCTCTTCATTTTCCGCTTATCCTAAACCCTTCCCCTTGCTAAAATCCCTTTCCCCTTTGAAAAACATTTTTCTAACACCTTTCCCTTTTCCTAAAAACCCCTTTTCTCTTTAAAAAACCTCTTCCCCTTGACTAAAATTTATGTTTCCATAAAAAAAGAAAAAAACTCAATTTTCAATAGTTTAAAGCGAAAAAATTAAAAAATTGGACTCTAAACTCTAAACTCTGTGATATGCGATAAACCTTAAGATCTACAATTTGCGATGCGGGTCAGGTCCCACCTTTCCTCGCACTTCGCACTTCACAAATTTTAGAGTTTATCCCCCTGCGCTCATAGAAAAACCTTAAGGTCTGATATTTGCGATGCGGCTCGGGTCCCACCTTTCCCCACACTTCACAATTCACAGGTTTTAGAGTTTACCTCCACTGCCTCGTGTTAAAGTTTGCAATTTGCGGGACGCGGGTGGTCCCACCTTCCTTGCCACGTCAGTCATATCCGCCCCCGTGCATTGCCCTTCGCACTTTTTAAATTTTATACCATCTACGCTTACAACTAAAAGTTAAATATTGCGATATGCACTGCGGTCTGGTTCCACCTCCGCACCTCTACCTCCACTGCACAAGATGTTGCAATACATATGAATATCATATAAATTCCATAATAATTATCACTTTAAACCTTCCACCTAAATAAATTCTTGACTCATTTTTATTTAAACCCCCACATATCTCTTTCTCGACCCCACCTCATTTGAAATATTTCGCAAAATTTCCCTTGCTGTTCGATCATCACTAAGCATATCTAACGACCAATAATCTATTTCACACCCCCCGATGTTCGATGTTTAAAACCAAGTGGGGGTGGGTGCAAAATGGGTGGTTTTATCCGCCCACTCCCTTGCCACCTGTCATTACCATGTTTTATTGCACCCCTCAAGCATGAAGCCAAAAACCACCCTACGAGCATGCGATAAACCACGATTCTCAAAATATAAAACCCCAATACCCCATTCATTTCCCTACCTTTTCAAAATTGGGAAAAAGAATGAAAGCCCACTCGCCTCCCTGCAAACCTTAGTGTTCATTACAGTTGTTTTATTTTTTGTGTGCAGGTGATTAACGGAACTAGGAGATGGAGAAGAAGTTTGATACTAGTTCCATCCTGCTTACTCCAAACCCACAGGATAAGAATTCGAAAAGGTCTAGGGAAGAAGGCTTTTATCCCGACAGTATCTACACTAGCATCAACAATACCAACAACCCATCCCACTAATGAGGCTAGCATATTAATCAAAAGCAATGGGAGATATGTTCAAAGTTTTTAGCCCAAACAAAACAAATTCAAAATTTAGAATACTTCTTTTACCTCTAGCATGAGGTAAATCGCATTGTTGTAAATAAGTTTGCCACATATTCAGAGGAAGATGAGAGTTACCATAGGATAATGAAAGTCAAAATCCCAGATGAAGAAACACGAGAGAATTAGTGTGATTTACTATGAAATATGAAAGAAAATACAGATGAAAGAAACAAACAAGTAACAACAAGCAAAGAAACAAGACCAGATATCAGTCAGTTGAAAGGTGTCACTATCTTTTTGCATAAATAGAATTTATTTTCCTAGAATAAATCCTAGTCAGTTGACAGGATATTTTTTGTAATGTTTTGTATAAATACTTCATCATTCAAAGTATCAATTGTGGATTTTTGAATATTTTCATACCTGATTGATCTATTGCCTGAGGTTTATTGTACCATTTCCAGTTGAGAGACAAAACAAGTTATAAAGAATTTTTTTTATAGGATTAATGTGTTGAGCTATCTCAGTGAAGTATAAATTTTAATTGTTCATGTTCTCTTTTTAAGTATTCCATAAACTTATATGTGTTCTAAATTTGAATGTTATAATAGGAGTTTTACTGTAGAATTTGCTTAAACTTTACGCTGATCTGCTTTGAAATGTTATACATTTCTATGTTTTCTTCTGATATCCGGTTTAGAGAGTTCTTAATTGACCTATGATCCTGATTGAATTTCTTCACCATTATTCATTATCTGGTTTAAGGAATTCTTAATTTCTCCTTGATCCCGATTGAAAAATCACTTCACCATTCAGCCTTGAGATCTGATATTTCTCACCTATATTTCCCTGTAAAACTTTCTTTTTAAGTTTATTTTGTTATGTTTTCAAATCATGTTGAATCCATAGCCCAATGGAAAATGGAAAAGCACCTATTCATCTAAATCATTAATTCCACCAACCAATCAAAATCAATCCAAATTAAGCATACATAACTAGCCTAAAATCTATTAAATCAACAAAGTTAAATCATATAGAGAGAGCCCTTTTTGAGTTTAGGAAGGCTAGATCCTAAGCTCCAAAAGTGGTTTGTAGTTACCTCTGATATTTATTTTTAACACTTTGAACAACCTTTGGAAATTTTGGAGTGATAAGATATTGGCGACTCCACTGGGGATAGAATCAGTCCCTAGTTAAAATAAATCTTAAAGGAAAAAAATGTCCTCATTTTTCACATTAATGTTTTAAAATTTGTTCAAATTTATCATTATAAGTTAAAATTATGGCTTCTAAAAGAACATATTATACAAGGGCTAATCCTGATCCACAACCTGCTACAATTTTTGATGATCCTGACAGAATTTTAAGAAAACCTAAAAAAGTAGAGAGACAAGGAAATAGTAGTGAGTTAATCAAAGAAAATTCACTTCCTAAGGATTTATCAAGCATACAGGATATTCAATTTGATTTATCATTTGAGCATTATTTATTTTGTACCAAATCTGAAAACTCAGTCCATGATATTGTAATAGACCCCAATTTTATTCAATGTATTGAATCAAAGAAGGATACTATACAACTTGATTTAGATCAATAGGTTATAGATAATTTTGACAAACTTGATGTTTTAACCTCAAATTTGATAAAAGATATAGATGAAGCCTATTTTCAACAGTCAGTTGAACTAGATGCCCTAACTATTGCTACCCCTAAGCTCTCTACAATATCTTCAAAAACTGTAAATACAACCTCATTCAGTTCCACCTCACCTATAATTTCCACCACAATTCATTCCACAAAACCATTCATACCTAAACTTCCTCTCCAACCTAACGTATCAAGTTCATCTTCAAGCACCACTAATTTACGTCCCAGTCAAGCTAAAGTCTTAGCCATGGCAGCCAGATTTTCTCCTTTGGCCTTACAAGCCCCTTTACATGCCATGCCACAAGATTACTAGAGTAAAAATTTTCAGTTCGATGGTACTGGTCAGTATACTGCTCAACAACATGTAGATAAGATGATAGAATATTTTGAGTTACATGAAGTTGATGAAGTAGATGTACAAATGAGATTATTTTCACAAACACTAGCAAGAGATGTTAAAGAATGGTTTAAATATTTACCTACTAACCATATTGCTGATTTAGCTGCTTTCCACAAATTGTTTATAAATAGATGGGAAAGAAAGAAAAATCCTCTCCAGATATATCTAAATATGAGAACATTAGGAGAACTCCTAATGAATCTGTTTAGGATTACTGTACTAGGTTTAACAACATTTACAATGCAATTCGAGTGAATATAAAACCTCCACCAGGCTTAGCCCTAATTAAATTTCCAGATGGTTTTGATGTTGACATGTCCTATCAATTAAGAGAAAGAAACCCTGAAACTTTAGAACAGATGCAGAGTGATGTAGTTAGTGTAGAAGCTAACTTACTAGCTAAAAGAGCTAGGATGAGGAATGAGAGGAGAGTGACCATTAAGGAAGAATCATCCACTTCAGATATTAAAATAGATACTTTAGCCAAAAATGTAGAAAGACTAGTGGATAGACTAGAGAACATGGAAACAAGACCTCAGTGGGATAATCAACAAGGTCCCCAAATTAGAAACCCCAACTTTAGTAAAAATCCTAATACTAGTAAATCAAGAGAAGTTGTATCCGATCAACAGATTAGACCACATTTCCAGGAAAATTACTCTGAAATTTCACAACATCATGAAAAAGACCAAGACACCCAGATAGACTTGATGGGAGTAAACAATGAAGATGCCATTTTTCTTACCTAGGAAGAACAAGAGTTGTACATGTTACATGAATTACAATTAGAATCTGGAGAGTCCTTTGACTACAAACAAGGCTATGATTCTGCTATCTATGAAGTTCATAAACAGTATAGCCTTAGAAGAAAAAATAACACAGAGGTTCCAATTAAGAAATTAATCCACACCCAAACTAAGAAAACAATAGAAGCTCCTGTGACCAAAATTCTACAAATTCTCCCTAAAGAAAGCCAGAATACTTCCAACCCAAAGATTGTAGAAATCTCATCAACTGCTACTCAAACCGTTGCAGACAAGGAAGTTGAAAACAAAACAGTTGACACACAAAATGAATTACCAACTGTTGATAAAGAAGAAAAAAACACACAAACCATAATTGGTAAATATGAAATGATTAAATTAGGCAAAACTCAAACTCCATTCAATATCAAAATTGAGATAGCCAAATTAAGAATACCATTTCCTTTAACAGAGCTGGTGAAAAATTATTCATACAAGGCACAAATTACTGAAACATTAAACATAGGTGAAGATGAAGATGTTGTCAACCTCAATGATGATAAACCTGAGTTATTATTTGGTCCTGAAGTAAATGGAAAACATCAACAAGGGGGTGTCCCTCCATTCTACATTATCTTAAACATTCATGATAAAATATTACATAATGCTATGTTGGATTCAGGAGCATCTCATAACTTAATGCCTAAAGCGGACATGGAAAAATTAAAATTAGACATCACCAGACCCAACAAGGACTTGTTCTCCTTTGATTATAGTCAAGTCAAATGCCTTGGCTTGATAAAAGATATATGTGCAACTCTGGTCCAGTGCCCAGCAAAGAGTATCGTTATGGACATAGTAGTTGCTGATATCCCTCCCAAATATGGTATGTTATTATCTCGCTTATGGGGAGAAAAATTACAGGGATCACTGCAATTAGACATGTCATATGCTACCATCTTTGTATTTGGTCAGCAAAGGAAGATTTATAGAGAAATATTTATGAAATTCATGGTAAGTAGTTCAGAAAAACCACATAATTACCCTATCTATTCCATGCATTCTGATCTGGACTCATTTATCCTATGTAATTTAGACAATGACAAAAATAAAATCACAGCTGTAAAAGAGAAACACAAAGAAGTCGACAGTGAAAACATAACACATGAATCTATGTGGCATTTAGATTTTGATGGCTCTGTAAATAGATTAGGAGAAGGAACTGGAGTATGGATCTACAATTTAGAAAATGACCATTTAGAAGGACATGCTTACAAATTAAATTTCAAATGCACTAACAACATGGTAGAATACGAAACAATAGTGTTAGGCCTTCAAATTGTAAGAAAACTTGGAGCTAAAAGAGTTTCCATCATGGGAGACTCATAACCCATTATAAAACAAGTCAAAGGAGAGTACATTATTAATAACCCTAGACTTAGGTGTTACAGAGAAACCATCCTAGACTAGATAAGATGTTTTCTTGAGACTAACTTTGTTGTCATTCCAGGAAAGAAGAATATGCAAGCACATAACTTAGCCAATTTTTCTAGCACATGCAGGTTACCCTTTCAGCCAAATCATCAGTAGACGGTTGAGGTAAGACATAGACCAACCATACCTGATAATTTAAAGTATTGGAAAATCTTTTCACAAGACAACCAAATTCGTCATTTTATGATTTCTGAAGGAGAATTTCAAAATGGTAATATAGACATTGAATGTACATTAGATTATACCATAAATAATGAAATAGATGTAAATGATGTAAATAAGATAGAACCAACTAGATTCACTAAAGAATAAATAGAAAAATTAGAAACAGTAGAAATTGAGGAATTAATCAATGATGAATCAAAAGTTTTAAACCTCAAAGATAACATTTTTCCTAATGGATTAGCCCCACTAGAAGACCTCTTTGACTCCAATGATGTAGCTAGAAAACCTAAAATGGAGCCTCTAAGGTCAGATATAGAGGAATGAAACATAGGAACAAAGGAAAATCCCAAGCTTATCAAGATATCTAAGACATTACCTCTAGCTGAAAAGTTGAAGTGCATTAGCTTGTTTAAAGAGTTCCAAGATATATTTGCATGGAATTATGAAGACCTCAAGTCTTATGATACCAGCATTATCCAGCATAAGATACCAATTTAAGAAAATCAGAAGCCCTTTAAACAAAAGCTAAGGAGAATTAACCCTGTTCTCATGCCATTAATAGAAAAATAAGTTAAAAGGATGTACGATGCTAAAATCATAGCACTCATTAGATATTTTGATTGGGTCTATAATTTAGTCCCCACTAGAAAGAAAACATGAGAAATTAGACTTTGTGTTGATTTCATAAACTTAAACAAATTATCACTGAAGGATAACTATCCCCTCCCTAAAGTGGACCACATTCTCCAGAGGGTAGTAGGATCATCTAGAATTTCATTACTTGATGGATTTTCTAGATACAACCAAATCCTAGTCCAACCTGAAGATCAATCTAAGACTGCATTCACCACTCTTTGGGGAAATTTCATGTACTTGAAAATGCCCTTTGGACTGATGAATGTTGGAGCAACATTCCAAAGAGCCATGGACATAGCCTTTGCAAAGGAAATCCATGACTTTTTACTCATTTACCTAAATGATATGACAGTGTTTTCCAAGTTATATAATGAACATCTAGATCATCTAAGAAGAGTATTCATAAAATGAAGAAAGCTTGGCATATCCTTAAATCCTAAAAAGTCACTTTTTGGATTAGAAGAAGGAAAAATCCTAGGACACATCATTTCGAAAGAGGTTATTAGAATTGATCCAACTATAATAGAAGCAATCCTAAATATCAGTCATCATAGAAACATTAGAGAATTACAACATTTTTAGGCAAAATAAATTTTCTTAGAAGATTCATCCCTAACTTAGTAGAACTAATTAGAAATTCAAGCAACATGTTAAAAATGGATTCAATACTTAAGTGGATGGTAGAGGCTAAACATTCTTTTGAAGCAGTCAAATAAGACCTTACTAAAACACCTGTCCTCATAAGTCCTAATTTTAACAGAGATTTCATAATTATTTCATTTTCTTCAAAACGCACCATTGCAGAAGTCTTGTTGCAAAAGAATGATGAGGGCCTTGAACAACCCATTTCTTTCTTCAGTAAAAAATTGAGATATGCAGCAGTAAAGTATAATATCATGGAAAAACAAGCTCTTGCTTTAGTGAAATCCATAAAATATTTCAGAGTATACATTCTATACTCTCACATAATAGCATATGTTCCAAACTCAATTGTAAAGGAAATTCTAACTTAGAATGGCCCCGATGGAAAAAGAGGAAAATGGATCGCCACAATATAATTAGGGGAATATTGAGGTCTCAAATGGGCCTCCTAAGGAAAATGTACAATCAAAATTCACTTTATGAGAACCAATCACATTTTAGGGGATGACATTGTCCCTAATGGTTGAGGTGGCATTGCTTGAGTTAAAGGTACTTACTTGTCACATTCTCAATGGTGGATAAAAACTCATGGTTAACCATGGCAGTGCTCTAAGTACTTTTAAAGTCAAAGTAAAGTACTCATAATATTTGTGATTTCATACTTTTTGAATAAAAATATATTATTGTCATTTCATATTTCTTGAAAAAAACAATGCATATCCCTATACATTTATTATATTATATTATATTATATTATATTATTTTTATATAGTATGTTAATTACATATTATTATACAATTTAAATAATATAAATTTTAATTAATATCATATAATATAATTAAGAATTTATAAATTTATATTTATATTTTATTTTATGTTATTTAAGTACAAAGGACAAATGCATTAGTTGTTCAATGACAATGACTTTTTCTTGAAAAGATCATTCTTATTTATAGTCACATAAATACATTTTTTTTATTAATTTTATTTTGGTACAACTTTTGAATTAAATTTAACTATGGTTACATGGATTTTGGTGAAAAAAGTGAATTTCAAATTCATAAATATTATTTTATTGGTTTAGCTATTATTTTATTATTTCCTTAGGAGGCCCATTTTAGACCTCAAAATTCCCCTAATAGGCTAGAATATGACATTGAAATCAAGCCTACAAAATTAATCAAAGGCCAAGTTTTCGCCAAACTCATAACTGAATCGAACTGTCAAGCCTTAGACATAAATTTCATTGTTTCCATAGATGATCAGGAAGAGATGGCGACTCCACAAACCAGTGAATCTTTTATAGATTCACCCTGGTATGTAGATGATTTGATAACTGATCGATTAAAGTGCTTAAGTAGTTTGATTAGTTTGTCCTTTAGATTGACTGTTAACTTTGATTAGTTTGTCCTTTAGATTGACTGTTAACTGAAGTATGCTTTAATGATAAATGACATAAACCAGCAGCATAAATGAATTAAATAACAATAAGAAATAGAGAGAAGAAGAGGCAAACAATTTGGTGGCGGAGTTCGTCCTTCCTGGACTACATCTCCGGGTCCGCTTTTAAGCGGGCGTCTATTTTTATTAGGATTGATCTTAAAGAATCTGTACACTGAAATGGAACAGAATGATTGTACTCGCAGGCACTTCTGAACCCTGTAAACAGAAAGTAATCTTCCTCTCCTTTCCGACGCTTGTCTCTGTGCTCAATTCTGACCACTGACGGCTGAGAAATGCTGCAAACAAAATCGCGTATAACCTCCTGAAATTGCACTAAAAAGCTCAATGTCTTCACATAAAACCAAGATGAACTTCATAAAAATTTTCATGGCATAAATAGGCTACATCTAACCACTGATATCCTCAATTAGCAATTTGTTGAGATATTGGAGGGATAAGTTCTCAAATCCCTATCATTGCACAATCCTAGGGATTAGGTCCCCAAAATTTTAGCGCATAATTAAATTAAAAAACTCATTTTATACATTATAATAACATATTGACTGGGTGGCTTTCAAACTGGGCGGAGTAATTAACTTTCCGCATGTGAACAACGCTGATTATGGTGGTTATGGTCCGGCGGTCAAGGCCTTATCCGACGGTTCGGGAAACTGTTACATCCTTATCCCTGGCGGTTCTGGTAATCCTGCAGTCACATGACACGGTTTTAACACGCGGAAATTCTAACAGTTGTCAACCATATCTCCACTGTGGTTTATATAACCTGTTCACATGTTATAACAAAACTTCGACATGGTTTTGCTAGTAGCTAGCGGTTACGGTTTAAAACTTTAACGTTGTGGGTTTTTAATATAAGGTTTTATTATATTGTTTCAAAACTTATAACCCGAACCCTTATACCATGGTTTTAAACCAACCCAATCATCTGAACCTTTGAATAAGGTTTACGATAAAGTTTTGCGCTAGGAATTTAAGACTTAGGTTTATATCATAGTTTTAAAAATTATGAATAGGACCTTTGTCACCATAGGTTTAAGTGTTGGTTTTTAGAGATAAGACTTAGGGATTTTAGCATAGGATTTTTTTTTCATAGGTCTTAAAACTTGGGATAAGGATTTATGACCATAGGGTTAGAGTTTTAGGAAAAGGACTTAGGTCTAACTATTAGGGTTTAAATCTAGGTTAGGTTTTTTACAACCCATTACATCACCATTATAACCCAAATTTGAAACTCTTGACGACCATAACATTTGAAGAACCTTTCAATGATGAAACTATCGATACTGAAGACTGAACTAGACGCCGAACTGCTGGAGTTGACTTGGATCTTTCTACTGAATTGTAATGATCAAGATCCTCCTCGATCAATCCTCTCCACTTAAAGAGATTTTGGACCACAAAAGCTTAATTTTAAACTGACAATTAAGTGAGAATACAACTTTCTCACTTTCATCTTGACTTTGATGACATACAACCATACCTGCTTGTTAACCTAAAACTGATGCTTATCATGGCGCAATTTGAACCTGACTTGACTCAATGCTTTTCATGGCACAGAAGAATGTAAGGCTTGATTGTAAGCTTGATGAACATAAGTTACAAATTCATCCCACATCTTAGGATGTATACTGCAGTTACCTTGAAGAATATGTATCCCAGTCCTATTCACCATTTCTGTCTATCCTTGAACCGAATCCATGTTGCCCCATGGTTGCAAAGGAAATAGAAGTGGCATGTGCAAACCAATCTTTCGATTGCATGGCTTGCTTGTCGAACACATCACACATCCCTTTATGTACTTCACAATTGTTTCATACATATGAGGCCAGTAACAATATATTTGACTTTGTGTCGTAGTCTTGCTCATGCCTACAATCCGAGAAAGATAAATTTCCCGCAAAACCTGCACCCTTTCTATCTGAGCATTATGAGTTAGAGATTCAAAAGTATCTTCGAAATCATTATCAGTAGTATACTGTTCTACATAACTTTCATAAACCAATGAAATTTTATGTAATACTACTGAAGCATTTAAAGACAACATATCAACTACTTTACTTGTTACACCTTCCCTATCCTTCATTACTAAGTAATTTTGTTGAAGAAATCCCATCCAACTGTAGTGAGATTGTTGCATCTTAGTATATGACTAAAAGTATTGAAGCAACTGATAATATATGTGAATCACTGTTTTCATTGCATATCCTTTAACATCTGTTTTATCTTCATATGGCTGTTGATGATTTATCAATGCTATGAAATGTTTCTGCTTAATTGAATCGACACTTAATCCCCATGCCCTGTTTTGCTTAAGAGCCAAAATTATGGGTGAACTGTATGGAGTTAAATTGTGTCACATTAATTCCTTCCATGGAATTTGTTGCTTTATTTCTTTACTATCTACAATTGACTTGTGACACATTCCATTATTATAGGCATCAAACATCGATTGCATCTCATGTGATATTTTCTTTTTATGAAGTAGATGTTTTGGTTCTTTAACTAGATCCTGAAATGAATCTACCTTCTTAACTAAATTACCTTCATACTGAATTTCACAACCT
This sequence comes from Pinus albicaulis, assembly GCA_034641835.2. NCBI lineage: Eukaryota > Viridiplantae > Streptophyta > Pinopsida > Pinales > Pinaceae > Pinus > Pinus albicaulis. Next base: position 1,712,729,881 of record CM076581.1, read on the forward strand.
GAACAAGTATTGATAAGATCCTTATGTTGTTCTTTCATCGACATGAGAATGTATCTTTTACTTGAACTAATTAAGCGCTTCATCTGATTAGCATTGATTAAGTCCAAGTGATCTTTTTTTTTATGTGCCTGAACGATGTACTTAATCCCATATTTCCTGATATGATACACATGTTCATTTCTATAAAATACTGCATCACGGTCGTAGAGATAAGGGCTACCTAAGACAATTCCACAAATGTCTAACGGTATCACATCTAGCTCTACTTCATCGATATAGTTAGCTGTGATTGAAAATTTTAACCGACACTATTTGGTAACATGAATTTTAATTTGTTCCTTTAAACACCCTAAAGGATATGGCTTTGGATGATTATGTGTTTTCAAACCCAATTTTTTAACCAATGACTCTGAAATCAAATTTTCTTGTGATCCCGTATCGAACAATGTATCTATCTTAGTTGCTTTGAAGTTACCCTTATATGAAATAACTTGATTCTTTTATCTTTATTATGTTGCTTGATGTTTAAAGAAGCATAATTACTAGCATCAGAAATTTTACTTGTTGTAACCATAGCAGTGATTTTACCTTCATCACCTGAATCGGATCCCAAATCCAAGCCTTGCTGGACTGCTGTTTCAGCCTTCTTTGATTGAAACTTCTTCGGCTTCAGTTCCGGATGAAGTTTCCAACACTTGGATTCATCATGGCCAATCCTTTGGAAATGTGTACACGTAGGTCTATCTTCTTCCTTCTGAGTTGTGGCAGTCTTCTTTCCCTTTGACTTGCCCTTCCTTTTGCTATCTTTAGTTTCCATCTGCTTGGATGTATTTGGTGTAAACTTGAATGGTATACCACCTGATTCGACATAAATTTCTTGAACACAAACTTCATCAAAATCATTAGGATTGAACATTAATAATGTATGCTGCAAATATGAGTGCAAACTGCCAATATATTTCAACAAAGTTTCTTTTGTGTCCAAAGAAATACCGAGTGCTAATGCTTTCTTTCTGAATTCTTGTGTGAACTCTTGAGTACTCTGTCCCTTACCTTGTTGCAAGAGTTGCCAATCAATTACAACATGCTATGTGTGACCCAACGGATAGAATTGTTTCTTTAGAGCTTTAATAAACTTAGTCCATGAGGTGATAAATTTTACCTTATGCTTTAAATCGATCTGTGTTCTACTCTCCCACCAGATCAAAGCAGTACCCCCCATTCTAACAATAGCTAATTGGATCTTTGTCTTATCATCAGTAATATCTTGAATACGACAATAGACTTCTAATTATTTTACCCAATTATCTAGTTTCTCAGGGTTTATTTCACCATCATACGTAGGTAATTTGAACCTAACATCAAGTTTCAAAAGTGGACTCTTATGTTTCTTTTCTTTTTCTGATTCAGAACTAGAAGTAGAAGAGGAAGAAGAAGATGATGGAGATGACGGAGGAGAAAGAAATTTATCTTCCTTGCCTTTACCGTTGTCCTTCTTTGATGCCTTTGACAATGAGGCTGCATCCCTCGTCTTATTGTCTTCATACAATTCTGCCAACATTTTCTGCATGTTTAGAAGCATCTGTCGGATTTGATTCTCACCCATGGGTTTCTTTTTCAGTAGCTTCAGGAGTCTCAACGGTCTCAGTCCCTGTCATCGTTGATTGATGAATGAATTTCCGCCTTCCGATCTTTGGATCAAATTCCTCAAGCTCGGCTTTTCCACGTTGTAATCCAAACTTGGTTAACATCCACTGAAAAAAAAACTACAAGCACAACCTAATCCAATACTAAAAATGATCTGATAACTGATAGATTAAAGTGCTTAAGAAATTTGATTAGTTTGTCCTTTAGATTGACTATTAAATGAAGTATGATTTAATGATAAATGACATAAACCAACAACATAAATGAATTAAATAACATCAAGAAATAGAGAGAAGAAGAGGCAAACAATTTGATGACAGAGTTCGTCCCTCCTGGACTACATCTCTAGGTCTGCTTTTAAGTGGGCGTTCGTTTTTATTAGGATTGATATTGAAGAATATTTACACTGAAATGGAATAGAATGACTATGCTCGTAGACACTTTTGAACCCTGTAAACAGAAATTACTCTTCCTTTCCTTTCCGACGCCTGTCTTCGTGCTCAATTCCGATCACCGACGACTGAGCAATGTTGTAAACAAAATCGCCTCTAATCTCCTGAAACTGCACTAAAAAACTCAATGTCTTCACATAAAACCAAGATGAACTTCATGAAAATTTTCATGGAATAAATAGGCTGCATCGAACCACTGATATCCTCAATTAGAAATTTGTTGAGATATTGGAGGGATAAGTTCTTGAATCCCTATCATTGCATAATACTAGGGATTAGGTACCCAAAACTTTAGCGCAAAATTAAATTAAAATACCCACTTTAAACATTATAATAACATATTGACCAGGCGACTTGCAAACTGGGCAGAGTAATTAAATTTCCACATGTGAACAATGCCGATTGTGGTGGTTATGGTCTAGCGGTCAAGGCCTTATCCAACGGTTCGGGAAACTGTTACATCCTTATCCCTGGCGGTTCCGGTAATCCTGTGGTCACATGACACGGTTTTAACATGCGGATATTCTAACAGTTGTCAACCATATCTCCGCCGTGGTTTATATAACCTATTCACATGTTATAACAAAACTCCGACACGGTTTTACTAGCAGCTAGCGGTTACGGTTTAAAACTTTAACGCTGTGGGTTTTTAATATAAGGTTTTATTATATTGTTTCAAAAATTATAACCCAAACCCTTATACCATAGTTTTAAACCAACCCAATCATCCAAAACTTTGAACAAGGTTTATGATAAAGTTTTGCGCTAGGAATTTAAGACTTAGGTTTATATCATAGTTTTAAAACTTATGAATAGGACCTTTGTCACCATAGGTTTAAGTGTTGGTTTTTAGAGATAAGACTTAGGGATTTTAGCATAGGATTTTTTTTTCATAGGTCTTAAAACTTGGGATAAGGATTATTGACCATAGGGTTAGAGTTTTAGGAATAGGACTTAGGTCTAACTATTAGGGTTTAAATCTAGGCTAGATTTTTTACAACCCATTACATCACCATTATAACCCAAATTTGAAACTCTTGACGACCATAACATTTGAAGAACCTTTCAATGACGAAACTGTCGATACAGAAGATTGAACTGGATGTTGAACTGCTGGAGTTGACTTGGATATTTCTGCTGAACTGTAACAATCAAGATCCTCCTGGATCAACAGACCTTACATTTTGTTTACTCAACTTACAAGCTCCTCCTGGTTTATCTAGAACTAAAAGTATATTCTTAAAAATGAAAGCAATCATTAGGAGAATTTTGAGGTCTAAAATGGGCCTCCTAAGGAAAATGTATAATAAAAATTCATTTTATGAGAACCAATCACATTTTATGGGATGACATCATCCATAATGGTTGAGGTGGAATTGCTTGAGTTAAAGGTACTTGTTTGTCACATTCTCAATGGTGGATAAAAACTCATAGTTAACCATGGTAGTGCTCTAAGTACTTTTAAAGTAAAAAATTAAAGTACTCATAATAAATGTCATTTCACACTTTTTGGAATAAAATATTATTATTGTCATTTCACACTTTTTTTAATACATTTTAATTAATAGTATATTTTATAATTAATCATTTATCAATTTATATTTATATTTTATTTTAAGTTATTTAAGTACAAGTACAAATGCATTAGTTGTGCAATGATAATGATTTTTTCTTGAAAAACTCATTCTTATTTATAGTAACATCAATACAATTTTTTTATTAATTTTATTTTGGTACAACTTTTCAATTGAATTTAACCATGGTTACATGGATTTTGGTGCAAAAAGTGAATTGCAAATTCATCAATATTATTTTATTGGTGTAGCTATTGTTTTATTATTTCCTTAGGAGGCCCATTTTAGACCTCAAAATTCCCCTAATGGAAATATTGTATCTTTGATAATGTTTTATTTTGGAAAGATCATGGTGGCGTCCTATTAAATTGTTTATTAAAGATGAAGCTGACAAATTCATGCAGGAATTTCATGTAGGAGATTGTGGAGGACACCTATACTAGAAAACAACTACTAACAAAATTTTGAGGGAAGGTTTTTACTGGCCCACCCTTTTTGCTAATGTCTGAAAGTATGTGACCTCCTGTCACAAATGTCAAATATTTTAAGGGAAGAAGAAAATCTTACCATTACCCTTCAAACCTATCTTTGTAGAAATTCCATTTTAACAATGGGGCTTTGATTTCATTGGTGAAATTCACCCACCCTTCTCTGCCCAAGATAAATGGATATTGACAACCACTGACTACTTTACCAAATGGATAGAAGCCATCCCTTCTAGACAAGCCACAGACTCTGTCATTATTTAATTTCTTGAGAGCAACATCCTTTCTAGATTTGGCTGGCCACAAAAGCTCATCACTGATAATGTTGTTTCCTTCAAATCCAAGAAAATGATAGATTTTTGTAACCGATACCATATTACCCTAGGCCATTTCCACTACCTATTACCCTCAAGGTAATGGAATAGCAGAATCTTCAAAAAAAATCCTAGTCAACATCATCAAGAAGCTATTAGAGGATAACAAGAAAACCTAGAATAAAAGGTTGGTGAATTCCTTATGGGCAGACAGACTAACTACTAAGAAATATATTGGTACATCTCCCTATCAATTGGTATATGGGATGGATGCTATTTTTCCATCTTCATTAGGAATACCAGTAATGAAAATGATTCAAGAGCTGCAAGTAGAACCAAATGATATCCAAATGAGGATAAATCAAACAATTCATTTACAACAAACCAGGGAAGAAGTTTATATCAAATCCCAAGTAATTCAAGACAAAATCAAGAAGATATTTGATAAGAAAACTAAAGCAGATGATTTATTCATAGGTGATCAATTACTAAAATGGGATTCCAGAAGGGAAGACAAAGGAAAACATGGGAAATTTGACTTGCTCTGGAAGGGCCCATACATTATTTATGGTTACAAGGGCAACAAAGGCTTTTCTTGAAAGATTTAAATGGGACAGACCTACCAGGTGGACCAGTCAATGGTCGAATGCTGAAGCACTATTTTTCACCAAATTAACCAGTAGTTTATTTGTTCTATTTTACCCATTGTAAATACCATAGAAAATTTTAGATTGGAGGGGATGATTATCTTCTAAAGTTGAAGCCTGAAGAGGAAACCTTGAAGCTTTAAAAAATATAACATCATATGTTTGAATAAAGGAGATCACAGAAAGCTGTTCCAGGAAAAGCAAAGCCAAAGTTCCAAGGTCAGTGATTAGAAATTTCTTGACATCTCACAAGGAGATGCCATCGCCAAGTGGAGCCACTGTTAGGGTCCTATAATTATAGGGATCATAATTTTGAATTGGCTATGTTAAGTCCTATAATACTGTACACACCTTTTCATTTATGAAAATGTTTTCCATATTAAAAAATGAAAATAGGGTATGTCCTAAAAAAATAATCAAACTATGACCAAAAGAAAGAAAGGTAAAAAAAATATATAAAATATGAACCCCACAAAAAAGAAGCAAAAAACAACTCTGAAAGTGTTGCACATTCAAATGCCACTACTCTTAGTTTACTTTACTTTTACAAATAAATTGTGTATAGATTGTTCAAAATGCCACAATTCATGATGATCATACAATATAGTCTTAATCATTCATGCCTTTAAATTTTATGTTATGATAGTTGGTAAATAAAGATCTGACCAAACCATTTAATCTTGGCAGATTAGTAGTTAGGTAGAGAATAAAAATAAGCTTATAAGTTTAATCTGAGCCATTGGAAGATATAAGGTTAGAAATAAGTTAGTTTGCTTATCAAAAGAATATAAAAGGGACAACAAGCTAAAACACACCTAGTAAAGGAAAGAGAAAATGATAGGATAAATAAAAGGGTAGGTAGAATACTTTTCAAAAGTTATAGAAGCATCATTTTCTTTATTCCTTATCAAAAATATCTTTCTAACCCTTTCCCCTTTGAAAATACCCTTTGATTCAGATTTATGCAGGAACGCAACAAAATACAGAAAGAACCATAAACACAGAGATACAATGGAAATAAGGCTTCATTTCATTAATATCAAATCACATAAATATGCTTACAAACATGATGGAAATAAAATAGCTAGGGTGCTGGTAGCGAATCTCTGAGAAGAGATGTGGCGGCTACAGACCTCTGAACTATCTTACAATGAGGCTTGAGGGCCTATTTATTATGGAGAAACAATGGAGAACTCTAAACATCCAAAAACCTAACCCTAGGAGATGAAGTGCCAAAACTATGGGCCCCGTTTGGGTAAATTGGTGTTTCAACTTCCCAGGGATGTAACTTTGGCATACTATCTCTGTTTGATGCACATGATACATCGTTAGAAATATCTACCCGAGGAATACAACTATATCTGTGAATATGAATTCCAAAACAGAATCATATCATCCAAAAAAACAATGCCCAAAAAACGTCGTTTAGGGCCCCAAAATAGCTCCAGAAGTTCAGGACCCAAAAAAATGCTAAGAATAGTAAGTTGTGAAAAACTGAAAGAGACAATGGTGGGGCCCCAAGTGGAATAGGCGGGTGGTCACCAATATCCACCTAGATCATTCCTCCCCCCTTAAGAAGCAATGGTCCCCATTGCATTGAGTTCCTCCATGAGATGAGGAAACTTCTGCTAAACTTGGTCCCTGGTGAACCACTTGCCTTGGTGCAAGAGTTGGCCAGCTTTGACAACCCGATACGGTTGGATCTTCTTTTGGAGAGTGTTATTGATTTGCATGTCCATGATACAGTCTGTGGTGGCATGTTCCATGCAGTATGGGTTTAACTGTTTTGGTGTGAGTTCTTCTGCAATTTCAGAGGTGTCCAGTAGAGGTGGGAAGTAGGGACAAAGGTTGTCTACATTGAATACTGGGTGCAGACCAAGGAATGGTGGAATAATGAGCTCAAAGGAATTGTTCCCTACAGCCTTGGTGATGGTGTATGACCCATATCAGAGCAGGCGAAGCTTGCGGTGGGGTCCAGTGAGGCGCTCCTTCTGCAAATGTGGCCACATGTTTTCGTGCACCTGGAAGTTGTGTGACACTCGATGTTGATCATGTTGTTGCTTGTACTTAGCATTGGCTCTATCCAATATGTCATGAACCTATTGGAAGATGTGTTGAATGCACTTGATGAATTTGTTGGCTTTGTCAGCTTCAGACTGGACATGAGCCGGATCGGCTTGAGTAGCCGCAAATGGCATGGCTACGTCAATGGGACATAGTGGTTGGAATCCCAAGCAGACCTGAAAGGGGCTATGGCTGGTTGAGTTGTGGAGAGCACGGTTATAACTGTGTTGTACATAGGGGAGGCTCTCATCCCATGTGTGTGGATGCTTTGAATTGTACATGTGCAGAATGTGTACAATCATCCTGTTGACGACCTCTGTCTAGCCATCAGTTTGGGATGGAAAGATATGGAATTGGTGAGCTTGGTGTCCAACATTGACCAGAGGTTGGACCAAAATGTGCTGAGGAACTTGCTGTTGGATCTGATATGATAGACTGTGGGATCCCAAAGTGCACCCACACTTATTCAAAGAATAGTTTAGCAATGGCTTCTGCTGTGATATTCTTCTTGTAGGCTGCCATAATGGCCATCTTTGAGAATCTTTCGACGACCACGGAAACACAATAGTTTCTATGTTTAATAGAAGGAAGGCCTGACATGTAATCCATGGATATGGATTCCCAAGTTCGACTAGGTGTAGGTAGCAGAGTATAGAGCCCTTGCTTCTTGATGGTTGGTTTGGCAATGGCACAAGCAGTGCAAGATCTAATGTACTTCCCGACATCCTATCGAAGGTTTGGCCAATAGAAATACTTCTACAGTACTTCCATTGTTTTCTTGACCCAAAAATGCCCAGTTACTTGACTGTAGTGCGCTTCCCATATCATCTTGGCATGCTCGCTTGAAGGAACACAAAGGTGTCCCAGGTGACATAACAGTGCATCTTGGAGGTGATAATTTGGAACTTGCGTACCCCCCAAGAGTGCCTTGTATGAGTAGCGGAATTCTGGATCGCTCTTATAGAGAAGCCGCCAATCAGAAGTCTCATGCCCACAAGAGTTGAGAACAGTGGTTATGGCCATGATCGATGGTCGGCTGAGGCAGTTTGCAACATTATTGGTGCTACCCTTCTTGTAATTGATGTTCAAATGAAATTGTTGCAAATATGTGGACCAATTATGATGGCGATCATTCTGCAACTTCCCTTGTGTCTGTATGAACTGCAGGGGTCGGTGATCTGTGTGGATGATTGTCTCCTTCCCCAAAATGTAATGCTTTCATTGTCGACAAGCCTGCACAATGGAATACATTTCTTTGTCATAAGTGGGATAATTTCGAACTGTGTCGGGCAGTGTCTCACTGTGATATGCCAATGGATGCCCGTGTTGAGTAAGAACTGCCCCAACAACATAGTCAAAGGCATCTGTCTCGATCTCAAATGGTTGTTGCAAGTCTGGTAATGTGAGCACTGGGGCAGAACAAAGGCGATGTTTCAACTCTACGAACGTGTTCTGTTGAGATTCCGACCAAAATAATTTTGCTTTCGCTCCTCCCTTGGTGACTTGACTCAAGGGCCAAGTGATATGAGAGAATCCCAACACGAACTTGCCGTAGAAATTAGCAAGACCCAGAAAGCTGTGAAGCTCTGTTAGGGTGGTTGGGGCTGGCCAATCCTGAATGACTTGGATCTTGGCTGGATCCACATGCACCCCCCTTTCATCAATAATGTATCCTAGATATTAAACCTGGGTCATGCCAAAAGTGCACTTCTCCAAATTGGCACACAACTTGTGTTGCCGCAGTGTTTGGAGGACTTCTCAGATGTGGTGGAGGTGCTCTTCCCAAGTCTGGCTGAAGATCATAATGTAATCCAAGTATACCACTACAAATGAGTTGTTGAATGGACACAAGATGTCATCCATAAACCTCATGAAGGTTGCAGGAGCATTTTTCAACATGAAAGGCATGACGTGCCATTCGAAAAGGCCCTCCGTGGATTTGAAGGCAGTCTTCCACACATTAGAGGGTTCGATTGGTACTTGGTGATACCCAGAATTTAAGTCGATCTTGTTGAAATATTTTTCCCCTTTGAGTTAGTCTAGAAGGTCATCAATTCATGGGATCAAGTATCTATTCTGGACAGTGATCTTGTTCAGCGCCCGATAGTTCATACAGAGTCTCCAAGTCCCATCCTTCTTCTGTACCAACACAATCGGGCTCCCACAGGGCGATGAACTTGGCCGAATGTGACCTTTCTATAGTAGCTCTTGAATATGCCTCTTTATTTCATCATTCTCCAAAACAGAGTGCCTATATATCGGTCCATTGGGTAGTGGCGCACTTGGGGTTAGGTCAATGGGGTGCTTGACTTGACAGTGTAGAGGAACCCTGGTGGGTGAGGTGAAGATGTCCCCGTACTCCTCCAAAACCTTGTCCATTTGTTGTTGTTGTGCAAAGGAGCCATGTTTGGAGGTCGTGGCCACAGTATTCTTCTTTCCCTGGGGGCAGATCACCAGGAAAAAAAATTTCCTGGTTTGGGAAATGAGCTTACTGCATTGTTTTGCAGTAACCAAAGAGATAGTGGGAGGTGGTGGTACCTTTGGTATCCTATACAACTTATTTCCCGAAGTAACAATAACAGTGTGAGGCCAGGACTCATACACAGCATGTCGCTTCCACAAGTATGGTTGGCCTAATAATACATTAGAAACATCAATAGGAGCAATTTCACACAATACCTCATCCGTGAAGGGCTTGATGCTATAGGGAAGGCGACACTGCTGGCTGACGCAAAGATCTTGTCCTTGGTGAAGCCACCCGATGGTGTATGGTTATGGGTGCGCTGTGGTCGGCAAGCCCAACCGCTTCACGACATTTGTTGAAATGAGGTTCTTTTGGCTCCCATTGTCGACAATGAACCGTAGTGGGGAACCCTTTACCCACATCTGGGAGTGGAAGAGACGCTCTACCTCCTCTGAATCTTCTGGTTCCTCCTTCTGGATCTTCGTAGTGGCAATAGTGGCGTTGGGCTCCACATCAATAATCTGCATCCCTTTGTGATTACCCTTTTCAGGTTCTGATTCAGAGTCAGAGCATGCATCTAATTCAGAAGCCCTCATCTCGGCCACCAGCGACTGCTTGGCCCGACACTCACTTGTGTTGTGAGTGGATCTCTTATGGAACTCACACCACTTTCCCATGTCCTTCTTTGGCTTCATGGTGTTGTTCTTTGCTTGTGGATTTGGCAGGTTGTCTTGGGCCGCCATGCCTTGGATTTGTCCTTTGTTCTACGGTTTGGGGGCACCTTTCCCTTGCTTTTGATTCGCAGATCCAAAGTCTCGCTTCTTCTGTTTGAATTTCTTCTCAATCTTGGCAGCATACCGGTATGCCGTACCAAGCGAGGAGATGTTGAGGAAATCCATTTCCTCCTGAATGTATCTGTGCAGACAACTACGATACCTTAACACCAAATGTTTCTCTGAATATTTGATACCCAAATTTGTGCGCATGGTATGGAATAGATTCAATAGCTCATGTACATCTTGATCCTTTTCTTGCCGCAACATGGTCCATTGTATGTACTTGTCCTCATAGCTCCCCATGGGATATTATTGTTCCTTGATGGCATCTCGGAAAGAATTCCAAGTGGGTACGGCTTAGAACAGAGAGGGTTCTGTCTCGTCATTGTTCTCACAGTAGGTTTCCCACCAGTCTTTGACACGGGGGGTAGCTTTGAGGAGTGAAAAAATAATCTTCTCTCGGTCAGAAAAGTCATGAACCGAGAAATATCCTTCTAATATATTCAACCATCTATCTACGACATCTGCATCTATTTGACCCTTGAATATGGGAATGTCAAAGATTACTTGTACCTTAAAGGGAGTTGCGCCTCCAAAGTGGCTGCTGGATGTAGATGCGTCGCCAGTGGGCAGTCGTTGAAGGATCTGGGCAAAGTTATCCATCATCACGTTCCTTTGTTTTTCGAGGGTCTCCTCGAGCAATATTTTGATAGGATCTCCTGCTCCCTCATCTTTCTTTTTTCCCCCCATGGGTGTTCATCGGGGCTTGCGAGGCTGATCTTGCAAAGGTTCCACTAGATCGAGCCCTAACTCCTTATACCCCGACCTCGTTGGGGACATGAAAAGAAGGATCAAGAAAAAACAGACCCCTCTGATACCACTGATCCAGATTTATGTAGGAACGCAACAGAATACAGAAAGAACCATAAACATAGAGATACAGTGGAAATAAGGCTTCATTTCATTAATATCAAATCACAGAAATATGCTTACAAACATGATAGAAATAAAATAGCTAGGATGCTGGTAGCGAATCTCTGAGAAAATATGTGGTGGCTATAGATCTCTGAACTGTCTCACAATGAGGCTCGAGGGCCTATTTATTATGGAGAAACAATGGAAAACCCTAAACATCCAAAAACCTAACCCTAGGAGATGAAGCGCCAAAACTATGGGCCTCGTTTGGGTAAATTGGTGTTTCAACTTCTTGGGGACGTAACTTCGGCATACTATCTCCGTTTGATGCACATGATACATAGTTAGAAATATCTATCTGAGGACTACAACTGTCACTACAAATATCAATTTTGGAATGGAATAACATTTTTCGGATGAACGATGCCCAAAAAAAGTTGTTTAGGGCCTCAAAATGGCTCCAGAAGTTTAGGACCAGAAAAAATGCTAAAAATAGTAAGTTGTGAAAAACAGAAAGAGACAATGGTGGGGCCCCAAGTGGAATAGGTGGGTGGCCATTAATATCCACCTGGATCACCCTTTCCCTTACTAAAATCCCTTCCCTCTTCATTTTCCCCTTATCCTAAACCCTTCCCCTTGCTAAAATCACTTTCCCCTTTGAAATTTTTTTTTCTAACCCCTTCCCCTTTTCCTAAAAACCTTTTCTCCCCTAAAAAAAACCCTTCCCCTTGACTAAAATTTATTTTTCCATAAAAAAAAGCAAAACTCACTTCTCAATAGTTTAAAGTGAAAAAATAAAAAAAGTGGACTCTAAAATCTAAACTCTATGATGTGCGATAAACCTTAAGATCTGCGATTTGCGATGCGAGTCGGGTCCCACCTTTCCCCGCATTTTGCACTTCACAAGTTTTAGAGTTTATCCCCTTGTGCTCATATAAAAACCTTAAGATCTGCGATTTGTGATGCGGGTCGGGTCCCACCATTCACCGCACTTCGCACTTCATAGGTTTTAGAGTTTACCACCGCCGCCTCGTGTTAAATTTTGCGATCTATGGGCTACGGGCAGTCCCACCTTCCCTGCCACATCAGTCATCTCCTCCCCCGCACATCTCCCTTCATGCTTTTTAAAGTTTATACCATCTGCGCTTACAAATAAAAGTTAAAGATTGCGATATGCGCTGCGGTCAGGTCCCACCTCCACACCTCCACCTCCACTTCACAAGTCGTTGAAATACATATGAACATCATGTAAATTCCATAATACTTACTGCTTTAAACCTTCCTCCTACATAAATTCCCGAATCAATTTCATTTAAAACCCCACATATCTCTTTCCCGACCCCACCTCATTTGAAAGATTTCGTAAAACTGCACCTTTTGTTCGGTCATCACTGAGCAGACCTAACGACCAATAATATTTTTCGCACCCCCTGACGTTCGATGTTTAAACCAAGGGGGGGGGGTGAGAAATGGGTGGTTTTCTCTGCTCACTCCCTTGCCACGCATCATTATCATGTTTTATCACACCCTTCAAGCATGAAACGACAAACCATCCTACGGGCATGCGAAAAACCACGATTCTCAAAATATGTAACCTCGCTACCCCATTCATTTCCCTACTTTTTCAAACTTACGAAAAAGACTGAAAGCACGCTCGCCTCCCTGCAAACCTTAGTTTTCATTACAGTTTTTTGATTTTGTTGTGCAGGTGATTAACAGAACTAGTAGATGGAGAAGAAGTTTGATACTAGTTCCATCGTGCTTACTCCAAACCCACAGGATAGGAATTCGAAAAGGTCTATAGAAGAAGGCTTTTATCCCGACAGTATATACACCAGCATCAACAATACTAACAACCCATCCCACTGATGAGGCCAACAGATTAATCAAAAGCAATGGGAGATATGTCTAGAGTTTTTAGCCCAAACAAAACAACTTCAAACTTTAGAAAACTTCTTTTACCTCCAACATGAGGTAAAGCACATTGTTGTAAATAAGTTTACCAAATATTTAGAGGAAGATGAGATTTACCACAGGATAACAAAATTCAAAATCCCAGATCAAGAAACACGAGAGAATTAGTGTGATTTTCTATGAAAGATGAAAGAAAGACAGATGAAACAAAAAAACAAGTAACAACAAGCAAAGAAACAAGGCCAGATATCAGTTAGTTAAAAGGTGTCACTATAATTTTGCATAAAGATATTTTATTTTCCTAGAATAAATCCTAGTCATTTGACGGGATATTTTTTGTAATGTTTCATATAAATAATTCATCATTTGAAGTATCAAGGGTGGATTTGTGAATATTTCCATAGCTCACTGATCTATTTCCTGAGGCTTATTGTACCATTTCCAATTGATAGACAGAAAAAGTTATAAAGAAACTTCTTTACAAGATTCATGTGTTGAGCTATCTCAGTGAAGTATAAATTTCAATTGTTCATGTTCTCTTTCTAAGTATTCCATAAACTTATATGTGTTCTAAATTTGAATGTTATAACAGGAGTTTTACTGCAGAATTTTCTTAAACTTTACACTCTGCTTTGAACTGTTATACATTTCTATGTTTTCTTCTAATATTCAGTTTAGAGAATTCTTAATTTCCCTCTGATTCCGATTGAATTTCTTCGCCCTTCTTCATTATCCGGTTTAAGGAATTCTTAATTGCTCCTTGATCCCGACTGAAAAATCACTTCACCATTCAGCCTTGAGATTTGATATTACTCACCTATCTTTCCCTATAAAAATTTCTTTATAATTTGATTTTGTTATGTTTTCAAATCATATTGACTCCATAGCCGAATGGAAAATGGAAAAGCACCTATTCATCTAAATCATTAATTCTACCAACCAATCACAATCAATCAAAATTAAGCATACATAAATAGCCTAAAATCTATTAAATCAACAAAGTTAAATCATATAGAGAGAGCCCTCTCTTCGTTTAGGAAGGCTAGATCCTAAGCTCTGTTAGGACCTCATAATGTACCATTTTGACTATACATTTTGTTATCATTCCACTCTTTTTCAGTCCATATTTAAAGCCTACACTATCACTTTCATCCATTTTTCTAAAGGTATATAATATTATTCTCCTTACTATATGTTTAATTTGTTTTACATATAATTTTACATTACTTTTATATTTAATCATTAATCGAAGATATATAGTTTCCAAGATAGTTTGAAGACTGTAGATAATCAATTATGGCTGTCTGAAGATCGCGTTGTTGAAACAGTCAACATGGTACGCAAATCCCATTGCTGAAACAACCCGTGATTTGCGATTTTGAAGCAGCATTTCAAGTATGACAGCAACAAGAAAAGACAAGTAAAGGAAGCTGTTACACAGGCCACTCTGAAGCCAGTACCATTGTAACCATTGTAACAACATTTTGCTATGGAAGAACAGAAAGGTCCTATTTCAGAACAAAAGATCAGATTGGGATAAAAATAGGATTTCTATAATGCAAATCAATTGTAATAGATGTATCCTCTTGAAAAAGAGGAGACATCAGCATTAGAGGATAGTTGGAGACTATGGGAGGTTCATTTCTGAACAAAGAAGGAACATGACTCTCTTGTAATATGTTGCTTTCGACAGATGAATAAAAGTTTGTTCTGAGTACTTCGTTTTAATTCCTTCTTCTAGGGAATCTTGTGAGAAGGAAAAGGCCCGCCTTCTTCACAAGATTCACACATTTGTTCCTGTAGTTTGTTAATTGTTCTTTTCATTCATGCCTTGATTAAACCTAGTTTACTGAAGTTATTTATGTAGCATAAGAATTCTGTTGTTTATTGCTAAAGCTCTGTTTTCATTATTTGTTGCATTGATTTCATACAATTCATTCTTGAGAAGTTGTGGATTATTTCAATTAGAAATCTTGTTTATGGAATGAGTGTGTGAAAGCTTGGTAATCAGAAACAGGTGCTGAAGATTCCTACTTGGGGAATAGGGTCTTGTTATCTATTATAGCATAATTGGTCTTCCTTTTTGCAGATTGATTTCCTTTCCTAGATCATTGTCTTTTTAATGTAATCCAAGATTCTTTTAATGATAGTCTGCAATAGAAGGATTGTCTTTGCTGTAACTCAAGTAGACTTCAGTTTTGTTAAAGCAAGGTGTGATTAGTGTGATTCTTACTACAACATTTCTTTGCTTTTGAGATTGAGCATATACAGTGTGTGATTGCCTTTGAAATAAACAGACTTCCCTGGGTTGACAATTTATGTAGCACTTGAATTGTTTAAATTAATAAAAAATTAAAGTGACCAACAAGCTCCAAAACTAATTTGTAGTTACCTTTGATATTTCTTTTTAATGCTTTGAACAACCTTTGGAAATTTCAGAGTGATAACATAAACTTTCCATCCATTTATTTAGCGTGATTTGACGTTCTGTCCTCTACTGACTTAGGATAAAATTAAAATATGCGTTATATGATTTACTTAATTAATGAAAATACAAACCCTTTTTAAAGAATCAAATCATCATTAATTAATATTTAATATTTTTGTTAAATCAACGCATTTAAACAGGCAACCATGATTTATTTTTGAAGACTAAAGCATTTACATTTTTTGTTTGTTTGCTTCCCTAACATTTTTTCCTTTTCCCTTATTTCTTTAGGGAAACTAATTCTAACATTTTTATTTGACATGGATGCATAAAAAAAATAAATTTACTAACATTTTTTTATTTTTATTTTTCATTCATATCCTAACTTAACATTTTATTTTTATTTTTTCAAATAACATGCTAACTTATCAAAACCAAATAATGTTACAACACCATGCTTTGCCAAAACTACGGGCTTGTAAACCACGATTAGTAAAAAAACATTATTGATGGTTGTTATTCACCAACATCCACCTATATCAATCCTCCCATCTTAGGAAGCAATGGTATCCATTGTGTCAATTTCCCTCATCAAATATGGAATTTTTTGCGTAATTTGGCTCTTAGTGAGCCACTTACCTTGGTGAAGAATTTGTCTTGCTTTGAAAACCTAGTAGAGTGGTATGCTCTGCTAGTGGATATCCTTCATCTTGGTGTCCATGATTCAATCCACTGTAGCTTGAAACTTTTGTAGAACTTGATGTTAGTCATGTCATTGTTTGTATTTGGCATTGACTTTTTGCACAAAATCATGAACCTATTATTGGAAATGCTGGATCTGTTCAACAATTTTGGAAACTCAATTTGCTTTAGCCTGAGTATGGTAGGATTTTATTGGTGAAGATGCAGTCAAAAGAGTGCAATCCATGGGGGTTGTTAGTTGGAACCCTAGGGACATCTAAAAAAAACCGTGGGAATAGAATTGTGAGAGCTTTGCTATAACCATGTTGAGCATATGGAAGGCTTTCATCCCCTATATGTGGATGTTTGACATGGAAATATAGGGGCACCCTTGTAGGTGAGGTGAATATGTATTTGGGCCCTTTAACAAGCTTTTCCACGTGTTCATGTTCTTTTGAGAGAGCTTGTGATGATGCTATGGTGATCACAATGACCTTTTTTTCTCCTTCTAATTGAACCATGAAGAGGATAAACTTATAAGTATGAAAGAGTTTTCTGGAATGACTTTACCAAGATTAATGAGTTTATCATAGTTGGAACTACCTATAGTATCTATATTCTAGAGTAATAATGATGCTACACGGTTAAGAATCATAAATAACATTTCCATATATAAGGTTTTCCTACAATATCATCACAAACTTTGATTGGGGAAACATCTCAAAATACCTAATTTTTGAAGGGATTGATGTCGTAGGACAAACTTTTTTTGTAGTTGACACATATATCTCATCCATGGCTCAAAGAAACAATTTTTTATGGTTGGAGGTGTGGCACTGTCGTTAACATTAATCTCTTGACAATATCGATTGAGATCAAGTTCCTTTGGCTCCCACTATCAACAATGAATTGTAGTGGTTGTAAGAGAATCAGAAAGGCATAAAGATCCTCTTGTTCTTGATTATTTACTTTTGATCTTATTTAGTTCTTATTATGTTCTTCTTATCTTTCTTCTTGTTAGTTCATCAAGAAAATATCAAAGAAAATACACATAGATCAATGACACTAGATGTAGGCCAACAGCCAAGGAAAAACCCCACTCTTGGGGAAAGCCTAGTTAGTAATTCTTCCTTCAATAGTGATTCATGAGATTCTATACCTCGACCTGAACTTCCTCCACACCAAGTAATCATTCCTTGTGATCCTTCCTAAATCTAGCAGCAACAAAACTATGTTGTAGTTTATTTGACCTATAACTTCGACCTTGCTTCTTGAGACTTCGATCTTGAGGTAGAAACTTCAATCTAGGTTCAAAGACTTCGATTTAGGCACATTACAACTTCTCCAAGCAACAACATTCAACAACAAAAAACTTTGACTTCCTCTTCTCTTGGCAACAACACCTTAGCAACACCTGATGCAACAATTGTTGCAGTAAAACTTTGAGAACTTCGATCTCCCAAACAATAGCTCGAAATGCGAGAGAGTGGTGCCAAAATTTGAAGCAAACAAAGTTTCTTCTCAAGTTAAATACTCCATAACACTTGGAATACAAAGATATCCATGAGGATACAAATATTATATTGTAAAAGGTATGAAGACTGATATCAGACATGACCTTTCAGCCTAATTACTAATTAACTAATTAATCATTTATTTAAATTATTTATTCATTCCAAAATTTCAATTTTCTTCAACTATATAAGTTTACCCAAAACCTAATCCAGAAATTCCATCTCCGTCACTTCACAAATTTCTCTTGTTGCAGCTTCCAGATCGAGTTTCTGTGTTGCAGTGAGATGGTTCCAAGTGAGTTCGATTCCACTTTGTATATAGACTTGAGATGAGCTTGAATTCCTGGGCTTGAGGATGACTTGATTACCTCAAGGCTGACTTGGTTCAGAGGCTTCATAGATGATATTTTACTCAATACTTGACCTATTTGCATTATTCAAAAGCCCAATATGGATCAATTTAAATCTACAATAATCCTATAGACTCAGAATAAAACCTAGAAGTCCAAAATAGGGAATTTGACCTAAAATAAATATGACCCAAGCATGAAACCCATACTTTAATAAGTCATTTAATAATAATATAAAATTATTTTCCTTATTCTTTTGACAACTACAATAAGTATTGACTCAAGTAAAATTTATAAACACCAGACCTAGTTACATTCTTCAACACTCCCTCTTAAATAGGGAGGTATTCATAACTCAATAGTACAAGGTAGATCTCAACTATATGAACTATGAAGAATATTTAGAAACTTAAGTGTCATGGACTATATTCTTGACCAGGGAACTCTATCACTTGGTCACTCAATATTTTAGGAACTACAATGCCATGGACTAGATTCCTAACTAAGAAAATATATCCAAGTGGTACTAAGATGGACTAAAGCTTTCAACATCTATAGGTACTGTTAGTGTCAGTCTAGTCATACTGCCATCAGTGATCAAAACGACTCTTTTTTATTTGCATATTAGGAGTCCCATACCAATAAATTTCACCATTCCGCTAGGTCATGGATTCATTGATGGTAGTGTTTTTTCATCAGTTTTCCCTCATGTGAAACTTGCTGATTCTCCTCTCTATGGTCTTTAGTGATGAGTTATTTTCACTTTGTGAATCATTTCAGTAGGTCATAGGATGGGTCTCATTAGTTTCTCAGGTCTCACCATGGTAAAATTAATGAGTCAAGTGTCAATAAATATCAACAAGGTCATGAGGAAGACAATAAACTCAAATTCATAGCACCTGGATGATCAAAAATATGTTTTGAGGTGAAAACATGATACTTTACTTAAATTTGTCATCATTATGTAATTTTATGTCAGCATATGTAACAAGTCACAATTCAGAAGCTGTTTTCTCCACAAAGTCATCACCCTGCCTTCAGAGAAGTTTTCCATAGCATTTTCAGCACCAAGTCATCTTCCAAGTAGATCCATCAGAACGAGCCTGGAAAGAGCTTTCCAATGGTATATTATGCTCTCAAAACTGACTTCCGGATTGAAATTTATGCCTAAGTGAAGTAAAAGTCCCCTATTCCCTAACCTTCCCCTTTTTCCATTTTTCCCAAAACTTCATTTTGTTAAAATTTTATATTTTCTTTAATAAAATCCCTCCCCCCCCACCCCTCCGATTATAAAATCACATTATAAAATTATTTAAAACACAAATGTGATTTTAACTTAACCACTTCCCCTCCATACCATAGAAATTTATAATAAAGTGTTAAACAGTTCTTTATATTATAATCCCCGTCGTTATAAACCACTTCCCCTTTTCATAACCCCTTAAACTTTAGAACGAAGTTTAAGTTTCATATTATAAAATCCCGCCGACCCAAAGTCACTCTCCCCTTTCTAATCACATCGCAAAATTACATAAATACGCCCCAATCGGCCCTTCGTTAAAACTCCGATTCCGATTACGTCGAGTTCCCCGATGGTGTATCTACGATGGAAAAAACCCCCAATTGAACTCCGCCAGATTACATTCTGGCCATCGATTTTCCCATCCAATTGGATGGCCCAAACTCGATCGGCGTTTCCAAATCCCTCCCGATTCATATTCTCCAATTGCACTCCCATTGTTGATCTATTCATCTGATTGAACGGCTTACAAGCCATCGCGGCCCAATCGCATCGGCGATTTCATATGTATTACTCTACCCCACTCCCCTTCGATCCCCGATGCCGATTAACCCTTTGGCCCACCACATATATCTTCCGCCATTCATATAAAAAACCCTTTCCCTTTGTATAAATCAAATTTTGTTTTATTCAAAGTATTGCTCCCATTGCATCGGAAGAAATGTCATTTGTTATACTCTGCCCCGAGCTCCCAATCCTGATTTCGATTGCGATTCATTGAACCCAGTCCCACCATATTACCCTCCGCCTTTTCAAATGAAGAGTCCGTCCTCCCTTTTTAAAAAACAAAAAACCATTATTATTTTCTTTCAAAGGGATTTCCCCCGTTCTATGGTTGATCACCCCATTGGGCCTTGACAATCACATCGGAAATTTTGGATAACACCCCCCACACTCCTTCGATCGCCGATTGTGATGGAACTATCGCATATTATATTACAATGGTTTATATTATGTTATGTACCACCTCCACTACTTTGTGATTGCGATTATAATATGGATCCCACCTCCTTCCCTTCCCTATTCCCATTCAAAATCGGTTTTCTCCCTTCACTAAGCATAGTTTCATTTTTATGTTATTATTTAAAAGTCAGTTTTCTTGAGAAAGCAAAGCGACAGTCAGAGGTTGAGAAAGCTTATATAAAACAAAGATTTAGGAATTCTGTTTTTTGGATCGCTTGTCTCTTTCATCCAAGTATAACAACAAAATCTCCAAGTGGTCAAATGTAATGCTGTCCCTTATTTTTAGGGGCAGATTGTTGGTTTTCTCTTCCATATTTAGATTTCAATTCTTGAGCTGTCAGAACAGCTCCCTTTTTTTGTGGATCTATGATTCCCACATTTCAGTGTATTTAATGTAATTGTGAATCATTTGTAAAGGGTCAGTAACTTAGAAGTAGGGGAATAGTGTGGAAAAACGCTCTGCGCTCCATTGTACAGTTTGACAGGGAATTAATAAGAGATGCAGCTCTGATTTGTGGGATCCATGTGGCATGAGATTTGGCATTTGTTTCTTTCTTTGTGTTCATATGTAAATTGTTATGTTTCACCATTAATTCATAAACATCCCTTTTTGAATGCTTTCAAGATAGAAAGGTAGAATCCATTTTTATGCTCTACCTTGGGAAATCATTCATATTCTGTGTTTCTCTTCTGTTTGAAAAGGATCCATCTATTGTGCCCTTTTCAACTCCTCACCAGTCTCTCCATTCCATCTTATTTCAACTTGATTTCTAAATATCTTGCCTATCTTGCCCCATGAAATACCCTATGTCCTGATTTGATTCCCCAGTTTCATACTGTCCCTTTTGTCCCACACATCCCTGAAAATTCATTCATTTTATTAAAATTATTTCCTATCATTTTACCTAGCCTAATATCAGTCCATTATTGTAATTTGTTAAATATCCATTTTACAGAGAGAGCCCTCTCCTGTCCTTGTAGGGCTAGCTACAAGGTTGAGTGTGGTTTAGTTGTTACCTTGTTTTGCCCTTTTCAGCCTGGGGTCCAGAGCAGGTGCTAACATGCCTGGTGATCATACTGGGGAAGGCTTTGATCTGACTATCTGCGAGCTTATATTCTCGGCTTTGAAAGTGTTTACTCTGTTTTGAAGGAGGCCGAGCAGAGGCCATGTAGAAGAACAAAAGCATTTCATGATATAAGTTCGAAAGGTTTAAAGGATCGTGCCATTGATATATTTTGTTATTACAACCGAAGTAAGGTTCGTTTAAGTGTTTAACGTGTTCCCCTATGTCGCGTTAATCTTTAAAACATTTGTTTGAGAAGGTGGACATTGTTAAAGCGCTGCTAGAAAAGAATATAACTACAACCACTTATTCTACAGTCATATATTTCTTCTATCAGAGTATAAAGTTAGATCACCCTAGTAAAATATTTTCTTGTAATTTCCTCAGTCCTAGAAAATGATTTTCAGAAGTCTGTTAGGCTGAAACAGAATTTTGTACAATAGAAATTTACACACACTGGCTTCAAGAAGATACACAAGGGCTAATCCAGATCCAAATCCTCCCCCTGTGTTTGAAAATCCAAATCTTATTCCAATAATTGTTATAATCACTAAGTCCCAGACCCATCTTTAGATCCTATACTTGGCCCAGTGAGTGGTTTTTTGAAGAAGATCTTTCTTTTGATGAGAGTTTTGAGCTTTCTTTGTTTAGAAATAAGTCCGAAACTGCACTTGATGACACAGTTTTAGATCCAGAATTCCCTGTAGATATTGAAGTGCAAAGAGAAAATTCCTCAATTGATGATTATATTTTGAATTCTCCTCAGTCATATATCACTATAACTAACATTCCCGAGCCTTCAGAGTCATTAGGAACAACATTTCCTCTTCCCAATACATCAACGTTCCCATCTGTCAATTCTCAGCTGTCATCTCCTCCATCAACACCTCCCTTAAACCCCAGTACTACAAACACTACTGTAAATCCTCCTAGAGCCATGGCTGCCCAGTATGCACCCTTGGTTTTACCCCAGGTCCTCAATGATATGCCTGCTGAATATCAGAGTAAAATTCCTATCTTTGATGCAACTCAGAGTATCACAGCCCAACAACACATTGATAAAATGAATGACTTTTTTTATCTACATGAGGTAGAAGCACATAATGTAACTACCAGGTTGTTTGTTCAAAGCTTCAAAGGTGAAGTTAGAAAGTGGTTCAGAGCCTTACCAGCAGGCTCTATTCACACTTTACAGGAACTACACACATATTTTTTGGACCGGTGGGAGGTAAAAAAAAACCCGCTTCAAATTTTGTCTGAATATGAGAATATTAAGAGAAATGTGGGTGAAACGGTACATGATTATTGTTTGAGATTCAATGCTTTATACAATGCTATTCCAGCTAACCTGAAACCTTCTGTGGATTTAGTCTTGCTTAAATTTCTACACAGTTTCGATGTTGATATGGCATATCAGCTGCGTGAAAGAAATCCTTCTTCACTTGAAGACATGCAGAAGATAGCGGTAAGTGTAGAAGCAAATCTGCTAGCTAAAAGAGCATGTACCAGAGCGGAAAAGAGAGTCATGGTGAAAGAGGAAGCGTCCCCTTCAGATAGCAAAATGGACACTCTGATCCAAACAGTTGAAAGGATGGTCGATCGATTAACCATTACAAATAGACCTGAACCTCAAATGAGAAACCCGAATTTCAGAGGGCAGCAGCCGCAGTTCAGGATTAAACAGAGAGAACAAAGGGCGTAGGACTAAGCGCCATCACAACAACATATCAAAACTCCATTGCAGCAGAATTACGTATAAGGAACAGAGATAGATGAAGATGATGATACTGTGATTGAAGCCAATCACTTGTTCACAGCCAACGGTGCTCCCATTTTTCTTATAGAGGACGAAGAATACACAGTGGCGACTCCAGACCTTCAAAGGGACGAAGATTTCATTTTGGCTAATGATGCAGTGTTGGAAGAAGAGTCTAATGACTACCAGAGAGGGTACATGAACGCCTTATCAGCTCAACAAAGGCAGTATGCTCTGAGGAACAGAGACATTACAATTAGTCCCATTCAGAAAATAAAAGAGCTCCAAATGAAGAACGATGCACAGAAGAAAGGAAAATAGTCGGCCGATCCTTCCTCCAGCAAAGCACCTACAGCTAATAACACTGCAATTGAGAAGAATCAGTCGAGCATAGCAAAGGAGTAAGCAGAAAAGAAATATCCTCATGTTAAAGAGGTAGAAAAAGCTCCTTCTTTTAATCTAGAAAATGAAATTTCTAAGCTAAAAGTATCCATGCCCTTGACTGAGTTGGTGAAACACAGTGTGCTTATAAAAACCACGTGTCTAAAATTTTACAAATAGACTATATCTCTGATATGTTGAATGTAGAAGATGCCCACCCCAAACTCATTTTTGGTCCAGCCACAGAAGAATCTGAAGAAAATGAAGTCCCCCCTTTTTACCTGAGTCTTAGAGTACATGATTTCATCCTGCATAATGCTATGCTGGACTCTGGGTCCTCACATAATTTGATGCGCAAAGCCATCATGGAGAAGTTAGGACTTGACATTACCCATAAATATCATGACTTGTATTCTTTTGACTCAGGTAGGGTCCATTGTATTGGTCTAATTAAATATTTGGTAGTGTCTTTAGATCAAATCCCAACCAAAAATGTCTTGATGGATGTAGTTGTTGCCGATGTCCCACCACGGTTTGGAATGCTCCTATCTAGGTCTTGGGGTGAAAAACTTAAAAGGACCATGCATCTTGACTTCTCTTATGCCACCATCCCTATATTTGGCTAGTTAAGAAAACTTTATAGGGAAAAGAAAATGAAATATATGATTACCAGCAAAGAGAAGCCAGTCAATCATCCCATTAATGTTGTCCACATAGATTTAGAGTCCTTTGTCTTATATTTAGATGGTGGTTTAAATGATGAAAATGTTTAGTTGGTACAAGTAGATGAAATACCTGAAATTTCAGAGAATTTTAGAGAAGTCCTCAAACAGGAAAAAGAGAAAGTAGTAAGCACTTCAGAGTCTCCTGCCTGCCAGCAGCAAAAAGACAGTGAACAGCCAGAAATCAGCCAAGGTAAAGAAGAGAAAGAAACAAAATTCCAGCATCTACAAGAAGAAGAAGAAGGCCTATGGAGCATGGATTTTGATGGAGTTGTTGGTAAGGATGGAGCTGGTATTGGAATATGGATTCGAAGCCCTATTTTCTAGCCTAAAAAGGTTCCTAGTACTGTTACATTTTGTGCTTATAAGTTAGCTTTTGACTGCTCTAACAATGAAGCAAAGTATGAGGCTTTGATTGCACGTCTAAAATTTTTAAAGAAGCTGAATGCAAAAAGAATTTTTGTGTATGGAGATTCAGAGCTCATAATCAAGCAGGTCAAAAGAGAGTACCAAGAAAAGCATCCAAGATTGAGGGCATACCGAAATGTAGTCCTCGATATCTTGAAGACCTTCCCTAAGTACACTTTGATAGCAGTACCTAGGATGCAGAACATTATTGTTGATTCTCTTGCCACTATAGCAAGCAACTTGAAGATTCAGATGAACTCCAGCAATAAGATTGAAATCTATGTCAAACATAGGCCTGTTGTTTTGGACAATTTGAGGTATTGGAAAATATTTTGGGATGATAATGAGATTAATGATTTTTTGGAGAGTGATGGAAAATTCAAAGACACTCCAATAGAAGGTGAGTATGAGTTTGATGATCAAGAATTGGAAGCAAATCAGATGGAAATATTGCAACTAAAATATAATGTAATTCCTAGAGGTCTTATACCTTTAGAGGAGATTTTTGATTAGGATGATGTTGCAAAGAAGCCAAGCTTAGTGCCTATTGAGAAAGGAATTGAAGATGTGATTCTTGGAACACCTGACAAGCCCAAGTTTGTTAAGCTGTCAAAGGAATTGTCCCCTGAGGTAAAGGAGAAGTATGTTAAATTGCTTTCTATTTTTTCTGATGTGTTTGCATGGGATTATTCAGATTTGAAAGTGTATGATAAGAACATAATCCAGCATACTATTCCTATCAAGCCGATTCAGAAGCCATTCAGACAGAAGCTGAGAAGAATCAATCTGAAGCTGCTGCCATCCATTGAAAAATAGGTAAACAGGTTCTACAAAGCAGGTATCATAGTTCCCATTATATTTTCTGACTGTATTTCAAATTTTGTCCCGGTACGTAAGAAGACAGGTGAGATAAGATTGTGCATAGATTTTCATAATTTGAATAAGGCATCCCTAAAGGATAATTATCCACTTCCGAAGATGGAACATATTCTACAGAGAGTAGTTGGAGCATCTAGGATGTCACTACTTGATGGCTACTCAGGCTACAACCAGATCTTGGTGCATGAGAAAAACCAAGACAAAACTGCCTTCACAACACCCTGGGGAACCTTCCAGTACGCCAAAATTCCATTCGAACTAAAGAACGCCGGAGCTAATTTCCAGCGAGCAATGGACATTACTTTTGCAAATGAAAAAGATGTTTTTATTGTTGTTTATTTGGATGATTTAACAGTGTTTTCAGGTTCAGATGATGAGCATTTGCACCATTTGAGGGTTGTTTTTAGCGATGTAGAAAGTTTGGGATTTCTCTCAATCCCAAGAAGAGTCTCTTTGCCATGGATGAAGGAAAGTTGTTGGGGCATATCATCTCTAAATATGGTATCCGCATTGATCCATCCAGAGTGGAGGCAATTCAGCACATAGATCTCCCATGAAACAAGAAGGAAATTCAAGCATTCAATGGTAAGATGAACTTCTTACGCAAATTTATACCCAATCTGGATAAACATCTAAGAGAAACGAATAACATGTTGAAAAAGGATAGCACTGTCAAATGGAGTGAAGAAGCTATCAAATCATTCAACCTAGTAAAGTTTGCTTTGTCCAATTCCCCAATCTTGATTAGTCCTGACTATACTCAAGATTTTATCATTTTTTCATTTGCTTCGGAGCATACTATGGCTGCTGTTTTAATGCAAAAGAGAGATCAGGTTGAAAAGCCAGTTGCCTTTTTCAGTAGGACTATTAGAGATGCTGCTTTAAGGTATAACATTATTGAAAAACAATCATTGGCTCTTATAAAGGCATTGAAGGATTTTAGGGTCTATATTCTGCACTCACATAATATAGCATATGTCCCTAATGTAGCAATGAAGGATGTCTTGATGCAAATTGATCTAGAAGGTCGAAGAGGTAAATGGATAGCAGCTATGTTGGAGTATGACTTGGAGATCAAGCCCACGAAATTGATCAAAGGCCAAGGCTTGGAAAAATTGATGGCCCAATCAAATCTGCGTGCCCTGGATATAAAACTCATTACAACAATGTCAAAGAATGAAGATGAAGGTTTTCTTGTTCTGATTTCAGATATTTTTCTGCAGTCCCCTTGGTATTCAGATATTGTTTATGTCCTTCAGAATCTGTCACCTCCTCCAGGAATGTCTAAGAGTAAAGGTAGATCTTTGAAACTTAAATTTTCTAAATACTGCATTTTAAACAACGCTCTGTATTGGAAAGATCCAGGAGGTGTTCTGCTCAAGTTTTTGGTTGAAGAAGAAGCCCAGAAGGTAATGCATGATTTCCATAAAGGTGATTGTGGCGGTCACTTATTTTGGAAGACTAAAACTAATAAGGTATTGAGAGCAGGATAATATTGGCCCACATTATTTTCTGATTTATATAAAACAGTGATGAATTTTCATGAATGTCAAATTTTCCAAGGGAAGAAGAAATTGCTGCCTCTTCCTTTCAAAACAGTTTCAGTAAATGCTCCATTTCAGTAGTGGGGACTTGATTTCATAGGAGAAATCCATCCCGCGTCCTCAGCACAACATCGATGGATATTGACAGGTATGGATTACTTCACTAAATGGATCGAGGTTGTCCCAACGAGGCAAGCTACAGACACGGTAATTATTCAATTCCTAGAATCGAATATTTTATCTCGTTTTGGCTGCCCATACAAAATTGTAACAGATAACACAATAGCGTTCCGATCCAAGAAGATGGTCGATTTCTGTGACAAGTACAATATTGCGCTGGGCCATTCAACAACGTATTATCCACAGGGTAACGGCCTGGCAGAATCATCAAAAAAATCACTGATAAATATAATTAAGAAAATGATGGAGGAAAACAAAAGAAATTGGCATCGCAAGCTCATCAACGCACTATGGGAAGACAGAGTTATCCATAAGAAATCAATAGGTATGTCACCTTTTGAATTGGTTTACGGTACTGATGCGGTTTTTCCTACATCTCTTACAGTTCCAGTTATGAAATTATTGCAATAAGTTGGCAGCGAGAATGATGAAAATCAACGAAGGATAAATCAGATGATCCACCTTCAGCAAACGAGAGAGGAAGTGTCACAGAATGTTATTTGGTTGCAGGAGAAGATTAAAAAGATCTATGACCGAAAGACTAAAGCAGAAAAGTTTCAGTTGGATGATGTAGTGTTGAAATGGGATGCAAGGAATGAAGACAAAGGGAAGCACAGTAAGTTTGAAAACCTTTGGAAAGGACCATACAGGATTTCAGCATACAGGGGACAGAACGCCTTCTTTCTTTCAGAAATGGATGGCCAAGATTTCCCTGGAGGAGCAGTGAATGGTAGGCTTTTGAAGCACTACCATTGTTGAAGATAATGGATTAGAGACTATGTCACAATCATTGTATATACCATGTTATTTTTTATCAGAGTTCAATTACACAGTCATTGAAGTTTGGGGTCCGAAGTGAAGGCTATAAAACTTGGATGATATGTGTATGGTGTGGTTTTATTTCAGTTTTCAGTCTTAGTCTTGAGTCATGAGTCAGTCTGCATTGTGTCAGTTCTTAGTGTTTTTGACTCCATTCCCAATGGATAATGCTACTTGGTCTATGGTGTTCTTGGCACTTCCAAGGAGCTACCATCCCCATTGGAGCCAATGTTAGTGTCAGTCTAGTCATACTTCCATCAGGGATCAAAAATGTTCTTTTTCATTTGCATATTAGGAGTCCCATACCAATAAATTTCACCATTCCGCTAGGTCATAGATTCATTGATGGTAGTGTTTTTTCATCAGTTTTCCCTCATGTGAAACTTGCTAATTATCCTCTCTATGGTCTTTAGTCATGATTTATTTTCACTTTGTGAATCATGTCAGTAGGTCATAGGATGGCTCTCATTAGTTTCTCGGGTCTCACCATGGTCAAATTAATGAGTCAAGTGTCAATAAATATCAACAAGGTCATGAGGAAGACAATAAACACAAATTCAACGCACTTGGATGATCAAACATAGGTTTTGAGGTGAAAACATGATACTTTACTTAAATTTGTCATCATTATGTAATTTTATGTCAGCATATGTAACAAGTCACAATTCGTAAGTTGTTTTCTCCACAAATTCATCACCCTGCCTTCAGAGAAGTTTTCCATAGCATTTTCAGCACCAATTCATCTTCCAAGTAGATCCAACAGAAAGAGCCCGGAAAGAGCTTTCCAACGGTATACTACGCTCTTAAAACTGACTTCTGGATTGAAATTTATGCCTAAGTGAAGTAAAAGTCCCCTATTCCCTAACCTTCCCCTTTTTCCATTTTTCCCAAAACTTCATTTTGTTAAAATTTTATATTTTCTTTAATAAAATCCCTTCCCCTCCCCCCCTTCAATTATAAAATCGCATTATAAAATTATTTAAAACACAAATGCGATTTTAACTTAACCACTTCCCCTCCCTACCATAGAACTTTATAATAAAGTGTTAAGAAGTTCTTTATATTTCAATCCCCACCGTTATAAACCACTTCCCCTTTTCATAACCCTTAAACTTTAGAAAAAAGTTTAAGTTTCATATTATAAAATCCCGCTGACCCAAAGTACCTCTCCCCTTTCTAATCACATTGCAACATTACATAAATACGCCCTGATCGGCCCTTTGCTAAAACTCTGATTCTGATTACGTTGAGTTCCCCGATGGCATATCTCCGATGTAAAAAACCCTCGATTGAACTCCGCCCGATTAAATTTTGGCCGTCGATCTGCCCATCCGATCGGATGGCCCAGACTCGATCGGTGTTTCCAAATCCCTCCCGATTCATATTCTCCGATTGCACTCCCGCTGTCAATCTATTCATCTGATCGAACGGCTTACAAGCCATCGCACCCCAATCACATCGACACTTTCATATGTATTACTATGCCCCGCTCCCCTTCGATCCCTGATGCTGATCGACCCTTTGGCCCAACACATATATCTTCCGCCATTCATATAAAAAACCCTTTCCCTTTGTACAAATCAATTTTTTTTAATTCAAAGTATTGCTCCCATTGCATCGAAAGAAATGTCATATGTTATACTCTGCCCCGAGCTCCTGATCCCGATTGTGATTGCGATTCATTGACCCCAGTTCCACCATATTACCCTCCACCTTCTCAAATGAAGTCTGTCCTCCCTTTGTAAAAAACAAAAACCATTATTATTTTCTTTCAAAGGGATTTCCCCCGTTCTATGGTTGATCACCCCATCGGGCCTTGACAATCACATCGGAAATTTTGGATAACACCCCCCCCACTCCTTCGATCGCCGATTACGATGGAACTGACACATATTATATTATGATGGTTTATATTATGTTATGTCCCACCTCCATGACTTTTCGATTGCGATTATAATATGGATCCCAACTCCTTCCCTTCCCTATTCCCATTCAAAATCGGTTTTCTCCCTTCACTAAGCATAATTTCATTTTTATGTTATTATTTAAAAGTCAGTTTTCTTGAGAAAGAAAAGAAACAGTCAGAGGCCGAGAAAGCTTGAATAAAACAAAGATTTAGGAATTCTGTTTTTCGGATTGCCTGTCTCTTTCATCCAAGTATAACAGCGAAATATCCAAGTGGTCAAATGTAATGCTGTCCCTTATTTTCAGGGGCAGATTGTTGGTTTTGTCTTCCATATTCAAATTTCAGTTCTTGAGCTGTCAGAACAACTCCCTTTTTATGTGTATCTATGATTCCCACATTTCAATGTATTTAATGTAATTTTAAATCATTTCTAAAGGGTCAGTAACTCAGCAGTAGGGGTAAGCATGCCTCCTGGCGCAAGCTGGTAGATAAACTGGAAGCCCGCCTCTCCTCCTGGACCTTCCGAGCCCTAAACATTGCTGGAAGACTAGTTCTCATCAAATCCGTTCTTCAAGCCATGCCCCTTTACCTCTTCTCTATTCTAGCGGCTCCCAAATGGGTCCTCAATAAGATTAAAACCCTTCAACAAAACTTCCTTTGGGGCTCCAAGGGGACCAATCGAAAATGGGCACTTGTTCAATGGGCAACAGTTTGTAAACCCAAAGATCAAGGGGGAATTGGCTTACGTGACCCTATCCTCAGCAATGCTATCATGAATGCAAAAATCTGGTGGAATTGGCTCACTGCCCCTGAAAAGCCCTGGGCCATTCTATGGAAAGCTAAATATGCTCAAAATCGACCCCAGGAAGAGCTTGTCAGACTCACTCCGGAGGAGAATGGTTCCATAATCTGGAACTCAGCCAAACCGCACTATCTTCTCATACAACAGCACAGTTTCTGGGAGAAAAGAAATGGTACCTCTGCAAGGTTCTGGACAGACTCTTGGGAACAACTTCCAAAAATTATCACTTCATTTAATCCGTCCACGGAACCTGATTGGGACAGGAGACAGCTGGAGACGGTAATGCATTACTGGGAAGACATCAACAAGCAGGGCTATCAGCAATGGAAACAAATAGCAAGCATAACCAGGGGCACCACTGAGCATGAAAGAAAAGCCATCACTGATGACCTCAGAGCTCAGTGCATAAGAATATCGTAGGACAAGGATATTCTAAGATGGGGGCATACTCCTAAAGGCTCTTTTTCCACTCGGGAGGCCTATAGGATTCTCAGCATGGATCCTGCGCCCAAGGATTCTCTTTGGGGAAAAATTTGGAATATAGGGGTATGGCCCAAAGTTGCCTTATTCCTTTGGCTCCTTGGCCACCAAAGAATTCTTACTTGGGACAATCTTCGCAAAAGACACTTCCACGGTCCCTCCATATGTCCCAATTGTGGGGTGAATGAAGAAACGCAGCAGCATCTCCTATATGCTTGTCCCCTCACTTCTCAGCTGTGGGAGAAAGTCAGCTTCAGGTGCCAAAGGAACTGTACACCTAACACAGATATACGTGGAGCTATACGGGACTGGCATCAAAATCCCTACAAGAGTGGTCTTCTCAATTATCTCTGGCGAATCATCCTAGGCCTTCTCCTATGGACCATTTGGAAAGAGAGAAATAAGCGCATTTTTAAGGACCAAAGGACCTCGATAGACATCATCTGGAGTAATTACTGTCTTAATCTTGAGGAAACTCTAGCTTTGCAGTCTTGGAGCATTGAGGATTTTCCCACTCTAGCCAAGGAAAAATCTATATGGGAGAACTGGGGAATTAAGATTCAACACAACACTCAGAAGCAAGCTCACTCCAACACTGACAAACTCACTCCCACTTGGACCCCCCCCCCTCGGAATACCTATAAGCTCAACTTTGATGGTGCCTCAAAAGGCAGTCCAGGCAAAGCTGGCTTCGGGGGCATTATAAGAAATCATGATGGCGCTCCCATGGTGGTGTACTTGGGAAGCATTGGATGGGACACGAACAACTCTGCGGAGTTGGAGGGATTATGGCAAGGTATTCTCCTCTCCCAACGTAAGGGGCTTCTTCCTATTGAGATTGAAGGCGACTCACAGATCCTCATAAATATAGCTGCACAACTTCTCAATGGAGCTCACGCGCGCAAGGTTGCCAACAGCTGGCGACTGGAGGCACGATTGGAAATCATGGAGAACTGGCTTCAGGGAAACAGGGCTCTCCTTTTTAAGCATATCAGAAGGGAGGGCAACAAGGTCGCATATTTACTTGCAAATCTGGGGGTAGAATGTGATAGCACTCTCAGAACAGGGATGCTGGACATAATTCAAGATGAAGACCAAAAGAGGAAGTGTCTCAATTTGATACAAGATGAGGCGAACTCCCCGGATGCGGGTGACAGCAATGTGCATAAGGGCGATGGGACAGAGGTCGTTAGGACGGGAGGCCACCTGCCAACCCATCCGCGACCACCTGCTCACAGTAAATACCACCCGATCGCTCATTATGACAATCGTAATGGTGAAGCCGCTCGACATGAATTCTGATGACAGAGGTATTTTCGAACGCCGTAAAGGCGATTCGCACCAGGTTAACCAGATTGCTCATTCATTGCAGAAGGTTGTTGGCTGCAGGAACAGGGGGCTATATGAGATGGATCCCGCGCCGAGGATTTCGCTGTGTAATTCGGTTGAGGACTGCGCCAACAAGCGCACCACCACAGGGAAGAGGAGTCGCCAAACATGCTGTCTGAAACCTGACGATAGTCTTCACATCTCCATTGCTGGTTCTTGCAATTCTGCATCGTTGGTCCTGAGCATTCCTCCAGAGCCGACCCTGGTTAGCTTGACTTCGTTCCAGTGTTTCAGCTCTATCTCTGTTGCAAGCATGCCCCGACTGAGGCACAGGATGCGTTGCAGGAGGGGCGCCTCTCGCTCCGCCAGGAGGCGCTCGCCCTCCTCTTCCACTTCTCCGTCTGCAATCTCTTTGCCCTCTGAAAATATCTTCCATGGCCGCCAATTACGCTCTGGACGCAGGCTCGACTCGCCCTCTGGGGATGCGATGCCCGCTCAGTCTCACATAGCTCTCTTTTCGTTCGATCGCGCCCTTAATCGACCTAGAGTTATAGTCGCCATCTCTGTTGTTTTCATGGAAGAGCCCTCGCCTGAAATCCCTCCGGAAGATCTTGCTCCTGTCGATGGCGCCAACCCGGCAGCTGTGCGGCTTGACTCGAGGGTTCAGACTAGCGCGCGCAGGGAGGTAATGCCAGAGGTTTCGGCTCGTGGTCCACCCCTTCAGATGGAAACGTCTTCTGAGGTCCTTCCCAATGATGAACGCTCTCACGCCCAAGGCGCACCAGCTGACTTCGGTTGCAGGGTTGAGGAGGTCGCTCCGGATGAATAACTCGACCTTTTTTCTTGTTTCTCAGGTTCTTGCTCTGCCCTCTCTGAGGGATTGTCATGCTGTTCTTATGTTTCCTACAGTTTTGGTCCTTTTTTGTCAGCGACCAGTCTTAGTTATTACAGTGGTCTAGTTTTGTCATGGTCCAGTTAATCTGCTATATAATGTATATGTTTTCAGTTTTCAGTCAAAGCTACCCAGGTCCAATCCCCTGCACAGGATTTTTTCTGTTGAAGGTTCCTCCGGCTGGTTTCCCTCCAGAAGGGCAGCCATAAACTAGTCTTGGTCTGTTCGAATTGCCTCCTCGTAGGCACTGATGTACTATATTTCCCTCTGTTAATAGATTACTCTAACTTAGAAAAAAAAAAAAACTCAGCAGTAGGGGAATAGTGTGGAAAAATGCTTTGCGCTCCATTGTACAGTTTGACAGGGAGTTAATAAGAGATGCAGCTCTAATTTGTGGGATCCATGTGGTATGAGATTTGGCATTTGTTTCTTTCTCTGTGTTCATATGTAAATTGTTATGTTTCACCATTCATTCATAAACATCCCTTTTTGAATGCTTTCAAGATAGAAAGGTAGAATCCATTTTTATGCTCTACCTTGGGAAATCATTCATATTCTGTGTTTCTCTTTTGTTTGAAAAGGATCCATCTATTGTGCCCTTTTCAGCTCCTCACCAGTCTCTCCATTCCATCTTATTTCAACTTGATTGCTAAATATCTTGCCTATATTGCCCCATGAAATACCCTGTGTCCTGATTTGATTCCCAAGTTTCATACTGTCCCTTTTGTCCCACACATCCATGAAAATTCATTCATTTTATTAAAATTCTTTCCTATAATTTTACCTAGCCTAATATCAGTCCATTATTGTATTTTGTTGAATATCAATTTTATGGAGAGAGCCCTCTCCTGTCCTTGTAGGGCTAGCTACAAGGCTGAGCGTGGTTTAGTTGTTACCCTGTTTTTCCCTTTTCAGCCTGGGGTCTAGATTAGGTGCTAACAGGTACCATCAGGCTTACTAACTAACCATTAACCCAAAGAAATAGGTGCACATCCACTCGATGCCACCCTCCCAACCAAACATCAACACAAAGTTTTGTCCCAATGTATTTCGAAGAAATGATTCACTCACAAAGCATCATCACACCTTGATCCAATAGATCAAGAATAACCAATCTCTCCCAATCAAACTAATTGGTAAAAAACATGCTATCAAAACCTTTGAGAGATTCACCTATACAAACAAAACCCCAATCAACAATACATATTCAAGTATATAATCAAAGCAAACCTACGGGGTTTCGATGTCACTCTTCAGATAATTTTGGTAGGACTATGAGTTGAATCTTTGAGAGAAGATTCCTCATACACTTTCCTTTCCTTCCCTAATTTTCATGTAGCAACATATTATTCAATCGGATCTTACTTTCCTTCTTACAATAGTACCAAAAATTTCTCCAATCATTGATATGATTCTTACTCATGGTATTCACTAAGACTTACGGTTGTTAGACCTAGTCTAGTGCATGACACATGAGGTAGAGAACCATAACCATTTCTTCTTTTATCCAGGCTCCCTTTTAATCTAGGGAGATCAACTTCTTCTTTTAGGTGTTGGAGAATATTTTATGGCTTCCATCCTTCATCATAGTTATCAGGTTCTCATCTTTATGATGTACCTGCACAACTTTAGACAACAAGAAAAACCAAAACTATAGAATCATAAATTTATCCATATCAGAATCACAAAATATTTTTCAACTTTATACATATTAGATACCCAAACATGAGACATATACTCTTCAAAAATTTTACTAGGGACTTTTATCATAAACCCTAGACTACTTCACAATGTATTTCATTCTACCTAGGGTTTCAATGTTTCTTTCAAACGTATAATATAACTTGCTACAACATTTAGTAAACCATAGAACCAATATATATTTACAAGATATCTAACAACCTTTAGAATTCACATGTTACAATTTCCACTAGGGATTCATACAAATCCTAGATTTCATACAAAATATTCAATCAAGATTGATTACAACTCATACATTGTCTTTCACTAGAGTTACTTGCATACCCTAGATTTCAAATGAATTCTCAAAACATATCATGAAGAGCTTCTACTAGGGTTTAATGTAAAAACTGTAATTCAATAAACACATCGTGA
This sequence comes from Pinus albicaulis, assembly GCA_034641835.2. Taxonomy (NCBI): domain Eukaryota; kingdom Viridiplantae; phylum Streptophyta; class Pinopsida; order Pinales; family Pinaceae; genus Pinus; species Pinus albicaulis. The sequence goes on from CM076581.1 coordinate 1,712,765,646, forward strand.
GTAACTTCTACTAGAGTTCGATGTACACCCTAGATTTTCCATTTATAAATTCTCATCATACATTATATAGATTCAAATGAACATACATACTAGAGAATTTAATCATTACAAGGATTTATTTATAGACCCTAGAATTTTCAATCATCATCTTATACTTTCAAACTTTGACTAAGGTTTGTTTCAAAACCCTGTATTCTTAGGACCATTCGAAAATAGGTCAACACAAATATCTAGGAAATCACCATTATAAGCACATCATATGTTAGTCAACATTAATAAATTAGACATATATATTTTCCTAGACTAGGCTATGGATATAATAAAAAAAACATACACCTATGGTTTCATTCCTAGGACTTTTCATAACAAGGATTTTACATGTTAGACCTACCCAAAACCTATGGTTTCGATTCATTGTCAAAGAAAACCCTTATTATATTAGACTTCATAGTTTCGGTATTTTGAACAACATCATTTTAACTCAATCAAGGCTAGAGCTTCCGTGATCATATCAAAATCCCAAATTCAACAATGTCAAATAACAACTTCTTCATAGATATCCCTAAATAGGTTTAAGGTTTCGCACATTATCAACATACCCTTAGTTTAGGGTTTTATATAGAACCTCCTTAAGGTTCTATTTATATAAGCAATAAGAGGTGTATAAGGTGTGTAGATTCATCAGTGATGAATCATCCCAAACAAGAATCCTTTTAGGATTCAATAGAGCTAGACATAGCAACAACTAGTAACATAAAGATGGATATTTCAAGAGAGTAACAAGACTTTATATTTTAATACATAACTTAAATACTTTGACAAGCATTTTGACTTGTGTGGCCTTCTTATTTGATCCTTGAAGCCTTCTCCATGATTCTTCAACATCCAACAGATTGATTCCTAGACAAGGAATAGAGGTAGACAAGTGATTAGTATTTAATATAATCAAAATATTAAATAAGTATATGAAGACAAATAGAGGGAATGAGATACTTGTCTTGAGGAGGAGTTGTGGGATCCCTCCTAATATTGAGGGAAAAACTAAAACTTATAAAACAAAGAAATACATTTCCAAGAAGATGTTAAAATTATACTACATAAAATATACAAATGAAATATAAGGAGAAGGGGCTTAGTAGTGCAAGTCCCTTAAATATTCTTCGGGATTTGATTTCTTGGGTGATGACGTTTCTTCAGCCATGTTAGCATAGTCTCTATATTTTTTCTTTCTCCTAGGGTTTCCAGGGAAATCACCCCTATAACGTCCCATCTTGTGACAATGATAACACTCAATTTTGGATACATCAACCTTCTTCTTTTGCGCCGCTCTTCCTGAATCTTCCTTTATGATGAGCAACATAAGCATTTGAAACTTCTTCATTGTTGGTTACCATGGAGACTCTTAATTCTTCTTGACTGCATGTTGTCCATATCTCCTCAAAGGTGGGTGTTTCTTTCCAGTTGTTGAGAGCTAAAGAAAATGAAACAATCCAATTCCTTGGCTACCTTACAATGAATAAAATTATGGGTAATACATGAATCAATAAACACTATTACCTTTTTCTTCTTGATATGTCCATCTATCTTGAGAGTTTGAGGAGCAGTAATTCCTGCCAATGCATTACACGATATGGTTGGAATCATTTCTTCTTCTTATAGAGTTGGTTCCTGGTGTATATCCTCTTATTTTGAAGTTTCTTGTTCATCTTCTTCCTCCTCTTCACAATCTATGCAAAATAATTTCTTCTCAGCACACTTATGACCTTTAGTGTATTTGCTATCACAACTGTAGAAAATCCCTTTTGCTCTTTTTTCTTCCAATTTTTGTGGTGTCAACCTTGTAGATTGTGGAAGTCTAGGATTAACGACACTTCCATCTTTATAGATGTGAGTGGCAGGATTCCTTGTCGCCATAATTTTACATTCAATTTTTCTTTCCAAACTGAATGCCTTCTCCAATGAATCAGGTTCCCAAATGCGAACCTCATGTTGGATGTTATCCTTTAAAGTACCTATGAAGACATCAATCCTGTGTTCCTCTGGAATATCAGTTACCCTTATATTCAAATTTTGGAATTCCTCAATGTGCTCCACCACTGAACCCTTTTGTTTGAGATTTATCAATTCGCTAAAAAAAGTGTTTCTCTTTGTATCCTCATAATGTGCTATCATTTCCTCCGTAAAAATTGACCAAGTGACAATTTTTTTATGGGAACAAAGCCATCAATACCATACAAATGTATTTTGTTCTAAATATAATGTTGCAATGTGTACCTTTTGTGTGTTTTGCACATTATTGAGATCAAAATATTGCTCCATCTATAGTATCCATGTTACGGCATCCTTTAAATAAAACTTCTTCATATCGATATTTGGAATATGGTGGGTCTTCAATCCAACATTAGAGTTTATGAAATCACAATTAAAATTTATTTTGTTCTCATCATGAGTTTCCTCTACTATCTTTCCACCATTAGGAATCATTTCTTGTATCAACCTTGTCATCAAACCTTCCATGTCTGCTTTTAGATTATTCTTCATGTCTTCCATGTTGGCTTTCATTTTTTCATCGATCTAAGCTTCCATGTCATCCATCTTAGCTTCCATGCCAGCTTCCATACCATCCATCTTAGCTTCCATGTCATTCTTCAAACCATCCATCTTAGCTTCCATGACTTTCTTCAAACCATCCATCCTAGCTTCCATGCCTTTCTTCAAACCATCCATCTTAGCTTCCACGCCTTTCTTCAAAACATCCATTTCATTTTTTGTTGCTCTCCGCGAGAGAAAAATTTGGTGCACTTGCTCTTGTAATTTTTATATGTCATGTTGCACTTCTTCCTCTTCATGAGTCATAGTAGAGCCTTTTGAAGGCTTAATGGGTTTTGAATTATTTTTAGGTGGAATTTTAGAACCAAATACTAATATCTATGCTTCAATATGCCCTTGGAATCACTTGAAACTGATTTCTCAAACAAGACTTATGCAGTTTGGAAAAGCAAAATACACACATTTTCTTGCTTTTGAGGAGCTTGATATTGAAACTGAATTATCTCTGTGATTTAGGATCTTCAATATCTGAAATTTGGTCCTGTATTATTCCTTTGAATATTCTTTCGAATGCCACATGTCTAACCTCATTTCGATTCTTCAAGGAAAATCTATGCCCAATCTCCCACAATGACCTAATTATGGACTGGTTTAGTAGAGAAAACTTTTACGGTGTTCCACGTGTCATTATTTCCTCCTTTTATCTCAAATTGATAAAAAGGAAACTACGGTCCGTGCACTTGTAGCCACTTCTTACAGAATTCAAATCCAATGCTCAGAGATAGATTTATGACGATTTTCCCACGATCACCTATTTGAGATGAAATTCGAGAGCTTGAAAAACCTTAACTTCCACACATCATATCTCGAAAATATTGCGAACAACGATGTAAAATTTTTACACGAAATTCCTTAGGATTTCCACTCCATCTCTTCTTCCATGGCTAGCTCCCACTTCTTCCTACTTTCAACCTGCATTGCTTCTTCATAACATTCAGGTTCGCCAGAATAAGTCAGCAGTAAATAATATAATGAAGGAGAGTATCATTCAGGGGGTCTACTTATCCTGGTAGACCTTCTAACACCACTTTCAGGTGTTTGAGGTGCCTGTTGCTGTTGTGGTGGTTGCTGCTGCTGTGGTTGTTAATTATTATTATTTTCAGGCACCTTTACTTTTTCAGTTATCTAATCAAGAACCGTGTATTCCTTGCTTTCTTTTTCCTGTTTCTTTTCTTGCAATTGATTCTTATACAAGACCTTTTCATTGAATATTACATCTCTACTCCTAATTATTTTGTGATTTTCATAATCATATAAGCGATAACCAAAATAATTAACTTCATATCCAATAAAGGTACATTTCTTTGAATTTGCCTCAAGCTTTGTTCTATTTTCTTTATTAATATGGACAAAGGCCTCACAACCAAAAGGCTTTAAAAAAGAGTAGTTTACCTTTTTACCTGTTAATGCTTCCTCTGGAATACCACCATCCAAGGAACTTGAAGGCCCTCTGTTTATTAGATAAATAGCAGTATCTACAGCATCTGTCCAAAATTGTAAAGGCAATCCTACATGCAATTTCATGCACCTTGCACGCTCCATGATTGTTCTGTTCATCCTTTCTGACACACCATTTTCTTGTGGTGTTCTTGGAACTGTCTTCTCTCTACGAATTCCATGCTCTGAACAGTACCTATCAAACTCTTTTCTACAATATTCACCTCCATTGTCTGATCTGAGAGACTTCAACTTCTTTCCTGTCTCAATCTCAACCAAAGCTTTCCATTTCTTGAAAGTATCAAATACATCAGAATTATTTTGAATACAGTAAATCCAAGTTTTTCTAGTTGCATCATTAATAAACGTAACATAATAGTGAGAGCCACCGAGAGATGATACCTGAGCAGGTCCCCATACATATGTATGCACAAGATCCAATTTTCCGCTCTTCTTTTCTTTCCCAACTTTGAGAAATCTAACTCTCTTTTGTTTTCCATAAATGAAATTTTCACAGAAATCCAAATCAACATTCTTCAAACCTGGCAACAAATTTCTTTAGTGAAGAATCTTCATCCCCTTCTCACTCATGTGTCTGAGCCTATGATGCCATAATGCTGCATCTGATCCTTTGGAAGTTAAAGCATTAACAGAGTTAGAAATACCATTGCATAAATACAATGTACCAACCTTTTTTCCCTTTTGCTATTACTGTGGCTCCTTTGGTGAACCAGGGCTCCTTTGGGTGACCTTCCAAGTGACCTTCCAGCTTTATCTCAGAAAGATGTCATACCAACCTCACCACCCACTGCTCCCGTTGAAATCAGTTTTTTCTGATATGGGTAGATGTATGCCATGTCTACCTCCTTTAATAGCCATTAGTTTCCATTCTGCTGTTTTACAAGAACCTTACCCATTCCAACAATTTTACAGGGTTTATCATCACCCAAACGGACTTGTCCAAAATCTCCTTGAACATAGTCATGAAAATATTTCTTATCAGGTGTGACATGGAATGAGGCCCCTGAATCTACTATCCAGGAATTAGTAACATTTTCGAAAGCAAGAATCAAAGCATCTTGTAACACATCACCTATCACATTTGCTTCATGATTATTTTCTTATTGCGTGTCTCCTTCTTTTCCCTTTCGAGATCAACAGTCTTTCTTTAGGTGTCCTTTCTTTCTGCATTTCCAGCAAATTATCCCCGATCTGGACTTGGATCTACCTTTTCTCGATTTACTGTGATATCCTGAGTTCTTTCCTCTTTCCATTCTCCTTCCCCACGACTCTGCATTCAAACCATTACCCGATGTCTCACCAGAGATTTTCTGTAGCATTTCCTGCTAAGGATAGCACCAAGAACATCATCAAACTTTAAAGTACTAGATCCAGAGATAGAGTTACTAATGGCCATTACTAAACCATTCCAACTCTCTTGCAATGAGCACAAGAATAACAGAGCTCTAACTTCATCATCAAAGTTTACCCCTACAAGACTTAACTGACTGGTAACTGTATTTAAATCATTTAAATGGTCTGCAATAGATCCACCTTCCGACGTCTTCATATTAAATAATCATTTCATACGAAATACCTTGTTTGAGGCCAAGGGTTTTTCATATAGTTTTGCCAATTTCTGCATCAAAACCTCTGTTGTTGTTTCCTTCGAAATATTGAAGGCAACTGATGCCGCAAGGCACAACGGTACTGTTTCGAGTGCCTTTCTATCGAAAATGTTCCATTTCGCGTCTGTCATGGCCGCCGAATTCTTTGTTTTTCTGCTCAATGGTAGGTACAGATCTTTTTGATACAAATAAACTTCCATTTGCATCTTCCATAGCGGGAAGTTTTTTCCGTTAAATTTCTCGACCCTAAACTTACCATCTTCCGCCATTGCTCTCACTCGAACCAGGAACCCCTCTTTCCTGCGATTTTATTAGCCAAATATACCTTCGGCTCTGATACCAGTTGTTAGAAAATTATATATTATGGAGCAATGCAACACATAAAATATGCGTAAAATACAAGCACACAAAACACATAAAACCAGAGAGACACAGATATACGTGCTTCACCCAGTTTGGGCTACGTCCACCCCGAACAGCCAGTCCTTCCTTTCTATTATCCAGCAAAATAAATAGACAAAACCTACAGTAGATCCACTATAATATCCTCTATTCTCTCTCACAGTCTCCTTATCTATTTCCCGCTCAGAGAATACACATGTAATACACAGTCGCAATACAATACCCTCATACCAAGAGAGGGGTTGCCTTCTAGGGAAAAAAACCCTAAACTAAACATAGCTTCTACCGTCAGATCATCCGCCTAATGAACGACCCAGATTGACTAGAAATTACTATTCTTTTACAAAGAAATTTTACATATGTTTTTAGCTTGGCCACCAGACCCCCCATCCGGGGGGTCAGCCCCCCTGGACCTCGTGGGGGGGACAAGTCCCCCCAGCACCCCCCCTCTGCAAGGGTGTATAGTTTTCCTGGGGTATACATCAAGCTAAAACAAGGATCTCTGAATCAGGATGAAAATCAGGCTCCACACCCAACAATCTCCCACTTGGAGACTGATTGTAGCAACTCCACCGCTAATTCATTTGTTGGACAATGACTCCTCTTTGGACCTGGCTGTTTCTCATCTTCATCATCATCTTTGAAGACCAATTGAAACTGAGCACATTCTTAGTTTCTCCCTGGTTACAACTTTTGTTAGCATATCTGCAGGATTCTGGCTAGTGTGTATCTTTTCCAGCTTCAACTCTCCATCTTCCAATACTGACCGTATGAAATGGTACTTAAGATGTATGTGTTTAGTCCTGGAATGAAATGTTGAGTTCTTTGCAAGATGAATAGCACTTTGGCTATCACTGTATAGTGTGCCCATATCATGCTTCTTACCCAATTCATCCATAAACCTTTGTAACCAAATAATTTCTTTACTAGCCTCTGTAGCAGCAACATACTCGGCTTCTGTTGTTGAAAGTGCAACAACACTTTGGATTTTTGAAACCCAACTGACAGTTGTTCCACCTACAGTAAATACATATCATGTAGTGCTCCTCCTATTATCTCTGTCACCTGCCATATCTGCATCAACATATCCCTGTAGAGCAATGTTTGAACCACCAAAGCATAATGCTTGATTTGTGGTACCTCTCAAATATCTGAGAATCCATTTTACTGCCATCCAATGTTCTTTTCCCGGATTATTCATGTACCTGCTTACAACTCCCACTGCATGTGCAATATCAGGCCTTGTGCAGACCATTGCATACATTAAGCTTCCAACTGCTGATGCATATGGAACTTTAGAAATATAATCCATGTCTTCTTGGGTCTTTGGGCACATCTCCTTACTAAGTTTGAAATGGCTAGCAAAAGGTGTACTAACTGGTTTTGCATTGTGCATATTAAATCTTTTCAACACCTTTTGTATGTACTCATTATGAGACAGTGTTAATTTTCGATTTTTCCTATCTCTGGTTATTCTCATACCAAGGATCTGTTTTGCAGCTCCCAAATCCTTCATTGCAAATGAATTTTCCAATTTTTGTTTGAGAACATTTATTTCTTGCATGTTAGACCCTGAAACAAGTATGTCATCTACATACAATAAAAATATCATATAGCTGCCATCATTTTGCTTTTTCAGATAAACACAATGATCAGAGTGACATCTAGTATAACCTTGTTCAGACATAAACTTGTCAAATTTTAGATACCATTGCCTTGGAGCCTGTTTTAAGCCATACAAACTCTTCTTTAACCTGCACACCAATTTTTCTTTCCCTTTGACCTCATATCCTTATGGTTGCTGCTGTAAGGATTCTAGACACCACATATCTCCACAATGGTATGATATTGTCCACTTTGGGCCTAAGCCCTCATGGCTTTGCTTATGGGCTTTACCCCAAAAGGCCTCATACCAATGGAGATATTTGTCCATCCTTATATACCCATGATCCTCCCCACTTCTAGTCAATGTGGGACTTTGGTCGTATACCCAAAAATCCTCCCCTCGAACAAAGGACCATCGAGCCTCCCCTCAAACGATTATCCATCCGTCCACTCTCTACCAACCAGGATTATCCGCTCCAATGCGTTGGAAGCACACGCCTTACATGGAGCACCACCTGCCTCGAGAGCTTGCTCTATCCCAGGTCAACTCCTCTTCACCGTGTTGGGACCAGGACACGTCCATGAAGAATCCGGAGCATACCGCCTGTCTAACCGAGCTCATCCATGGATCCCATCATGATATTACCGGGGCCCACCACCTTCGTTCGACATTCGAGGATTCATCCACTTCGCTAACTTCGGGGCATGGCTCTGATACCACTTGTAAGGATTCTGGACACCACATATCTCCACAATGGTATGATATTGTCCACTTTGGGCCTAAACCCTCATGGCTTTGCTTATGGGCTTTACCCCAAAAGGCCTCATACCAATGGAGATATTTGTCCATCCTTATATACCCATGATCCTCCCCACTTCTAGTCAATGTGGGACTTTGGTCGTATACCCAACAGCTGCATGTATATCTCTTCCTCCAAATCTCCATGGATAAATGATGTCTTTACATCTAATTGTTCAAGATGTAAATCTTCCACTGCTACAAGACTTAAGATAGTTCTGATTGAAGTCATCTTAACAACAAGAGAAAATATTTCATCAAAATCAATACCTTTCTTCTGTGCAAACCCCTTCACCGCAAGTCTTGCTTTGTACCTTTGTTTTCCTCCATCTTCTTCCTTCAGCCTGTAAACCCATTTATTCTGCAATATTTTTTTACCTACATGCAACTTGACTAAGTCCCAAGTCTGGTTATGCATTAAGGATTCCATCTCTTCTTCCATGGATAGCTCCCACTTCTTCCTACTTTCAACCTGCATTGCTTCTTCATAACATTCGGGTTCACCATAATCAGTCAGCAATAAATAATATAATGAAGGAGAGTATCGTTCAGGGGGTCTACTTATCCTGGTAGATCTTCTAACACCACTTTCAGGTGTTTGAGGTGCCTGTTGCTGTTGTGGTGGTTACCACTGCTGTGGTTGTTGATTATTATTATTTTCAGGCACCTTTACTTTTTCAGTTATCTCATCAAGTACCGTGTATTCCTTGATTTCTTTTTCTTGTTTCTTTTCCTGCAACTGATTCTTATACAAGACCTTTTCATTGAATATTACATCTTTGCTCCTAATTATTTTGTGATTTTCATAATCATATAAGAAATAACCAAAATCATTAACACCATATCCAATAAAGGTACATTTATTTGATTTTGCCTCAAACTTTGTTCTATTTTCTTTATTAATATGGACAAAGGCCTCACAACCAAAAGGCTTTAAAAAAGAGTATTTAACCTTTTTACCTATCCATGCTTCCTCTGGAATACCACCATCCAAGGAACTTGAAGGCCCTCTGTTTATTAGATAGACAGCAGTATCTACAGCATCTGCCCAAAATTGTAAAGGCAATCCTGCATGCAATCTCATGCACCTTGCACGCTCCATGATTGTTCTGTTCATCCTTTCTGACACACCATTTTCTTGTGGTGTTCTTGGAACTATCTTCTCTCTACGAATTCCATGCTCTGAACAGTACCTATCAAACTCTTTACTGCAATATTCACCTCCACTGTCTGATCTGAGACACTTCAACTTATTTCCTGTCTCAATCTCAACCAAATTTTTCCATTTCTTGAAAGTATCAAATACATCAGATTTATTTTGAATACAATAAATCTAAGTTTTTCTAGTTGCATCATCAATAAACGTAACATAATAGCAATAGCCACCGAGAAATGATACCTGAGCAGGTCCCCATACATCTGTATGCACAAGCTCCAATTTGTCGCTCTTATTTTCTTTCCCAACTCTGAGAAATCTGACTCTCTTTTGTTTTCCATAAATGCAATTTTCACAGAAATCCAAATCAACATTCTTCAAACCTGGCAACAAATTTCTTGAGTGAAGAATCTTCATCTCTTCTCACTCATGTGTCCGAGCCTATGATGCCATAATGCTGCATCTGCTCCTTTGGAAGTTAAAGCATTAACAAAGTTAGAAATACCATTGCATAAATATAATGTACCAACCTTTTCACCTTTTGCTATTACCAGGGCTCCTTTGGTGACCTTCCAAGCTTTATCTGTGAAAGTTGTCACACAACCTTCACCACCTAACCGCCCTGTTGAAATCAGATTTTTCTTTAGATCTTGAACATGCCTTACCTCCTTTAATAGCCATTAGTTTCCATTCTGTTGTTTTACAAGAACCTTACCCATTCCAACAATTCTACAGGGTTTATCATAACCCAAACTGACTTGTCCAAAATCTCCTTGAACATAGTCTTGAAAATATTTCTTATCAGGTGTGGCATGGAATGAGGCCCCTGAATCTACTACCCAGTAATCAGTAACATTTTCGAAAGAAAGAATCAAAGCATCTTGTGACACATCACCTGTCACATTTGCTTCATGATTGTTTTCTTATTGCGCATCTCCTTCTTTTCCCTTCCGAGATCTACAATCTTTCTTTAGGTGTCCTTTCTTTCTGCATTTCTAGCACACTATCCCCGAATTGGACTTGGATCTGCCTTTTCTTGATTACTGCGATATCCTGAGCTCTTTCCTCTTTCCATTCTCCTTCCCCTAGACTCTGCATTCAAAGCATTACCCGATGTCTCACCGAAGCTTTTCCGTCGCATTTCCTCGCTAAGGATAGCATCGACAACATCATCAAACTTTAAAGTACTAGATCCAGAGATAGAGTTACTAATGGCCATTACTAAACCATTCCAACTCTCTGGAAATGAGCACAAGAATAACATAGCTCTAACTTCATCATCAAATTTTACCCCTATATAAATGAACTGACTGGTAACTATATTAAAATCATTTAAATGGTCTGCAACAGATCCACCTTCCGACATCTTCATATTAAATAATCGTTTCATAAGAAATACCTTGTTTGAGGCCGAGGGTTTTTCACATAGTTTCGCCAACGTCTGCATCAAACCCTCTATTGTTGTTTCCTTCAAAATATTGAAGGCGACTGACGCCGCAAGGCACAACCGTACTGTTCCGAGCGCCTTTCTATCGAGAATGTTCCATTCCGCGTCTATCATGGCCACTGACTTCTTTGTTTTTCCACTCAATGGTAGGTACATATCTTTCTGATACAGATAATCTTCCATCTGCATCTTCCACAGCGGGAAGTTTTGGCCGTTAAATTTCTTGACCCTAAACTTACCATCTTCCCCCATTGCTCCCACTCGAACTAGAAACCCTTCTTTCCTACGAGCTTATCAGCCAAATATACCTTCGACTCTGATACCAGTTGTTAGAAAATTTTATATTATGGAGCAATGCAACACATAAAATATGCAGAAAATACAAGCACAAAAAATACATAAAACCAGAGAGACACAAATATATGTGGTTCACCCAGTTTGGGCTACGTCCACCCCGAACAGCCAGTCCTTCCTTTCTATTATCCAGCAAAATAAATAGACAAAACCTACACCATATCCACTTTAATATCCTTTGTTCTCTCTCACAGTCTCCTTATCTATTTCCCGCTCAGAGAATACACATGTAATACACAACCGCAATACAATACCCTCATACCAAGAGAGGAGTTGCCTTCTAGGGAAAAAAACTATAAACTAAACATAAATTCTACCATCAGATCATCCACCTAATGAAAGGCCCAGATTGACTAGAAATTACTATACTTTTACAAGGCAATTTTACATATGTTTTTAGCTTCGGGGGTGCTTCCCCCGAAACCCCCGCCAGGGGACCACTGGCCACCGGACACCCCATCCGGGGGGTCAGCCCCCCGAACTCTGCGGGGGGTTCGGTCCCACCCCCCCCGGCTGAGGGTGTATAGTTTTCCTGGGGTATACATCCAGCTAAAACAAGGATCTCTGAATCAGGATGAAAATCAGGCTCCACACCCAACAATCTCCCACTTGGAGACTGAATGTAGCAACTCCACTGCTACTTCATTTGCTGGACAATGAATCCTCTTTGGACCTAGATGTTTCTCATCTTCATCATCATCCTTGAACACCAATTGAAACTGAGCACATTCTTAGTTTATCCCTGGTTACAACTTTTGTTAGCATATCTACAGGATTTTGGCTAGTGTGTATCTTTTCCAGCTTCAACTCTCCATCTTCCAATACTGACCGTATGAAATGGTACTTGAGATGTATGTGTTTAGTCTTGGAATGAAACACTGAGTTCTTTGCAAGATGAATGGCACTTTGGCTATCACTGTATAACGTGCCCATATCATGCTTCTTACCCAATTCACCCATAAACATTTGTAACCAAATCATTTCTTTACTAGCCTCTCTAGCAGCAACATACTCTGCTTCCGTTGTTGAAAGTGCAACAACACTTTGGATTTTTGAAACCCAACTGACAGTTTTTCCACCTAGAGTAAATACATATCCTGTAGTGCTCCTCCTATTATCTCTGTCACTTGCAATATCTGCATCAACATATCCCTGTAGAGCAATGTTTGAACCACCAAAGCATAATGCTTGATTTGTGGTACCTCTCAAATATCTGAGAATCCATTTTACTTCCATCCAATGTTATTTTCCTGGATTATTAATGTACCTTCTTACAACTCCCACTGCATGTGCAATATCACGCCTTGTGCAGACCATTGCATACATCAAGCTTCCAACTGCTGATGCATATGGAACTTTAGAAAAATAATCCATGTCTTCTTGGGTCTTTGGGCACATCTCCTTACTAAGTTTGAAATGGCTAGCAAAAGGTGTACTAACTAGTTTTGCATTGTGCATATTAAATCTTTTCAACACCTTTTGTATGTACTCATTCTGAGACAGTGTTAATTTTCGATTTTTCCTATCTCTGGTTATTCTCATACCAAGGATTTGTTTTGCAGCTCCCAAATCCTTCATTGCAAATGAATTTGCCAATTTTTGTTTGAGCACATTTATTTCCTACATGTTAGACCCTGCAACAAGCATGTCATCTACATACAATAATAATATAATATAGTTGCCATCATTTTGCTTTTTCAGATAAACACAATGATCAGAGTGACATCTAGTATAACCTTCTTCAGACATAAACTTGTCAAATTTTAGATACCACTGCCTTGGAGCCTGTTTTAATCCATATAAGCTCTTCTTTAACCTGCACAACAATTTTTCTTTCCCTTTGACCTCATATCCTTCTGGTTGCTTCATGTATATCTCTTCCTCCAAATCTCCATGGAGAAATGTTGTCTTTACATCTAATTGTTCAAGATGTAAATCTTCCGCTGCTACAAAACTTAAGATAGTTCTGATTGAAGTCATCTTAACAACAGGAGAAAATATTTCATCAAAATCAATACCTTTCTTCTGTGCAAACCCCTTCACCACAAGTCTAGCTTTGTACCTCTGTTTTCCTCCATCTTCTTCCTTCAGCCTATAAACCCATTTATTCTGTAATGTAGTTTTACCTGCAGGCAACTTGACTAAGTCCCAAGTATGGTTATGCATTAAGGAGTCCATCTCTTCTTCCATGGCTAGCTCCCACTTCTTCCTGCTTTCAACCTGCATTGCTTCTTCATAACATTCAGGTTCACCAGAATCAGTCAACAATAAATAATATAATGAAGGAGTGTATCGTTCAGGGGGTCTACTTATCCTGGTAGATCTTCTAACACCACTTTCAGGTGTTTGAGGTGCCTGTTGCTGTTGTGGTGGTTGTTGCTGCTGTGGTTGTTGATTATTATTATTTTCAGGCACCTTTACTTTTTCAGTTATCTCATCAAGAACTGTGTATTCCTTGCTTTCTTTTTCCTGTTTCTTTTCCTGCAACTGATTCTTATACAAGACCTTTTCATTAAATATTACATCTCTGCTCCTAATGATTTTGTGATTTTCATAATCATATAAGTGATAACCAAAATCATTAACACCATATCCAATAAAGGTACATTTCTTTGATTTTGCCTCAAGCTTTGTTCTATTTTCTTTATTAATATGGACAAAGACCTCACAACCAAAAGGCTTTAAAAAAGAGTAGTTTACCTTTTTACCTGTCCATGCTTCCTCTGGAATACCACCATCCAAGGAACTTGAAGGCCCTCTGTTTATTAGATAAACAGCAGTATCTACAGCATCTGCCCAAAATTGTAAAATCAATCCTGCATGAAATCTCATGAACCTTGCACGCTCCATGATTGTTCTGTTCATCCTTTCTGACACACAATTTTCTTGTGGTGTTCTTGGAACTATCTTCTCTCTACGAATTCCATGCTCTAAACAGTACCTATCAAACTCTTTGTTGTAATATTCACCTTCATTGTCTGATCTAAGACACTTCAACTTCTTTCTTGTCTCAATCTCAACCAAAGCTTTCCATTTCTTAAAAGTATCAAATACATCAGATTTATTCTGAATACAATAAATCCATGTTTTTCTAGTTGCATCATCAATAAAAGTAACATAATAACGAGAGCCACCGAGAGATGATACCTGAGCAGGTCCCCATACATCTGTATGCACAAGCTCCAATTTTTCGCTCTTCTTTTCTTTCCCAACTCTGAGAAATCTGACTCTCTTTTTTTTTCCATAAATGCAATTCTCACAGAAATCCAAATCAACATTCTTCAATCCTGGCAACAAATTTCTTGAGTGAAGAATCTTCATTCCCTTCTCACTCATGTGTCCGAGCCTATGATGCCATAATGCTACATCTGCTCCTTTGGAAGTTAAAGCATTAACAGAGTTATAAATACCATTGCATAAATACAATGTACCAACCTTTTCACCTTTTGCTATTACCAGGGCTCCTTTGGTGACCTTCCAAGATTTATCTGTGAAAGTTGTCACACAACCTTCACCTCCTAAATGCCCTGTTGAAATCAGATTTTTCTTTACATCTGGAACATGCCTTACCTCCTTTAATAGCCATTAGTTTCCATTCTGCTGTTTTACAAGAACCTTACCCATTCCAACAATTTTACAGGGTTTATCATCACCCAAACGAACTTGTCCAAAATCTCCTTGAACATAGTCATGAAAATATTTCTTATTAGGTGTGGCATGGAATGAGGCCCCTGAATCTACTACCCAGGAATCAGTAACATTTTCGAAAGAAAGAATCAAATCATCTTGTAACACATTACCTGTCACAATTGCTTCATGATTGTTTTCTTGTTGCGTGTCTCCTTCTTTTTCCTTCCGAGATCTACAGTCTTTCTTTAGGTGTCCTTTCTTTCTGCATTTCTAGCACACTATCCCCGATTTGGACTTGGACCTGCCTTTTCTTGATTTACTGCGATATCCTGAGCTCTTTCCTATTTCCATTCTCCTTCCCCACAACTTTGCATTCAAAGCATTACCTGATATCTCACCGGAGCTTTTCCGTCGCATTTCCTCGCTAAGGATAGCACTGACAACATCATCAAACTTTAAAGTACTAGATCTAGAGACAGAGTTACTAATGGCCATTACTAAACCATTCCAACTCTCTCGAAATGAGCACAAGAATAACAGAGCTCTAAATTCATCATCAAAGTTTACCCCTACAGAACTTAACTGATTGGTAGCTGTATTAAAATCATTTAAATGGTTTGAACCATATCCACCTTCCAACATCTTCATATTAAATAATCGTTTCATAAGAAATACCTTGTTTTAGGGCGAGGGTTTTTCATATATTTTCTCCAACGGCTGCATCAAACCCTCTTTTGTTGTTTCCTTCTAAATATTGAAGGCGAATGACGCCGCAAGGCACAACCGTACTATTCCAAGTGCCTTTCTATCGAGAATCTTCCATTTCGCATCTGTCATGGCCGCCGGCTTCTTTGTTTTTCTGCTCAATGGTAGGTATAGATCTTCCTAATATAGATAATCTTCCAATTGCATCTTCCACAGCGGGAAGTTTTGGCCGTTAAATTTCTCGTCCCTAAACTTACCATCATCCGCCATTTCTCCCACTCAAGCTAGGAAACCTTCTTTCCTGCGAGTTTATCAACCAAATATACCTTCGGCTCTGATACCAGTTGTTAGAAAATTATATATTATGGAGCAATGCAACACATAAAATATGTCGAAAATATAAGCACACAAAACACATAAAACCAGAGAGACACAGATATATGTGGTTCACCTAGTTTGGGCTCCATCCACCTCGAATAACCAGTCCTTCCTTTCTATTATCCAGCAAAATAAATAGAAAAAACCTACAGCAGATCCACTGTAATATCCTCTGTTCTCTCTCACAGTCTCCTTATCTATTTCCCGCTCAGAGAATACACATGTAATACATAGCCGCAATTCAATACCCTCATACCAAGAGAGGGGTTGCCTTCTAGGGAAAAAAACCCTAAACTAAACATAACTTCTACCATCAGATCATCCACCTAATGAACGGCCCAGATTGACTAGAAATTAATATACTTTTATAAGGAAATTTTACATCTGTTTTTAGCTTTGGGGGCGCTGCCCCTGAAACCCCCACCGGGGGACCACTGGCACTCGGACCCCCCAGCCAGGGGATCAGCCCCCTCGGACCCCACAGGGGGGAAAAGCCCCCCCCACACCCCCCTGCTGCAAGGGTGTATAGTTTTCCTGGGGTATACATCTAGCTAAAACAAGGATCTCTGAATCAGGATGAAAATCAAGCTCCACACCAAACAGAACCAAGATCTGAAACTTTTACACGTCGTTCCTCAGGATTTCGGGTTCACTATGTTAACATTTCATCTTATGAACCTGCGTAGCGAAACGCCAGAATCCAAAGCTATGATACCAAATGTTATGAAACCAACTCCAAAAATAGAAGAAAAGAGAGATCAACGCCTTGTAAATAATCCACTTCGAGGGGGAAACCTCGTTTAAATTACATAAATGAATAATTATTGGATGATACAAATGACAAAACCTCCTTCTATATATAGGAGTATATGGGGTCACCATATAATCCTAACTGAGCTAACAATAATAATGTAAGGGCACAATAATAACAATATTGGGGTTACAGGGGTACAACAATAACAATAAAGGGGCTACACTAACAACAATAAGGGACTACCCTAGTATGATAGGGACCTAACAAAAGGAAAATAATACTAGAACTAAAAATAATTCTAGAAACAAGGACCGAGGAGTTGAGAAATTGAGCAATTACTAAATACCTCATTAAATGGAATAATCTACCAATGGAAGAAGTTATTGTTGGTAGGCTAAATTGCCTTATTTTAACCCCTTTCCTACTTCAAATTCACAACCTAAGACTTCTGTTTTAACCTCGTAACCTCCTCATTCCCGCACTATTCCAAGAATCGTGTCTATTCCTGCACTAGCTTTGTATTTTCATATTTAAGGTTTGTAATGGACTTAATTAATTATTTTTATAGATTTTATACCTTTAATATTATTTGCAACTAATATTTTATTTCGTAAAGTATTTGGTAAGCAGCGTATTAATCATTTCGTTAGTATGGTCGAGTGCAGATAGGATTCCTGCATCACTGGAAGTTCCTACACCTCCGTGACAACTCACCACCTAACGCAGATATCTAGTTCAAAATCGGTCATCTCGAGTTGGGCTTGGAGCGGAGATAAGTTAGGAAGATGATAAAGATTAGTTCTCCAACCGAATGTTTAGTTTAGTATTTCGTTACAGCCGAAAGGTTTAGATTCTAACGTTGTTGTAATTTTGTTATGGTCACAGACCTAAAAGGATGTATATAATGTAGAATGTATATAGGAGGTAGCTAGCGATAGCGATACTACTGGTGAGCCCTGATATTGCACCAAGAGTGTTGCAACTTCTAGAGGCTGCCCTACTTTACTTTATCAACTCGGGGTTCGTACAAACTTGGAGGTGACAGTGCTATATACACAGAAGATGGATTCTACTCATGTCATCCTCTTCTTCTCTATGAAAGGGTGCTACTTATAGGGGTTCTCAGTGAAGTCTGTGACACTTCAATGAAACTAAAATAAATTGCAGAAAGGAAATGTGAGAAAGGAAACTAAACTAAATTGTTGAAAATAAATGACAGGAAAGGAAACTAATTTAACTTGCTGAAAATAAATGGCAGAAAAGAAACTAATTTAAATCACACTTAACTTGGCCAATCGGCTAAACACGCCCTACTTATCTTATGATCTATCTACCATGCTTCTATCCATGCAGCTAAGTAATCCATGACTTAATTCTAATTGAAAAGTGTTGATTGTAGACCAGAGGGAAAGGGCTAAAGATGCTAATGGAAGGCTTAACACACGAAACAAGGCTCAAACGAGTGAAAAAGGTGTTTGGACTTTATTAAAGCACATACTATTGCAAATGAAAAGTGTGCCATGGCAGAATTGCAATGGAGGGACGAAAGTGCGATATGCGATATCGGTTCAGGAGGCAGATGCGATAACAATATCACAATCAGTGTTGGGAGTGGGAAGTGTTAACGGGAACCGCATGAAAATGTGATTTGCGATTTTTGTAAGTCTTAAAAGGAAAAAGGGAAAAGGTTGTGAAATGTGATGGGTGACGTGGCAAAGGAGGGCCGATGGCGGAGTATGACAGCTATATCGCAATCGACGTTGGGAGCGGAATGTGTTACGAGAACCAAATGAAAAATTTGATTTGTGATTTGCAATGTGGCGGAATATGGAGAATTATCGCAATCAGCATTTGGAGCGATAAGTGTTTACGGGAACAAAATGAAAAATGTGATTTGTGATTTGCAATGTGGCAGAGTATGGAGAATTATCGCAATCGGCATTTGGAGATTTAAGTGTTAACATGAACCAAATGAAAAGTGCAATTTGTGATTGCGGTAAGTCTTAAAGGAAAGAGAGAAAAGGTTGTGAAATGAAATTATGAAAAGGAATTGCGGTAAGTATTAAAGGAAAAAGGGTAAGGTTGATTTCTAAAGGATTTTCGACTGTTTTCGTTAATAATCAGCAAAGGTAAGGTAAAAGGAAAATAAAAAAAGAGCTACAGAACGGAAAAGAAAGGGGAGAAGAGATCTTGTGAGATGCGAAGTGTGATAAGTGGGAATTTCAAGGAGAAAGGCGGAGGTCAAACTTTTAATGGTATTTGTGAATAAAAAGGGTGCGACAGCTGTTAAGGAGAGAAGAAGAAGGGAATAGAAGGCGAAACAATAGTGTTCGGGCATGAAATAAATGTTGGAAAATGAAGCGGGACGACTTGATGAATTTTTCTCGGACTGCTGATCCTCATTCCTGCAATTAAACCTGCTAATTCATGCATGAAAATAGAAAAAATGCGTGATAAAAAAAGTGAACAGAAAGCATTTTTTTTGGCCTATGGGGAGGTCAAACCTTCTCGAACTCTATTGACAGAGACGAGAGGAGAATTCTTGACCATAACTTTTGGATTTTTCCTTTAATCTATTACTCTTGTAAGAAAATGAAGAACTACAACAACAAAGTGAAATCAAAAACTAAACAACAATGAAAATATCAGAAGAAGAACTAAATAAATAACAGAAAAAAAAACTATATAAATGATAGAAAGGAAAGAATTAAACATCAGAGAAGTTGAGGCACATGGATTGGGCCCTAACCCATGAGCGTCAATCCATGAAACTAGATCAGTAAAACTACATCTGCCTACTCATTTCATTACAAAAAATACAGTCTTATTACATCCCGAAGGTCTTAAACAATAAAATCCTAATAGAATGGAAAATAATGGCATGGGATGGAATGGAATGCAAATGGAATAGAAATGGAATCGACTAGCATTGAATGGATCGGAAAATCGACTGGAATCGACCCCAATTGGCTCTTGATCAAATTTATTTATCCTCAAGGGCATCTACCAAAAACTCCCTAGAAAATAGTGATTGAGTCCACTTCGACTCCAAGTAAACCATAGATTGAGTGCACATCATCTTCAGTTTTCTTGCTTGCCTTTGATAGTTAAGTAGGGTGGACAAACCCTTTGAATCTCTCCAAGGTTTCTCAATATTTTCCTAATATTGTGCTCATTTATTTTTCAATCTTGATCTTCCAGTGGCAAGGAGAAAGTCCCTAAATTATATCCTTCTCCAAATCTGCATAATCTGCCAAATATTCTCACAATATTCTACAAAAATAACCAATATTAGGCACAAATATGCAATTACCTTTAAACCTTCCTAAGAAAATATTAAAGCATAAGAAAACACTATTAAGTGTATAAGGAGAGATTTAATTTATCTTTTATGTGCATAAGGAAGGTTAGATGGGCCTTATTTTATGTCTAATTTAGAGGCCCATCAGCTACTATGATTTTGGTAATTGTTATTTTGCTGGTATCACCCTCGTTCTGCGCTAGATGTGATTTCACCATGTAAATTTGATGATTTATAAATATAATATAAGGGACTACGCCATCTCATTTTAATTCCGCTTTTTAAATCTATGTTGATGCGTTGCTGAAACTGATTTTCCAAGTTTCCTAAACAGGGAAACGAGCTGGTTGGCTAGGGCCCAGCCAACCTAGCTCGTCCTCCCTCTCATTTTCTTTCTTTTCAAAGGTATGTTAATCTCATTTGAATGAAAATCATGAATTAAGTAGATATTTCAATTCTTTCACAAAGTTCAGTTTTGATTTCATTTACAGTTGTTGCGTGACAGATCTGTGGTGTGCATGCATAACTAAGTTTGATTTTACCTGATGTAATTTTGTTTTCAAAGTTTAGTTCATTTATGCGTGGATCATGCAAGCACGTTTTCCTGTACTAGTGCATTTCCAGTTCTGCAATTCAATTCCTTTGGTTCATTACAACAAATCCTTTCTGTTTCTTTTCTTTCATAAAGATCTTGATGCGTTTTTTCAAGTGATTATTCATTTCTAGACAGAATTATTTTTAATTTCAAGAGTTAAAACTTAAGGATTAAAGGTGCTTTGATAATTAAAGAACAAACGTTGTTATAATGCATGGATTAGTACCTGTAGTCTACACTCTTAACGAAAGGATCAAACTTCACATTAAATTATTAGGTGAACCTTTCTAAATTAAAAAGATTAAAGAGGCAGATCTGATCTATGTGAATAACTATTACAGGAACAAAGCCTGTTGTCATAATTCAATTATTTCTTTAACTGTATGAAAGAGTTCCTTGATTAAGGAAAAGTGTGCCTTGAATTTCAAGTTAATTCTTGTTTTAAGATCAAGTTTGGTTGAAGAATATTTCTATTTGTGGAAGCTATTTTAGACTCCTGTTCACCTTTGAAAATTATTTTCTTAGTTAACACACTCTTTATTAATTTATGAAAGTAATTTGAAACTTGGTGTAGGAATATCTGTTCTGGTACAAGAATCAATATCCTGATATAGGAACAGAGTGTTCTGTCTCAAGACTTAAAGCCCTTGCATGAGGATATAAAATCTTCAGTACAAGTGTAGAATATACTTCCAGCATATAAACTTTATTCCAGCACTGGTGAAAGAACATTGCTAAAGTACAGGAATAACAGTCTAGTGCAGGAAGGAAGATATTTAAAGAAAAAAAATATCTTCAAGGGTCCAATTATCAATCTGTCATACAACTATACTGAAGATAAACATATATATTCATTCCAACAATCGGGATTGTTTGCAGAAGTTTGAAATTAAGTTTATTTATTTATTTTTTTCAAATTACTTTCTTTTATATTCCAACACTAGAATTTCTTTAGTGTTATTTGTCATGTGATCCTTCTTTTCAATTCTATAAGATTGTAATTAAGGAAGTAGCAATAGAGTTAGGAAAAGTTCATATCCTTTTTGGCATTTCCTGTGCTTCGCCTCTAAGTTTTACAAAAACCCCAAGTTGACAATTAAGTGTTGAAGGAGTCTGCTTAACTGCAATTCTTGAACCCAACATTTTGGCGCCATTTCCAGGGAGGCGATTTGAAATTGTTAAGAAATTTCCGTTTTCTGCAATA
Organism: Pinus albicaulis; assembly: GCA_034641835.2. Lineage (NCBI taxonomy): Eukaryota > Viridiplantae > Streptophyta > Pinopsida > Pinales > Pinaceae > Pinus > Pinus albicaulis. The sequence goes on from CM076581.1 coordinate 1,712,787,651, forward strand.
GGGGTAAGTCTGTTATTATTTTTTTTGCAGTGTGATTCTATTGTTTGAAGGATTTTATAGGAGCCAATTTCTTATTTTAATTTGTAGCATTTTATTGAGTTTTTGTTTTGTCATTTTTTTGAGATGGATGCCTAAAAGGGGTAGGGGTCTGAAGCCCAATAGGGGCCGAGGAAACACTGATAAATCTGAAACTTATTCTCATATTGGGCCTTCTCTTGTAGGAAAAAATTCCAAACTGACACACAGAGCCATCTTGTAGGAACTGTCCACTTGGACTTTGGTGACAGTAGTTCGGGTGTGATACAAACAACGAAGGGGAAGAAGGAGACTGTTAGACTTCAAACCAAATATAATTATAGTCTACCTTCTCATCCTATTGAGAGCAGGTCATTTTTAGGTACAAGAATTCCTGATCACGAAGACCATGCCGAGGGAAGTGGAGAATACCAGGTAAATGAGGAACAATCCACCTTCAGATTTCGAATTGTGGATATAGACATAGTTGTGCAAATGAATAATATTCCTCCATCAAATCTTCCTCATTTATGCAATAAGGTACATGAAGAACTAGATTCTTTCTTATTTGAGTTTGACATATTATGTAGAAGATATGATTACTCCTCAGATGCTCAGAAGTTAAGGTTGTTTCCAGCAACTCTCAAGGACTCAACACTCTGCTGGTTAATGGGATTAGGAGGAAACACTATAGCTTCTTGGGAGCAGATGAAGAGAATGTTTTTATTGAAATACCAGGAATATTGTAAAACTAGAGAAATGTATGATGAAATATTCACCATTGTGCAAGGTGATGATGAGACCTTGGAAGATTATTTGGAAGGATTTTTGTATATCCTACAAAGGTCAAAAAAGAAGTTTGATCTTAGTAATATTATAACCTTGTTCTTACGTGGGCTTACTGATGATGCTAGACATAAATTAAATCTTTTAGGACAAGGGAATATTGCTCAGAAAGCTTTTGATTAGATTTGTGACCTGTGTAGGAAATTCTCAAGGAATCAGTATAGATCCAGTAAAGGAACTCGAAGTAGAAATAATAAAGTTGGATCTACATATGCTATGATTACTGGGTTGGAGAATAAAATGGACAATATAAAAATTTAAATAACGAATACTATTAGCGAAAAAATAGACTCTTTGAAATTTCAACAAAAACTTGTAGAAGAACAAGAGTCATTATCTATTTTTTGTCCAAATTGTAGGAAAAATCATCCTTTAAGAGAATGTCCTAATGATGTTAAAGGAACTAATAAATGTGTGAATTGTGCAGAGAACCATACCACTGAAAAATTCCCTTGCATACCTAGATTCAAAGCAATATTTGAAGGAGGGTAACCTAAACCTGAGTCATTGAATGTTATGGGAGCACGGAGAAATTGGCCTCAGGTGGGTGCAAGCATGGCTCCTAAACTTCCTCCACATTATTTTGGTTATAATGCACAACCATATTCCTATCATAATAATAATCACTCTCAACTGTGGCAAAATGGGAACCAATTTCAGTATGGACATCCTTCCCAATATTGGAAACAAGGTTGGCGAGGGCCAAATCATTCACATAATTCCTATCCTACACCTATGTAATGATATCCATCTACATAGGCACCTTTCCTAATGCCACAACCATCATTTCCCTAGATAAGTCAACCAATTCCACCATTACCTTTAACTCGACCATTCTGACCTCCTCAATTGCCTGTTGAACCCATACCAAATCCCAATAACAAAGTGGTACAAATGATCCACTCTATTAAATGAGTTTTTCCACCCAGTTATCAATCTATACCAGTTGGGGTTAATGATCTCCAACTGAGATCGAGGAAGGTAGTAACATCAGAAAAGCAAAAGCATCCCATGGTGATTATAGAAGAGAAAATTCAACAAGAAAATCTTGACCGCTCTATGATATATGTCACCATTCATCCCATCCACATACCTTTAGAGCCTTTTCCACCCTCTTAAAATCGACCTCCCTATCCAAAGAGACTAGTTGTGGAGAGGAGTGACCCAGTTCCTGAGTCTAGCTTGGCTTCTGAGCTTAGGAATATTTTCATTAATGTCCCTTTGCTCTTGGCTATCAAAGATATCCCCATCTGTAAAAAAATCATTAGGGAAATCTGTCTCAAGAAGTTGGGAAGGAAAAGAGTAGAACCCCAAACCATTCAATTTGTTGGAAGAGAAGAAGAGTTAATAACAGGGTGTGTGCAAATAGAAAAATATATCGATCCATGAAACCCTGTTGTCTCTGTTCAAATAGGTGATGTCCTTTTCACCAATGTGCTTATAGACCTGGGGGCAACCATTAATCTTATGACCAAGAAAACCATGGATCAACTTGGGTTGGTCCACATTCGTCCTACTCCTATTGTGCTTGAATTGGAAGACATATCTAAAATCAAGTTGGAGGGAGTATTGGACGATGTGATTGTTTCGATAGAATCTTGGGAATATCCCACAAACTTCATTGTGCTTCATCCAAATAATCATGTGGGAGGAAATCATTTGATCTTGGGATGACCTTGGCTTGCTACTGCTAATGCTTACATTGGATGTTGTTCTCGTGACATGTACATTTCCCATGGAGATTCTAGGAAGAAAGTCACCTTATATCCACCTTCTAGGTCCATCCAGGAGCTCTGAGATACCTTGTGGCTATATTATATTAGTGATGAGGCGACTCGGTCATTTTCGATGATACATTAGTATAATGGGTCAACTCAGGAGGGTGAGATATGAGACTTCTTGAACAATCTAGATACTGTACCTAACTTTGAGTCATAATGTCAAATCTTTAGTCTAGATTTTCGAGAAAGTCATGATTCCAAACCTTCCCCACCACAGTCTCTAGAAACACCTCTTTGTACTCTTGAGCCAGAAACCACTCTTGTTGAGGTTAGTCTAGGAAAATATTTACATATTAGCTCGGACGTGGATGCATCCCAACAAGAGCAACTTGTAAAATTGTTGCAAAACCATCTTGATACCTTTGCATGGGGATACGAATACATGAAAGGCATCCCTCTTGAAACTTGTACTCATCAAATTTATATTCAGGAATGAGGCCGACCTATCCGACAATCCCAGAGGCACATGAACCCAGCTCTAAGAGAATTTGTAAAGGAAGAACTGAAAAAACTCTTAGATGCTAATTTTATCTATCCTATATCTGATAGCCAGTGGGTGTCTTTGTTGGTGTTAGTCCTGAACAAAGATGGGATATGGTGCATTTGCATTGATTACCAAGAACTGAAAAATGCACTCTCAAGGATTACTTTCCCTTTCGTTTCATCGATCAGGTGCTTGATACCCTCGCCGGTAAAAAGTAATTTTCTTTTTTAGACGACTTTAGTGGTTATAAATAGATACAAATCGCACCCAAGGATCAAGATAAAACCACCTTTACATGCCCATGGGGGAAATTTGCATACTGAGTGCTTCCCTTTGGGTTGTGTAATGCTCCAGCCACCTTTCAAAGAGTAGTGCTGGCTATTTTTGCTGACCTTGAATGTGTGGAAATCCATATGGATGAATTTTTGTTTTTGGTGATTCATTCTATCAAGCCCTCAAAAATCTATAAAAAGTGATTTCTCATTGCCAAGAAACTCACTTTGCTTTTAGTTAAAAAAAGTGTAGATTAATGTGCAAAGTAGGAGTAGTTCTTGGCCACCTCATTTCTAACAAAGGTATACAGGTTGACCCAGCTAAGATAGAGGTTATTTTGTGTCTTCCTACACCCAAAACAAAAAGGGAAGTGAGAGGATTCATTAGGGGAATTTTGAGGTCTAAAATGGGCCTCCTAAGGAAATTATAAAATAATAGTGGAAATAATAAAATAAGATTTGATTACATCATAAATTTTTAGAATGAAAAAAGGAAAAACTATTTTTTCAACTTGTATTTTCAACTTATCTCCCAAATTTTTTAATAAAATTTCGAGCAAGAGTACTTTTTGGATGAAAAATTTAATTCCTCATCAAAGGAGTACTCATGTTGCACACTTTAGATGGACCTTGCCACACAAAAAATGAAAAATACATGAAAAACGTGATTGAAATCACGTTTTTTAATGTATTTCTCATTTTTTGTGTAGCAGGGTCTATCGAAAGTATGCCGCAACATGGGTACTCCTTGGATGAGGAATGAAATTTATCATCCAACGAGTACTCCCTCTCGAAATTTCAATAAACAAATTGGGAGATAAGTTGAAAATACGACTTGAAAAAGTAGTTTTATTATTTTATTAATTTTTAATCTTTTGCCCTTTTAATTAAAAAATGGTGAATCATCCCCCATAGTTGACATCATCATCTTGAATCCTATTGGTTCTTATAAAGTTTATTTTTCTTGTACATTTTTCTTAAGAGGCCCATTTTAGACCTCAAAATTCCCCTAATTCCTGGGACATGTGGGCTAATATAGGAGATTCATTGAGAACTTTTCTAGGATAAATACCCCCCTTTTCCAACTATTAGCTAAGGACAGTGAGTTTTCTTGGTCCATATCTTGCCAATAGTCTTTTGAGATAAAGGAAAATTTAGTGCAGGCACCATTTTTGATAGGACCTAACTGGTCCCTTCCATTTCATATTTCCTCTGATGCTTCATACATTGATATTGGCGTAACTTTAGGACAAGAAGAAAACAACCAGTCCTATGCTATCTACTTCATTAGTAAAAACTTGTCACCCACTATTGGAAAAAAAGGAGGTCTCTGGGAAAGACCCTGGTTCAGGCTTAGAGACAACAAGGTTCCGTTGTAGTCTAGGACTACGCCGACATTTTCACCCTCCTCAAGAGAGCAAGGAGTCTCACTCGAGGCGTGCCATGATCTTACATAGATTAGAAACTAGACCATTAACATCGAAGGAAGATTACTAGCATCAAGTCATTCTCCGTTTTAGATAGAGCACATTTATCCTATATCAACTTAAGAGATATGTTATCATTCATCCATACACATTTTGAGCATTGAATTAAAATTTTAAAACAACCACACATACAATGATCAACAAGTATCAACTGGTCCATAACACACAACACACCATTGATCTGATTCCATTAAATTAGCTCAAAACGTTACAAATATACTCCGTCGAGTTCAATACAATACAGTCCAGTACATATATCTCCGCAGAGATATTCCTAGCTTTGATCTACTATCCTCCTCCAACTATCCTCAGATTCGTTCCTTTCTTGCTTATCTGTTCCTGCCAACTAACACTGTTAGTATTTTCCCCTTTTCTGCTCAGTTGTTCCCTTGCACTCCATTGTCTTCTGTCTATTTTCCTTCACTGGGACTTCTACTGCCTATTCATTGTCTCCCATCCCTACCATCTGTGCCACCACCTATCTGTGCTCTGCCACGTGCCCCCAGGTTTTTAGCAACCGCAACAGCTCCTTGCCTATCTTGATTGTGCTCCGCCACCTGTCTATTTTGCTCCTATCCCTCTGCAACTCAAAACTGTCTTGTCCAAAACAAAGGCCCCAACAACCACTGAATTGAATTACATTGTGACTGAGAAAGAGTTTTTAGCTGTGATTTTTGCTATTAATAAATTCATAAACTACATAACAGGATATGAAGTCTTCCTGTTTACTGATCATTCTGCAATAAGATATTTGATGAATAAACCATTGAATAGTGGTAAAGTGACTAGGTGGTTACCTTTGCTTCAGGAATTTAATGTTACTATTTTTGATAGACCAAGAAAGTCTAATTTTGTTGCTAATTATCTTTCTAGATTAAATAATCTGGGCGAAGTAATTCCTATTGACGATGATTTCCCTGACGAACATCTTTTTGTTGTGTCAACAAAATCCTCGTGGTTTGTCGACATAGCCAACTATTTAGTCACTGGAAAGACCCCACCTCACTTTTTCGCTCGTGAAAAAATGAATATTATAGAGAAAAGCGTTGCATATTCTTGGGTTCAAGGAGACCTCTTTTACATCAGACCAGATGATTATTCGTAGATGTGTGAGAGAGGATGAAGTGTTTGAAATCTTGAAATATGCACATGTTCTCTGATAAGAGAACTGCATATAAGATTCTACGAGCTGGCTATTTTTGGCCTTCCTTGTTTAAGGATGATAAACAATATGTCAAGCGATGTGATAACTGTCAGCGAATGGGCCAACCGAACAAGGCCATTTAAATGTCGTTATGTCCTCAGGTTATGATTAAGCCCTTTGAAAGATGGGCTATTGATTTCGTAGGACCCATAAATACAACATATTTAAAAAAAAAGAATATATTGGTTTGTATAGATTTTGTTAAAAAACGGGTAGAAGTTAAAGTTGTTTCTTTTGCTACTGAAAGAGTTGTTGTAGAATTTTTATTTATTGATATCGTTACTAGATTTGGTGTGCCTTGAGAAATTGTTTCTAACAATGGCCCGCAGTTTATTTGTAATCTGGTACAGGATGTAATGGATCAATACAAAATTTGGCATAGGAAATCTACATCGTATCACCCGCAAGAAAATGGCCAGGTGGAATCTATAAATAAGGTAATCGAGTCCATCCTCAGCAAAATAGTGAACATGCATAGAAAGGATTGGGCTAGTAAATTTCTGGAAGCCTTATAGGCATATCGAACCACTTGGAGGAATAACATGTGACATACACCATATGAGCTGGTATACGGGAAACAAGTCCTCTTGCCAATATAATTCCAGATCAAGACTTTTCGGACTGTAGTTCAGTTGTGACTAGATCTCTAAGAGGCATGTCAACAACGTCTACTACAGTTGAATGAGTTAGATGAATTTGGAAGGGATGTTGTTCAGCAGAATGCATTGATTCAACAACAGTGCAAGAGGTGGCATGAAAATTCTATCAAGAAAAAGCAATTCCAACCAGGTGATTGAGTACTCCTTTATGAGTCCAGATTTAAAAATTTCAAAGGGAAATTCCACACACGTTGGATGGGACCTTATGAAATGGTTAAATTTCTTGAAAATGGAGCGGTAGAAATCAAAACTATTGATGGACAGGATTCAATATTCCTTGTGAATGGTCATAGACTGAAGGTATATTTTCAGCCCTTCACAAAGGAAGATTTTATGCAGCAAGTACAACAACAATCCAAAGAAGAGATGGTAGGTGGCTATGCCAACCTATTTCAAACTTGATTCTTTCTTTTCTTGAAATTAAAAATAAAAAATAATAAAAGAAAAAAAAATTTAAGAAATTAAAATCAACAATAAAAAGAAAAAAAGAGAAAAATATTTTCCTGTGGTCGTGAAAATCAGTTTACTGACATAATCATAGAAGGATCAACTTGAAAACCAGTATGCTAGCAGGGAGATCAAATTTCAATAAAATGGGAATGTTGCTTGATCTTTATATGTGCTAACTGTCGCCAAGAAGAAGTAGGTTTTCAGTATAGGAACTGAGCCCTTATCTAAGTTTGGGATAGCTGACACAAATTTTTTTATACAAGCAACACTCAATTCCCATTGCATTTATTTTGGATTCTGCACTACTCAGGCATATTTTCAAGGTAAAATTCTGCCCTTCTTCTATTCCTGTTTCGTTAATTTCCCTCTATTTTTATTCTTGTAATCCTGTCATTTACCATCCCTTTATTCAAAGAAACTTTCCCTATTCGATTTCGTATTTCCCTCTTTTCCAAAGAATTTTTTTTCCAAAATCCATTTTTCGTTATGTCCTTCTTGGTGGTTTCACTCTTGAATTCCCTATCATAATTTCCTTCCCATTCTAAAAAATTACCTTTTTCTTACTTCTTTTTTTCCCTCATGGATCAACCACAAGATCTAATGTGAACTCACAAGTCAGATCGGAAGGCATATATCAACACCAAAGACTGGCGAATAAAAATTCCCTTGTATATCCAGTAATTTTTTTCAAATCCAGCCTATGAATTATATTCTATCAGTATTTTATTTTGGTTCCCTTTCTTTCTGCAGATATGCTACAAATATCCCTGGTGCAGGAATGTGTGTTCAGTGTAGGCATGTTCAGTGCATGCATGTTCAGTGCAGGATTTTTCAAGTGCAAGCATGTTCAGTGCAAGAATCTGCACTGTTGAGCGCGCCCAAATATGAAAACACATCTTTTGGTGTAGGAACAATGGTCTTCGGTGCAAGAATGTTTGATACATTACAGGAATAATTGGTGCAAGAATGTTTGATACAGTGCAGGAATACCTGGTGCAAGAATGTGTATTGAAAAGCTTCATTTTGTTTTGTAAAAATCTTGTACAGGCAGAATGACTACACCACTTTCGGACCATGGCATTCAATAATTTGTATTATGGTTAAAACTTTGTTTTATCATTTACTAAATTAGGAAGAAATCGTTTAAGTAAAAATACATTTAGGTTATGAAATATCATATTTTTAATGAGTACCGTGTACACCTTATGTGAGATCATGAAGTGAATGTGGGATGGTATGATTCACCCGAAATCTAATACTCACCTCTTTTTGAAAAATCTCATCACCTGTTAATGATGGCCTTAACTCATATCTGACCTTGCATGACCGTTACATTGAATCATTATCTTAACCATGATCCTTTCCCAATAATCATTGCTTGCCTGTACTTGAACCAGTTCGTGTCACATTTGTCCCAAGGGTGTAATATTAATGATGAAGCATGACCTTTGGAAGGTGGCCAATCTAGCAGCGGATGGATAGCTCGGCTATCACAAATCTTTAGAAAAAGCCTTTGAGTTATTTTTTGTGACATATTTCCAAGGTTTTAGACAGATATTGGATGAATTCAAACAAATAAATGACGTCTGTAAGGAGATGGAGCAAACGGCCTAGTATAGGAAAAACCTTGTAATATTGCAAGAATCCAGGTTCCCATCCCGTTCCTGCAAAAAAATGATTGATTCAACTCGACTGTGGCGCTATAATTCTTTCAGAATTTTGATGGAAGAAGAGCCAAGGTGGGTTCGTTGGAATTCGAGGTCACGAAGGAGTCCATATCTCAGGCTACAGGCTTAGAAGTAGTGGGAGAACAATGGTTCAAGAAGGAGAAATTTTAGAAGAAGTTGTGGTGTCGATTTTTGGTTGACCGAAAGCAAAAGGTGAACTAGAAGAAAGGTCTCCAGCATAGTGCTATGATCGGGAAATGGAAGGACCTCCTTTACATATTGTAAAAGTTCCTCACTTATGAGGGTCGTTATTTACTGACATTCCTGTATCATATATGATTGTTGCTACATTTCGAGTCAGGTAAGCTCATTAATTTTCCCTATTATCTGCTAAGGATATTGGAGAAAATGATGAAATTCATTCAGAAGGGGAAGTCAAACCAGGTTACATGCAAGCTATACCACCATGGGTTGATCGCAATTTTAATAAAAAGGGAACTAGAGGTCAAAAATGTGACTTGGAAAGGATTTTTAAAGGAGTTTCAAGGACGAGGCGCAGGGAAGTCATCCAAGAAAAGGAGTGCAAGAAAGAAAGGAAAACCGAAAACCTTGACCCTGTGCCCTACCAAGACTAAGATTAAAGAGAAGTCAGTGCAGGAAAAGGAGTAGAGACCTATTGTGAAAACCCCGTCCGCATAAAAAAGAACAACCAAGAGCTTGGCCAAGAAGAGGATTGCCTCTTCAAGGGCATGTCATGTTCAGTTGACCTCCCCAATATAGTTGGACGACTCACAACATACTTCACCAGGTGACAATAATATCTCAGTCCTCACTGAGGTGGCAGCCCATACAGTGGTCAACGAAGGCTATGCGGAGGAGGAAGACGACACATCCTTGTCGGTCTTCCTTGGTAATATGAAGAAGAGAAAAATGATGTCGAGTGAAAGACAAGACCCGACAGTGGGTCAAATGGATGACGAGGTGTAGGTTGAATCCCTCGATGATTATGAAGTGCAGGGCACTGAAGTGCTTGATAATTTTGAAGTACAGGGTACTGAAGCCCTCGATGATTTTGAAGTGCAGGGTACTGAAGCCGTTGATAATTTTGAAGCATATGGTACTGAAACCCCTAGTAAGATGGACGTGTAGGGTAATGAGACCCTTGGTGACATTTAATTTCTGGGTACTAAAGCCTTGACGATATCGAAGTGCGAGAACTTGGTAGAAAGGATAACATTGACCCTCATGATGCCAGCGCATGCTTAGAATCGACTACCGAGAAGATGCCTACACCAGAATAATTTGGAGCAGAAAACTCTATCCTCTATCTGAATAGTCAGATAGAAGAGCTCAATCATCATATTTATGGTTTGGAGATATGAAACCAAACCATGAAAGAGCAGGGGACAGTGCAAAAGCATGAAAGTGCAGAGCTGGCATGAGAAGTGAAGGAGCAGAAAAAACAAGTAAAGATATGGAAATTATGGGCCTCAAAGTGCTATGGAATTCATAAAAAGGTGACTAAGAAACTCAAGAGGGCTCGAGGCAAGAAGGTGAAGACAGTGAAAGCATGAATCAAGATACAAGTTCAAGATTGAAGGGAGGCTCCCTTGTTTTGGTTTTTTTTGCAGCAGGTAAAGGTTGTGTGAGGACACACAAGAACATAGGGATGGGAGGATGTTGGTAGGCTAAATTCCTTATTTTTAACCCCTTTCCTACTTCAAATTCACAACCTAAGAGCTCTGTTTGAATCTCATAACCTCCTCATTCCTGCACTATTCCAAGAATCATATCTAATCCTACACTAGATTTGTATTTTCATATTTAAGGTTTGCAATGGACTTAATTAATTATTTTTATAGATTTTATACCTTTAATATTATTTGCAACTAATATTTTCTTTCCTAAAGTATTTGATAAGCAATGTATTAATCATTTCGTTAGTATGGTCGAATGCAAGTAGGATTCCTACACTGCTGGCAATTCTTGTACCTCCGTGAAAACTGACCACCTAACGCAGATATCTCATTCAGAATTGGTCATCTCAAGTCAGGCTCGGAGCAGAGATAATTCAAGAAGATGATAGATATTAGGTCTTCGATTGAATACTTAGTTTATTATTTCATTACAACTGAAAGGCTTAGATTGTAACTTTGTTGTATTTTTGTTACGACTGCAAGCCTAAAAGGATGTATATAATGTAGAATTCAGATAGGAGGTAGCTAGCGATAGTGATGCTACTCTGATTTTGGTAATTGTAATTTTGGTCATATCGCCCTCATTTTGGGATGGAAGCGATTTCACCATGTACATTTGTTGATTTCAAAAAATAATATAAGGGACTCCGCCATGTCATTTTAATTATGTGTTTTAAATCTATGTTAATGCATTGTTGAAGCTGAGTTTCCAAGTTTCCTAAACAGGGAAACAAGCTGGTTGGCTAGGGCCCAACCAACCTAGCTCGTTATCCCTCTCATTTTATTTCTTGTCAAAGGTGTGTTAATCTTGTTTGAATGAAACGGTGAATTAAGTAGATATTTTAGTTCTTTCACAAAGTTCAGTTTCAATTTCATTTACAGTTATCGTGTGATAGATATGTGGTGTGCATGCATAACTAAGTTTGATTTTACCTTATGTAAGTTTACTTTTCAAAGCTTAGTTCATTTATGCATGGATCGTGCAAGCACGTTTTCCTGTACTAGTGCATTTCCAGTTATGCAATTCGATTCCTTTGGTTCATTACAACAAAGTATTTCTATTTCTTTTCTTTCATAAAGATCTTGATGCATTTCTACAAGTGAGTATTCATTTCTAGACAAAATTATTTTTAATTTTAAGAGTTAAAACTTAAGGATGAAAGGTTCTTTGATCATTAAAGAGCAAACTTTGTTATAACGCCCAGATCTGTACCTTCACTCTACACTCTTAAGGAGAGAATCAAACTTCACATTAAATTATTAGGTGAACCTTTCTAAATTAAAAATATTAAAGAGGCATATTTGATATATGTGAATAATTATTAGAAGAACAAAGCGTGTTGTCATAATTCTGTTGGGTATGTGTTATATTCTTTAGATGACTAGTCATGTGTGGGGGGGTCATAGGGGGGGCATTAGTCCACCTTGTACATTACGTCAGGCACAGCAGGGGGGGTAGAAGCCCCCCCTATTTGGGGTGCCGGGCAGCGGCCCGGGAAAACAATTTTGGACCTTATTTTTCGGTGGGCAGACCCGCCCATGGTTTTGTGCATGGGTTTGCACATGGTTTTGGGGCATGATGGTTTCGGCCCCTGCTATTTTGTAGATCTGGTCAAGGTAACTATGGTTATGCTCTAATCTAGGGTTAATGGATTGGGTTTTATGTATGCTTCGACATGTATATATATGTTTTGTAACACTAAAAGGAATATAATGAAAAATCAAGTTGTTCGTCCCGATTTGGGATCCAGGGGAAAATCTTTGTGTTTATTTGTTTTATGTTTTATGCTCTCTTTATTGTTTGTTTTCTATTTTTAAGATTCATTTGCAGATAATTTCTGTATAGAGTTAAAACCTACATTTGGTTTCAGAGTGTAGGTCACGGGTTCGATACACACCAGGCTCGAGTTGGGGGGGGGGGGTTATTGGATAAAACAATGCTCCCCGTGTGTTTCGCGACATGGCCTAACCATATCTTGTGGATCCTTATCTCTAGCGATGTGATCGCTCATTAACACCTGCAGGTTTTGGTCTAACAACAATCATGATCCCCAACAAGTGGACAGAGCTGTTTCGGCTTCAAGGGGACGCCTTTGCTGCTGAGGGGTTTTTTACTTGGGCCTGTGGTAGACCTTGTTTAGTGGGAGATCTGCGGGATTGATTCTTGCGGTGAAAGAAGATGGAGAGTAGTGGAAAGATAGAGATTGAGAAATTTAATGGTTAGAGTTTTGAGTTGTGGAAGCTCAAGATGGAGGATCTACTGGTGGATAAAGACCAGTGAATCACGGTAGATCCAGGTACTAAACCAACAACAACGTCAGATGAAGAATGGAAGAAGTTGGACTGGAAGGCGAAGAGAAAAACACAGTTCTGTGTCTCAGATTCGGTATTGTTGAATGTATCTGGGGAAGCTACGACAAAGAATTTGTAGGACAAACTTGGGACTTTGTACCAATATAAGTCTCTGGTGAATAAATTGTTCCTGCAGAAAAAGCTGTATAACCTGAGGATGAAGGATGGAGACTCGGTGACAGAGCATATGAACGCCTTCAATACTATGGTAAGTCAGCTATCATCTGTTTATATTAATATGTTAGATGAAGATAAGTGCATCAGTTTGTTGTGTTCTCTACCAGACTCATGGGACAGTCTAGTTATTGCAATAGGTAGCAATACAAATACCTTGAATTTTGATGACATTGTCTCCACCTTGCTGTCGGAGGAAATGAGACGAAGAAATATGGAGGGTTAGAATGGAGATGCCTTATCTGTACAAGGAAGGTCCTAGAATATAAACAAGAATAAGGTTTCGAGTGGGAGATCTAAATCTAGAGGGAGATCTAAAGCTCCTGGAAAGTTTGTAAAGGTGTGCTAGAAATGCGAAAAGGAAGGGCACTACAAAAAGGACTGCATATCTAAAGCTCCCGAGAAAGGAAAGGAATCTGATGACACTCCTTCTGCAGAGTCCAAAACCACCTCAGATGAAGGTGGGGATGTGTATTTGGCTTCTTCTTCAAATACACATGTAGATCATGAGTCATGGTTGATTGACTTGGGTGCATCCATTCACTTCACTCCCCATAGGGAGCGGTTCTGCAAGTATGAGAGATATGATGGTGGTGATGTCTTCTTAGGTGATGATAGGAAGGCCGGAATCGTTGGACGTGGAAAAGTCGAGTTGAAGCTACAAGGTTGAAGGATTAGAACACTTCCTGGTGTTCTGCACATTCTTGCATTGGCCAAAAATCTAATTTATGTAAACAAGATGGATTATGCAGGTGTAAAAATAGTGTTCAAGAAATATACCTATAAGATGGTTCGGGGAGAACTGGTATTAATGCGGGGAGTTCGGATTGGAAATATGTACAAGCTTTAGGGCAACACTGTTATTGATGAGTGCAACAGTTTTGCTATTCCCGAATGTGGAGCGGAAAGCCTAGCAGTCTCTGGAGAAAAGACAATGCTATGGCATCAAAGGCTTGGAAATATTGGAGAGAAGGGCCTTCGGATACTACATGGAAATGGTATGGTAGAAGGTATGTCTAATATCTCTCTGGATTTCGATTTCTATGAACATTGTATATATGGGAAGCAGAATCGGGTGAGTTTTCCTTTTGGTGCTAAGAGGGCTAACAAGATATTAGAGCTTGTGCACAGTGATGTGTTTGGACCCGTGTCGGTTCCATCACTAGGTAAGTCTATGTACTATGTTTCATTCATATATGGCTTCTCAAGGAATACATGGATATATTTATTGAAGAATAAATCTGAAGTCTTTGACAGATTTAAAGAATTTAAGGCTCTGGTGGAAAACTAGACAGAGAATAAGATAAAGGTGCTGAGGACAGATAATGGTGGGGAGTTATGCAAGAATGAATTTGAAGAGTTCGGTAAGAAGTGTGGTATATCATGGTAGAAGACTACTCCATACACACCTCAGCAAAACGAGTTGCAGAAAGAATGAACAGAACACTGATGGAAAAGGAAAGAAGCATGCTTAATGGTACCGGGTTAGGACAAGAATTCTGGGCAAAGGCAGTGGAGACTGCATGTTACTTGGAGATCACCTTCATCAGCGTTGGAGGATAAGAATCCACATGAGGTATGGAATGGTAAGAAACCCTCTCTTTCACATCTGAGGGTATTTCGATGTGATGCATATGTACATGTTCCAAAGGAGAAAAGGATAAAGTTGGATAATAAATCTGAAAGGTGCATCTTTATTGGGTATAAGGATGGTTTAAAGGGTTGCAAGCTTTGGAACCCGGAAACAAGGAAGGTTGTGTACAGTCAAGATGTGTTGTTTAGAGAGGTGAAATATGTTGTTAAACATGAAGTCCTACCAAAGGAACCTGAGAAGATAAATTTTGAGCTAAAGGAGGATGAATTAGACTCTACAACAGAAGAATACTCAGAAGAGGAAGAGCCACAAACTCCAGTTGTGAGAATATTAGTTCGGGAAAGAGGACAACCAGAAAGGTATATTCCATCTTCTTGCTGTTCAAATTTTTCTTTAACTATAATTGATGATGATCCCAGAACTGTCAGGGAGGCAGTAGATTCAGAGGATGGAAAACTCTGGAAGGAGGCCATGGTTGATGAAATGGCATCTTTTCATAAAAATGAAGCATGGGATCTGGTGGAGTTGCCGGCTGGAAGGAAGCCCATCGGGAGCAAATGGGTGTTTAAGAAGAAGATGAATGTAGAATGCAAGGTGGAGAAATACAAAGCTCGGTTGGTAGAAAAAGGCTATTCCTAGGTGCCAAGAATTGTTTTTGGTGATATTTTTTCTCTTGTTGCCAAAGTTACTCCTATTATATTACTTTTATCTGTTGCTGCTGCATTTGATTTTGAGGTAGAACATATGGATGTGAAGACAACATTTCTTCACAGGGATCTGGAAGAGGATATCTGCATGAAACAACCTGAAGGCTTTATGGTGAAGGGGAAGAAAGAACTGGTATTCAAGTTAAAGAAGTCTTTGTATGGATTAAGACAGTCACCAAGGATGTGGTATCAGAAATTTGATACCTATATACGAGGACTTGGCTTCACCAGAAGCAAGGAGGATCACTGTGTTTAATTTAAATTAATTGGTGATCGTGTTATTTATTTGGTCTTGTATGTGGATGATATGTTGTTGATTGGAAATTACAAAGAAATTATCCAATATTTGAAGACCCAACTGTTCTCCAAATTCGACATGAAGGATCTTGGTGCTACAGACTATATTTTGGGCATGGAAATTAAGAAAGATCGGGAAAAGAGGAAGCTCTAGTTAAACTAGAGGAAGTATGTCGAGACTATATTGCAAAGGTTCAATATGCAAGATAGTAAACCGGTGAATGTACCGATTCCTATAGGTGTAAAGTTGTCTGCTGAACAATGTCCCAAGACACAAGAAGAAGAGGAGGATATGTCCCGTGTTCCATATGCAAGTGCAGTTGGTAGCCTGATGTTTGCAATGGTCTGTACTAGACCAGAAATTGCACATGTAGTGGGAGTATTGAGCAGGTTTATGTCAAACCCAAGGAAGGAGCATTGGACAACAGTGAAGTGAGTTTTCAGATATTTGTGTGGCACTAGTGATTATGGCTTGTGCTACCAGGGAAGACTAAGATTGGAAAGAGTGTTGGACATTCGTGGTTTTGCTGATGCAGACTGGGCTAGAGAACTGGACCAAAGAAGATCTACAAGTGGGTATGTGTTTAGCCTATTTGGAGGTGCAGGCAGTTGGATGAGTAAAAGATAGTCTGTAGTGGCGCTTTCAACTACAGAGGCAGAATACATAGTAGCCACTCATGCAAGCAAGGAAGCAGTTTGGTTGCAGAGATTGTGTTCAAGTATGGGGTTGATGTAGCAAGCTATAAGGATAGACTGTGATAGAAAAAGTGCAATTTTCTTGGCTAAGAACCCTGCTTATAATTCAAAGACAAAGCACATTGATGTTCAATATCACTTTGTGAGAGATATGGTTGAGACTAAAAGGGTGTTGCTGGTAAAGGTGGACACCTTGAAGAATGTTGCATATGCATTGAAAAATTCTGTAAGCACTCATAAGTTCTCTTGGTGTAGAGAAACAATGGGTGTTGCAGATCTGGGCTAATGACTAAGCTCTCCTGTGGCCCCCTGCGTAAAGAAAACAACAAGTCAGAGAATGTTGGGTATGTTTTATATTATTTCCATGACTAGTCACGCGTAGGGGGGTCACAGGGGTAGGCAAAAGCCCTGGGAAAAAAAAATTGGACCTTATTTTTCGGTGGGCGGACCTGCCCATGGTTTTGTGCATGGGTTTGCACATGGTTTTCGGCCATGATGGTTTTCAGCCCCTGGTATTTTGTAGATCCGGTCAAGGAAACTATGGTTATGTTCTAATCCAGGGTTAATGGATTGGGGTTTATGTATGCTTCGACATGTATATATATGTGTTGTAACACTAAAAGGAATATAATGAAAAATCAAGCTGGTCATCCTGATTTGGGATCCAGGGGAAAATATTTATGTTTATCTATTTTATGTTTATGCTCTCACTATTGTTTATTTTTTGTTTTTAAGATTCATTTGTAGATAATTTCTATACAGGGTTAAAACCTACAAATTCAACGATTTCTTTAACTCTATGAAAGGGTTCATTGATTAAAGAAAAGTGTGCCTTGAATTTCAAATTTAATTCTTGTTTTGAGATCAAGTTTGGTTGAAGCATATTTCTGTTTGTGGAAGCTATTTTAGAGTTCTATTCACCTTTGCAAATTATTTTCTTAGTTAACAAAGTGTTTTTCTGAAAGAAATTTGAAACTTGGTGCAGGAATATCTGTTTAGGCACATGATTCAATATCCTGATATAGGAACAAAGTGCTTTAGTCTCAAGACTTAGAGCCCCTGCATGAGGATATAAAATCTTCAATACAAGTGTAGAATATACTTCCAACATATAAAATTTATTCCAACACATGTGCAAGAACATTGCTGAAGTACAAGAATAACAGTTTAGTGCATGAAGGAAGATATTTAAGGAAGGAAAACATCTTCATGGGTCCAATTATCAATCTGTCATACAACTATACTGAAGATACACATAGATATTCATTCCAACAATCAAGATTGTTTGCAGAATTTTGAAAGTCCCTTTATATATTCCTTTGCAAAGTACTTTATTTCATATTCCGGCACTATAACTTCTTTGGTGTTATTTGCCGTGTGATATTTCTTTTCAATTCTGAAAGTTTGTAATTAAGGAAGTAGGAATAGAGTTAGGAAAAGTTCAGATCATTTTTGGCATTTCCTGTGCGTCACCTTTAAGTTTTACAAAATCCTCGGGTTTCCAATTAAGTTTTGAAGGAGTCTGCTTAACCGCAATTCCCGCACCCAACATTTTGGCACCGTTTTCGGGGAGGCAATTTGAAATTGGTAAGAAATTTCCATTTTCTGCAATAGGGGTAATTCTGCTATTATTTTTTCTGCGGTGTGCTTCTATTGTTTGAGGTATTTTATAGGAGTTGATTTCTTATTTTAATTTGCAACATTTTATTGAGATTTTGTTCTGTCATTTTTTTGAGATGAATGCTTAAAATGGGTAGTGGTCTGAAGCCCAATAGGAGTCGAGGAAACATTGATAAATCTGAAACTTATTCTCATATTGGGCCTTCTCTTGCAGGAAAAAAGTCCAAACAGACACAGATCCATCACACAGGAACTATCCACTTGGAATTTTGTGACAGTAGTTCGGATGTGATACAACTAATCTAGGTGGATATCAGTGGCCACCCACCTATTCCATCTGGACCCGCACCATAAATTCTTGCATCTTTTCACATTCAGCACCACTTACTATTTTTAGCAGGTTTTCAGGTCCTACACTCCCAGAGCCATTTTGGAGCTGTTGTGGATGATTTTGTCACCCTCCTAGGGACAGCCTAGAGTTGTCATAGACCAGTGCCTAGGACATCTTAATATAGCAAGGAGTCCTTTATAGTTTGGGTTGTCAGTCCAAGAGACTCACCTACTATCTCTTGTTCTAAACAAGGAAATTGAATTAGATTGAATGGGTCCAAATTCTCTCTTAGAGGCTGATACAAGGATAGGAGTAGTGTAAAGACATCATGTAAAACTTCAGCATGAAAGTATCAGACAGTTAAGAGACCGCTTACTGTAAAGAGGGCCGATTCAATAATATATCACAGAAATCAAGTATTTGGATGTGCAAGCAGCGAGGAAACATAAGAAGATATTACTGGCAGAAGGGCGCACCCATTTACGAATCCTTAAGCCACTAATATAGCAGAAATTATGAAAAGAGTGAACATGGAATAGTATATCACTTCTAGGCCTATTTAAAGCGCTTGACTAATTCCAGAAAGGGCACCACTTAAGATGAATCCTTACTGCAAACTAGTGAGCCACTCGCATTCTAGAACATGATACAAGAAGAAAGTTTGCATGAAAAAGGATGATATATTAACACATGAGAAAAGTTACATACTGTGACATACCAAAGATCAGAATCCTCAATACAATCATAACTCCTCCTCACTGAGACCCTACGGGCTCTGAAACTTCATACAGAAATGTTACAAGATGAATACAGTAGTCTTCTCGCTGCACAGCTTGCTCACAGAAATCTGGAACCTCAACAATATCTTCTTTTTATTATTTATAGAGAAGACTGAAACTTCTAGAGGAGGAGGAAGAAGAGGAACAATTAATGACTCCACTTGAATCCAATGGCGGAAAACACTCGCGCCTTTTTATGAATGACAAGTTATAAATAAATACCTAACCACCTGTATACAGAAATTAATGCTGGGAGATAAAAATCTCCTTATGTACGAGGCAGGAATAACAAAATATATACATCAGGGTGCTTCTGGCTGAAGGCAAATTTGCTACCATGAGAGTCCTGAGAAAATCTTCTATTCAGTACTGTACGCCTGGCCCTTGATGTGAATTAGAATCCCGGACCTTTAATGCAAGGCGAACTTCTCTGGAGGGTTCTGAGAATCTCTATCTGTGTTTTGTTTAATAGTAGTCATTTCACGCACCGACTCCAGCTTCTCCATTAAATTTCCCTTACAGGAAATCATCTTCTGATGTGTTCTTGATTCCCTGGAATGGAGGCGGTAGATTTAAAACGCGTCCTCTACCACTTTAAAACCTGCAAAACCCCGAAACTGTTAGAAAAACTGACTCAGACGGAGGCAGGGGTGATGGAAGTGTGAATGGAGGAGATGATGGGAATACAGATCAAAAACGGGGACATACAGGGTGGCGGAAGCAAACAATGGAGGTTTTTGTGAAAAGAATGAAATGTCACACCGTCGGGTTGGGGGGAAAGACTAGCGGCAAATGTGTGAAATAAACACATAAAAACATATATATATATATTGGCGCGGAGGGATGTACGGGGGGAGACACGTAGGCGGACGAGAAGCAAATGGGGACGACGTGGCGGGAGAATTAATGGGTGAACGGTTTTGTTATGTCTCCGCCGTTGGATGGAGATCTGGATATCCAACGGTCTTTGTGAATCCCGCTGCCCGGCCATCGGTTGAAGTTTAACGTGCGGGGGATGGGCGGTTTTCCGCTCGTACCGAAGACACGTGGCACGGGATTTATGGCGTCG
Source organism: Pinus albicaulis (assembly GCA_034641835.2). Taxonomy (NCBI): domain Eukaryota; kingdom Viridiplantae; phylum Streptophyta; class Pinopsida; order Pinales; family Pinaceae; genus Pinus; species Pinus albicaulis. Next base: position 1,712,807,832 of record CM076581.1, read on the forward strand.
CTCCCCCCGCGGGAAATACCACTGCATTAACGAGGGCGATGCGAGGTAATACCGCCTGTTTCGGGCGCGTGGGGTGCATATGAGGGGCCCTACATATAAGTTAGCTGTCGCGCCGTAGATTTAATTTAATCGGACGGTTGCGACGGCTCCCAGCGTAATAAATAGCAAGCCCCCTTCCCGTTCGGCCTGTGGTCTTGGAGCTCGGGTCACATGAAGATCAAGGCGGGAGAGGCTAATGTCTAAGGGGCTTCGGCCCTATATATAAAATATACATGTTCTAAACATTATGAAGCGGACTTTCAGGGGGGGAATAATAAAACTAAATGGAGACATTGGGGTTTTTTATTTCAAAAACATTGGAAATGGATTTTAAAAGGAAATGGTGGCGAAAATTTGAATGAAGGAGGAAATATATACAACAGGGGCCTTAATGATCCAAGTGGATATTGGTGGCCACCCAACTATTCCATTTGAACCCCCACCATCAGTTCGTTCAGTTTTTAACTTACAGCACAACTTACTATTTTTAGCTGTTTTTCGGGTCCTGAACTTTCGAAGCCGTTTTGAGGCCCTAAATGACGTTTTTTGGGAAAACCGGGAGCAACATGGGTCCATGGATCAATTTTTCTCACATTGAAAGTTGTACTTCTTGGATATATCTTTCTGACGAGCTATTGAGCGCGTCAAATGGAGATCGGGTGCCAAAGTTACGTCCCCGGGAAGTTGAAACACCAATTTACCCAAACACGACCCACAGTTTTGGCGCTTCATCTCCTAGAGTTAGGTTTTTGGATGTTTCAATTTTTCCATTGTTTCTCAATAATAAATAGGCCCTCGAGCCTCATTGTAACACAGTTCAGAGGTGTGTAGCCGCCACATATCTTCTCAGAGATTCGCTACCAACACCCTAGCTATTTTATTTCCATTATGTCTGTAAGCATATTTCTGTTATTCGATATTAATGAAATGAAGCATTATTTCCACTGCATCTATATGTTCATGGTTATTTCTGTATTTTGTTTCGTTCCTGCATAAAATCCGGATCAGTAGTATCAGAGCGGGTCTGCTCTTTCTTTGTTTTTCTTTGCATGTCCTCAACGCGGTCAGGGTATAAGGAGTTAGTGCTCGATCTGGTTGAACCCTTGCAATATCAACCTCACAAACCCTGACGACCTCCCATGGCGGAAGAAAAGAAAGACAAGGGAGCAGGAGATCCTATCAAAATACTGCTCGAGGAGGCCCTCGAGAAACAAAGGAACGCGATCATGGGTAACTTTTCTCAGATCCTTCAATGACTGCCCACCTATGTCACATCTGCATCCAATAGCCACTATGGAGGCACCACTCCCTTCAAGGTACAGGTAAACTTTGACATTCCTATATTTGAAGGAAAAATAGATGTGGACGCCGTAGATAGATGGTTAAATTTTCTAGAAGGGTATTTATTGGTCCATGATTTCTTTGACCGAGAAAAGATTATTTTTGCACTCCTCAAAGCCTCCCCCCATGTCAAAGACTGGTGGGAAACCTACCGTGAGCAAGAGGAAGAAGGGGAACCCTCTCTGTTCTCGGCCACACCCACTTGGAATTTGTTCCGAGACGGCATCAAGGAACAATATTACCCCGTGGGGAGCTATGAGGAAAAATACATCCAATGGACCACGCTGCGGCAACATAGGGATCAAGATGTGCACGAACTGACAAATCTTTTCCATACCATGCACACAAAGTTGGGCATTAAATATTCGGAGAGACATTTGGTGCTCAAGTACTGCAGCCATCTACAAAAATACATTCAGGAGGAAATGGAGTTCCTCGACATTACATCGCTTGGCACGGCATATCGCTATGCCGCCAAGATCGAGCAAAAAATTAAGCAGAACAAGCAAGACTTTGGATCTGCGAATCCGAAAGGTGCCCCCAAACAAAAGAACAAGGGGCAAGGCCAAAGCAGTGCGAATCAGAACAACACCACAAAGCCAAAGAAGGACATAGGGAAGTGGTGTGAATTTCATAACAGCCCCACTCACAGCACAAACGATTGTCGAGCCAAACAGTCATTGGTGGCCGAACTAAAGGCACCCGAATTAGATGTTGAGATTCAACAAGATGATGAGCTTAGTGAAAAGAGTCTCCTTCACTAAGTGGGCCCGTAGGCTATTTTTGGCGCAAAGTCTATTTTTAGACATGTCGATCGTATTCTATGAGTTGCAGGATGCTATTTGTGGATGGTTGGTCAAGTTGGAAAAATAGATGGACTTCTATTTTTAGACATATTCGGCGGAATCTATTTTTAGATTGCCAGTCTAAAAATAGATATGTCGAATATTATTAGCTCTTAATAATATTTGGACTCTAAACATTATCTTATTCTCTTGGAGCACTTCAGTTAAGTGCACAAATGTGGCACAGGAGCTGACAGAAGGAATTACGCTATTCCTGAGGGTTTAGTGGAGCTATTTCATGGAGGACTTTAGTTAGAACTCATGTGACAGATTTTGGTGGAGTTGTAGAAGTAGCTGGTGGAGTTGTGTTTAGTTTAGCTCAGTTAGACACAGTTGAGTTAGTTGTATCTAGTCTAACTGATTGATACACCAGTGAGAGTGGTGTGAATTAATTAATAATTAATTCACTAATTATTAACTCATTAATCAACTGAAGAATACATTAGTTAACTATAGTGCATGGACAGTTTCAGTGGAGACCAGTGAAGAGGTAGGTGAAAGAGCAAGTGTGACTATCAGTTGTGACTATAGTGATGCATGGTTTGCATCCAAAACTCAGTGGAGATACCAATGAGGATTGCACAGTGCAAGCTAGGTGGATTCGATTTCATTTAGAGCCATTCTTCAGCAGGGATTGCGCAGTAGAGACAGGCTAGCAGGTGGCAGAGATTGGTGCATGGATTTGCTAGATCGGACTTGATTAGTGTGTAGCGATTGTATTGTACTGAGAGCTTGACATGTTCAACTTTGTATGAGGATTTTTACATGATCTCTATGACATATATTATATACATATAGTTTGGTTTTTTAGCTTCAGGCTTTCCCATAAAAACACTGTGTTAATGTGTGTGAATTTTTATGGTTTCACATGTGCATTGCAATTGTGTTAATTTCCACATGTGATTATCAATGGTGGAATAGACTCTGTATCGTGCATGAAGTCAAATAGTGGATGATCAAGAGAATATTAGACATATAAAATATCAGTTATATAATTTCTACATGGTATCATAACGTTGATCATTGGAGCAGATTGCAATTAATGAAGCTGTTGAGTTTTGTGCTGGTGGAATTCGAATTTGCTGCAGTGTTTTCTTGGTGTTGAAGTTGAGCATTCATTGAAATGTCTTTCAACGGATTGCGATTGGAGTATGCCCTTGAGGGTAGCTTGAATTATATTGCATGGAAGGACAGGATGGAGGTAGTGCTGGAGGATAATGGGTTGAAGGAGTTCATAGATGCAGAAATTCCAAAACCTTCTTCTAGCGATGCAGCCGCACTTGACGCATGGCAAAAGAAGACAAAAAAATGTCGAAGGATTATGTTGGAAGGTGTGAATGATCACATAGTGTCCAGCCTTCATGGTAAAGCTTCTCCATTCTTGATATGGAAAGCTTTGACATACTTTTTCCAAAGAAAAAGTGACCAAAGGAAGTTGGCGCTTAAAGACAAGCTCAGGAAAATAAAAATGGAGAAGGGCGAAAGTATACCCAAGTACCTCACGAAGTTTTTCCAGTGCAGGGATGAGCTGGGAAGTGTGGAGGTTACTGTAGATGAAGAGGACTTGGTGAGCTTCGCTCTCCTTGGGCTTTCGAAGAGTTGGCATTCCTACAAGGACTCTGTCAATGGTCGGGAGAAACTGCCGGGATGGGAGTGACTTTGGTCAGATCTTGTGTAGGAGGAGATAAGGCGGAGTACTAGGGATGGATCTTCATCAAAGAATGAAGATGAAGAAAATTGTGCTTTGGCTGCCAAAGCAAGGAAAGGGAAGGGAAAGAAAAATCCTTCTCAATTCGGTGTGAAAGGCAAGAAGCAGGACATGTCCAAGGTGAAGTGCTTTCATTGTCACCAACACGGACATTACGCCACTAATTGTCCACAGAAGAAGAAAAATAAGCAGGTTGCTAGATCTGTAGCTGGAGAGGCCTTAGCCTCGCATTTTGAGCTGGATTTTTCACTGATCGCATGCTTGGTTTCAAGTGTGATGGGATCAGTGTGTTTTCTTGACAGCGGTGCGTCTATCCATATGACCGGAGACAAAAATTTGTTCAGTGATCTGGATGAGAAGGATCTTGGAGTGCACATTGAGATGGGCGATGATGGTAGATACAGTGTGAATGGTATCGGGACCATTTCCTTTGAGAGGGAGTCTGGTAAACCTTTCATATTGAAGGATGTCATGCATGTTCCAGGATTGAAGAAGAATCTGATCTCGGTGGCTATGTTGGAAGACAAGGGATATAATGTTGTCTTTAGCGAGGGAAAGGCTTTCCTGCATAGTAAGGCAACTAGTGAAACCCGAAGGATAGGGGTTCGAGTTAAGAACCTTTATCAATTGTAGGTAGATGGCTGCGCAACAATGTCAGGCAAAGCGGAAGTAGTGGTGAGCCAGGATGAGGGTGAATTGTGGCACAGGAAATTGGGCCATCTTCACCATGGCGCTTTGAAAATTTTGCAGAAGATTTCTACCGGGCTTCCCAAGGGTACACTTGCGCAGTCAGATCAGTGCAAGGAATGTACTTTGGGAAAATTTGTGAAAGCCACCTTTCATGAGAAGGATAGTGGCACCACGACGATCCTTGAGAGAATTCACACAGATGTGTGTGGACCTTTCTCAGTAGCTTCAACTACAAAGCACATGTATTATGTGATATTTGTTGATGAATTTTCTCATAAGTGCTGGATCTTCTTCATGCAGAAGAAGAGCGAGACATACTCAAAGTTCTATGAGTTCAAAACACTGGTTGAGAAAGAGTCAGGGAAGCAGGTGAAGGCTCTTAGGAGTGATAATGGTGGTGAATTCATCTCTGGCGAATTTAAAGACTTTTGCAACGCAGAAGGAATTCAAAGAGAGCTCATAGCGCCTCATAACCCACAACAGATGGGGTTGCGGAGCGAAAGAACAAAACAATCGTGGGTGCTGCACGGGCGATGTTGCATGATCAGGGCCTTCCCATACACTTGTGGGCTGAGGCATGCAACATTGCGGTTTATGTGAAAAACCATTGTCCTCATAGAGTACTTGGCATGAGTACACCCAAAGAGGCGTTTTCTGGTAAGAAGCCTGATATTTATCATTTGAAGATTTTTGGCTCACCTATTTACAATCATGTGATGAAGGATGCCAGGAAGAAGCTAGAGCCGATCGCAGAGGTTGGGATATTTGTGGGGTACACAGAAACACCCCACAACTATCGTGTGTATTTTCTAGATAGTCGGAAGACTGTTGTTCAACGGGATATCAAATTTCATGAGGAGAAAGCCATGAAGTGTTCGCTTGAGAGGGACCTACACTTTCATGCAGATGAGGAGCTATTAGTTCCTAAGGATGAGCCTGAGGATGTGGATAAACCACAAGAGGAGGTTCATGGAGTAGAAGGCTGTTTCATGCGGTGGAACTAGAACTCCCGGTGAGCGCACTCACAGTGAAAGCTCTAAGATCTTGATGTAGCAAAAAATGTAGGAGCATGTACATCCACAAGTATGAGATAGAGGCAGTGCGACAGTTTACTAGATACATGGCTCTGATGAGAAAGTGTATCGTGACGGAGCCATCCTCTTTCGAGGAAGCTGTGGAGGACCCTACATGGGTAGATGCCATGGTGGAAGGATATGATTCGATTGTCAGAAACAGTGCATGGGAGATTGTCCCAAGGTCGGAAGGGAAATCAGTGGTAGGTTCGAGATGGATCTACAAAGTGAAGCAAGCTTCTGACGGGAGCGTTGAGAAGTACAAGGCAAGATTTTTTGTTCAAGGCTTCTCACAGATTGAGGGGATCGACTATGAAGAAAACTTTGCACCTGTCACAAGGTATTCTTCCATACGGAGCATCCTTGCTCTCTCAACGCAGATGGGTTGGAACATTCATCAGATGGATGTGAAGACTACGTTCCTCAATGGAGACATTGAGGAGGAGGTGTACATAGAGCAGCCTGAAGGTTTTTAAATCTTCAGCAGCGAGTCGCATGTGTGCAGCCTAAAAAGAGCGCTGTATGGGTTGAAACAAGCACCTCGTGCTTGGTACACACTGATAGACAATTATTTCACCGGACTTGGATTCACTAAGAGTGAGGCAGATCCGAACCTATACCAGATTGTGGTGGAGGGTAATTTGTTGATCATTGTACTTTATGTAGATGATTTGATACTGACAGGTGATGAACAGTTAATACTCTCATGCAAGGCTGATCTTGCAAAGGAGTTTGAGATGAAGGACTTGGGCCTCCTTCATTATTTCCTGGGATTGGAAATTTGGCAGTGGAAGGGTGGACTATTTGTGTCTCAAGGCAAGTATGCCCGGGAGATACTGGAGAAGTTTAACATGCAAGGTTGCAAGCCTATCGACACTCCTCTTCCTAGTGGTTGGAGGAAAGAGGATGCTACATCGGCAAAGGTAGTGGATGCCACTGTTTATCGACAGTTGGTTGGTTCGCTCATGTATTTGGTCAATACACGACCAGAAATATGCTATGCTGTTAACCAGCTTTCGCAAGTTATGGTTAAGCCTACCAAGCTCTTTTGGAAGGCAGGAAAGCATGTTCTGAGGTATCTCAGATGCACATCGGGATATGGACTTTGGTACAGACAGTCAGATGAGGTGAAGCTGCATGGCTTCATGGATGCAAATTGGGCAGGGAGCCCAACGGATAGAAAGAGCACATCTGGAGGGATTTTCAGTATCGGGTCTACAGTAGTTTCTTGGTACAGTAGGAAACAGAGATCCATGGCACTCAGTTCAGCGGAGGCCGAGTACATGGTAGCAAGTTTGGCTGCATGCGAGGCTATAAGGATGAGGAAGATCCTGGTCGGGTTGTTCGATTCACACTTAGAGCCTACTGTGATATATTGTGATAATCAGAGTTGCATTAAACTCTCGGTTAATCCAGTATTTCATGATAGATCTAAACATATTGACATCTGGTACCATCATATCAGAGATTGTGTGCAGTGGAAGATCGTGTTACTATCTTACATTCCTGCGGAGGATCAGGATGCTAATATTCTGACAAAGGCGCTCACCAGGAGCAAATTCGAATACCATAGAGACAGGATCGGGGTAGCAGATAATCCCTATCTTGTTGAGAGGGAGTGTTGAGATTCAACAAGACGATGAGCTTAGTGAAAAGAGTCGCCTTCACTAAGTGGGCCCGTAGGCTATTTTTGGCGCAATGTCTATTTTTAGACATGTCGATCATATTCTATGAGTTGCAGGGTGCTATTTTTGGATGGTTGGTAAAGTTGGAAAAATAGATGGACTTCTATTTTTAGACATATTGGGCGGAATCTATTTTTAGATTGCTAGTCTAAAAATAGATATGTCTAATATTATTAGCTCTTAATAATATTTGGACTCTAAACATTATCTTATTCTCTTGGAGCACTTCATTTAAGTGCACAAATGTTGTTGGGTATGTGTTATATTCTTTCCACGACTAGCCCCACACGTTGTACGTTGCACCCGGCATAAAGGGGTCGCTGTAAGGCACTCTCTCGTTTCTGTGGTCCGGGCACGCCTCTGCCAAATTTTTCGGTATGCGCCCCACTCATATGCGGACCCACCCATGTTTTGTGCATGAGTTTGCACATGGTTTTGGGCAATGATGGTTTTCGACTCCGGTATTTTGTAGATCCTGGGCCAAGGAACTACGTTATGTTCTAATCCAGGGTTAATGGATTGGGGTTTATGTATGCTTCAAGATGTATATATATGTGTTGTAACACTAAAAGGAATATAATGAAAAATCAAGCTAGTCGTCCCAATTTGGGATCCAAGGGAAAATCTCTGTATATATCCTTTTTATGTTTTATGCTCTTTCTATTGTTTATTTTTTGGTTTTAAGATCTGTTTGTAGATAATTTTTGTACAGGGTTAAAACCTACATTTGGTATCAAAGTTGTTTTGGCTTCAAGGGGACGCCTTTGTTGTAGAGGGTTTTTCGCTCAGGCCTGAGGTAGACCCTGTTTAGTGGGAGATCTGCGGGATCGATTCTTGCGGTGAAAGAAGATGGTGAGTGGTGGAAAGATAGAGATCGAGAAATTTAATGGTCAGATTTTTGAGTTATGGAAGCTCAAGATGGAGGATTTGCTAGTGGATAAATATCAGTGGATCATGGTAGATCCAGGTACTAAACCAACAGCAATGTCAGATGAAGACTGGAAGAAACTAGATCGAAAGGCTAAGAGCACAATACGATTGTGTGTTTCAGAGTCAGTATTGTTGAATGTATTTGGGGAAGCTACTTCAAATAATTTGTGGGAAAAACTTGGGACTTTGTACCAATCTAAGTCTCTGGTGAATAAGTTGTTCCTGCGGAAAAAGCTGTATAACTTGAGGATGAAGGATGGAGACTTGGTGACAGAGTATCTGAACGCCTTCAATACTGTGGTAAGTCAGTTGTCATCTGTTGATATTAAAATCTTAGATGAAGATAAGTGCATCAGTTTGTTGTGTTCTCTACCAGACTCGTGGGATAGTCTGGTTATTGCAATAGGTAGCAATACAACTACCTTGAATTTTGATGACATTGTCTCAGCCTTGCTGTCAGAGGAAATGAGATGGAGAAATATGGAGGGTCGGAATGGAGATGCCTTATCTGTACGAGGAAGGTCCCAGAATAGAAACAAGAATAAGGTTTCGAGTGGGAGATCTAAATCTAGAGGGAGATCTAAATCTCCTGGAAAGTTTGTAAAGGTGTGCTGGAAATGCGGAAAGGAAGGGAACTACAAAAAGGAATGCAGATCTAAAGCTCCTGAGAAAGGAAAGGGATCTGATGAAGGTCCTTCTGCAGAGGCAAAAACCACCTCGGATGAAGGTGGGGATGTGTATTTGGCTTCTTCTTCAAATATACATGTAGATCATGAGTCATGGTTGATTGACTCAGGTGCATCCTTTCACTTCACTCCCCATAGGGAGTGGTTCTGCGAGTATGAGAAATATGATGGTGGTGATGTCTTCCTAGGGGATGATAGGAAGGCCAGAATCATCGGACGTGGAAAGGTCAAGCTGAAGCTGCAAGGTGGAAGGATTAGAACACTTCCTCGTGTTCTGCATATTCCTGCATTGGCCAGAAATCTGATTTCTGTAAGCAAGATGGATGATGCAGGTGTAAAAACAGTGTTCGAGAAAGATGCCTGCAAGATGGTTCGGGGAGCACTGGTATTAATGCGGGGAGTTCAGACTGGAACTCTGTACAAGCTACAAGGTAGCACTTTTATTGATGGGTGTAACAGTTCTGTGGTTCTTGAAAGTGGAGTGGAAAGCCTCGCTGTCTCTAGAGAAAAGACCATGCTATGGCATCAAAGGCTTGGACATATTGGAGAGAAGGGTCTTCGGATACTGCATAGAAATGGTATGGTAGAAGGTATGTCTAATTTCTCTCTGGATTTCGATTTCTGTGAACATTGTGTATATGGGAAGCAGAATCGGGTGAGTTTTCCTTCTGGTGCTAAGAGGGCGAACAAGATATTAGAACTTGTGCACATTGATGTGTTTGGACCTGTGTCAGTTCCATCACTGGGAAAGTCTGTGTACTATGTTTCATTCATAGATGACTTCTCAAGGAATACATGGATATATTTCTTGAGGAAGAAATCTGAAGCCTTTGACAAATTTAAAGAATTTAAGGCTCTGGTGGAAAACCAGACAGAGAAGAAGATAAAGGCGTTGAGGATAGATAATGGTGGGGAGTTCTGCAAGAAGGAATTTGAAGAGTTCTGTAAGAAGTGTGGTATAGCACGGCAGAAGACTACTCCATACACACCTCAGCAAAATGGAGTTACAGAAAGAATGAATAGAACACTGATGGAAAAGGCAAGAAGCATGCTCAGTGGTACCGGGTTAGGACAAGAATTCTGGGCAGAGGCAGTGGAGACTGCATGTTACTTAGTTAATAGGTCACCTTCATCAGCGTTGGAGGATAAGACTCCACATGAGGTATGGACTCGTAAGAAACCCTCTCTTTCACATATAAGGGTATTTGGATGTGATGTATATGTACATGTTCCAAAGGAGAAAAGGACCAAGTTGGATAATAAATCTGAAAGGTGCATCTTTATTAGGTATAAGTATGGTTTAAAAGGTTACAAGCTTTGGAACCCAGTCAAGTAGCAAGTTGTGTACAACCGAGATGTGGTAACAGAGAAGTGAAAGATGTTGTTAAACATGAGGTCCTACCAAAGATCCTTATAGCATCATTTATCACCTGACATGATTCATGATTGCTTCATGGCTTTTGGGCACCCATTCCCATGCACTTGGACAAATTCACTTAAAAACAATTAAACTCATATTGCCACTGTTTTGATTTTTCTGCGTGTATACGCGAGTCCAGTCAGACTTTTCCGCGTATGCCATTAAAATGATTAAAAATATATATAAAAATTCCCTATTTTCGGGCTGGGTTGATGGTTACTCAGGTAGTTCAACCACCCCAGCACATGGCCAACTGTTTCCAACTGTTGAAACCAATTGGAGGGAGTATAAAATCCCCTCATGTGTATGGCCTAAGGGAGAGAGAGAATTATTGATATTATACTCTGTTGGCATTCCCTATCCAAGTCTGATTCCCCGTGCCTCCCGCACTTTCCTCAAATACTTTAGGAAACCCTTGCTTCCTTGAGATACACATCCCTTTATATGTTATCTCGTATGTACCCGTTTTGGAAGGAGTCTTAGCGAGGCAAGGGTCGGACGGATCCCATTTGCACTGGCCTCGGGTTGGCCTTGGAAGGATCATGATTCTCCACTTGATTACTTTTGTACGTACTATTTATACTACAGAAGTATCATGCTTTTCCCGAAATAAACGTGTTAGTGTATGCTTTTATGTATGAGAATATTTGTTATACAAGCATTCATTATGATTTATTTAATGTTTTATATGAATCTCACTAATATTTAGAGTAGATATATGTTGTACAACTTGTCCTTTGTGCTGGTTTCTTCTTGTATTTCAGGTTAAGAAGGAAGGACGGTTGCTGGGGGTTTGGACCCCATGTGGATCTACTTCAAACGTAGGACCTACGGGTAACTCTCTCATTCTGCTCTATTTAGTTTTTTCTCAACTGCACGGCTGTGGAGTCTCTCAAGTAGTACGCCTGCCTTGTGGGAGGCCATCCAACCAACTCAGGTGTTAATTCCTCTAAACAGAACCCCAGAAGATGGAGTTTCTGAGCTAAAGGAGGATGAATCAGACTCTACAACAGAAGAAGATTCAGAAGAGGAAGAGCCACAAACCCCAGCTTTGAGAAGATTAGTTCGGGAAAGAAGGCAACCAGAAAGGTATAGTCCATCTACTTTCTGTTCAGGTTTTTCCTTAACTATAACTGATGATGATCCCAGAACTGTCAGGGAGGCAGTAGATTCAAAGGATGGAAAACTCTGGAAGGAGGCCATGGTTGATGAAATGGCATCCTTGCACAAAAATGATGCATGGGATCTGGTGGAGTTGCCGACTGGAAGGAAGCCCATTGGGAGCAAATGGGTGTTTAAGAAGAAGATGAATGTAGAAGGCAAGGTGGAGAAATACAAAGCTCGGTTGGTAGCGAAAGGTTATTCCCAGGTGCCGGGAATTGATTTTGGTGATATTTTTTTCTCCTGTTGCCAAAGTTACTTCTATTAGATTACTTTTATCTGTTGCTGCTGCATTTGATTTTGAGATAGAACAGATGGATGTGAAGACAGCATTTCTTCACGGGGATCTAGAAGAGGAGATCTACATGAAGCAACCTTAAGGCTTTATGGTGAAGGGTAAGAAAGAACTGGTATGCAGGTTGAAGAAGTCTCTGTATGGGTTAAAACAGTCACCAAGGATGTGGTATCAGAAATTTGATACCTATATGCGGGGACTTGGCTTCACCAGAAGCAAGGAGGATCACTGTGTTTATTTTAAATTAATTGGTGACCATGTTATTTATTTGGTCTTGTATGTGGATGATATGTTGTTGATTGGAAATGACAAAGAAATTATCCAAGATTTCAAGACCCAACTGTTCTCCAAATTCTACATGAAGGATCTTGGTGCTGCAAACTATATTCTGGGCATGGAAATTAAGAGAGATCATAAAGAGTGAGCTCAAAGAACCAGAGGAAGTATGTCGAGACTATATTGTAGAGGTTCAATATGCAGGATAGTAAACCGGTGAGTGTTCCTATTCCTGTAGGTGCAAAGCTGTCTGCTGAACAATGTCCCAAGACACAAGAAGAAGAGGAGGATATGTCCCGTGTTCCATATGCAAGTGCAGTGGGTAGCCTGATGTATGCAATGGTCTGTACTAGACCAGACATTACACATGCAGTGGGAGTATTGAGCAGGTTTATGTCAAACCCAGGGAAGGAGCATTGGACAGCAGTGAAGCGGGTTTTCAGATATTTACGTGGCACTAGTGATTATGGCTTGTGCTACCAGGGAAGACCAGGATTGGAAAGAATGTTGGACATTCGTGGTTTTGTTGATGCAGACTGGGCTGGAGATCCGGACCAAAGAAGATCTACAAGTGGGTATGTGTTTAGCCTATTTGGAGGTGCAGTCAGTTGGATGAGTAAAAGACAGTCTGTAGTGGCTCTTTCAACTACAGAGGCAGAATACATAGCAGCCACTCATGCAAGCAAGGAAGCAGTTTGGTTGCAGAGATTGTGTTCAAGTATGGGGTTCGTACAGCAAGCTATAAGGATAGACTGTGATAGCCAAAGTGCAATTTTCTTGGCTAAGAACCCTGCTTATCATTCAAAGACAAAGCACATTGATGTTCAATATCACTTTGTTAGAGATATGGTTGAGGCTAAAAGGGTGTTGCTGGTAAAGGTGGACACTTTGAAGAATTTTGCAGATGCATTGACGAAGTCTGTGAGCACTCAAAAGTTCTCTTGGTGTAGAGAAACAATGGGTGTTGAAGAATTGGCCCAATGACTAAGCTCTCTTGTGGCCCCCTATGGAAAGAAAACAACAAGTGGGAGAATGTTGGGTATGTGTTATATTCTTCTGACGACTAGGCCCCACGCGTTGTACGTCGCGCCGGGGTAGCAGCGGGGTCGGTGTGGGGGCGGCGACTCCCCGCGACTCTGGGAACCGCGTCACTTCAAGCACTTTTTCGTATGCGGTCCCACTCATATGCGGACCCACCCATGTTTTATGCATGAGTTTGCACATGGTTTTTGGGTACGATGGTTTTCGGCCCTTGGTATTTTTGTATATCCAGTCAAGGGAACTACAGCTATGTTCTAATCCAGGGTTAATGGATTGGGGTTTATGTATACTTCGGCATGTATATATATGTGTTGTAACACTAAAAGGAATATAATGAAAATCAAGCTGGTCGTCCAAATTTGGGATCCAGGGGAAAATCTCTGTGTTTATCTGTTTTATGTTTTATGCTCTCGCTATTGTTTATTTTCTGTTATAAGATTCGTGTGTAGATAATTTCTGTTCAAGGTTAAAACCTACAAATGTGGCACAGGAGCTGATAGAAGGAATTACGCTATTCCGAAGAGTTTAGTGGAGCTATTGCATGGAGGACTTCAGTTAGAACTCATGTGACAGAGTTTGGTGGAGTTGTAGAAGTAGTTGGTGGAGTTGTGTTCATTTTAACTCAGTTAGACACAGTTGAGCTAGTTGTATCTAGTCTAACTGATTGATACACTAGTGAGAGTGGTGTGAATTAATTAATAATTAATTCACTAATTATTAACTCATTAATAAACTGAAGAATACATCAGTTAACTACAGTGCATGGACAGTTTCAGTGGATACCAGTGGAGAGGTAGGTGAAAGAGCAAGTGTGACTATCAGTTGTGACTATAGTGATGCATGGTTTGCATCCAACACTCAGTGGAGATGCCAGTGAGGATTGCGCAGTGCAAGCCAGGTGGATTCGAGTTCATTCAGAGCCATTCTTCAGCAGGGATTGTGCAGTAGAGACATGCTAGCAGGTGGCAGAGATCGGTGCATGGATTTGCTAGATCGGACTTGATTAGTGTGTAGCGATTGTATTGTACTGAGAGCTTGACATGTTCAACTTTGTATGAGGATTGTTACATGATCTCTATGACATATATTATATATAGATAGGCTGGGTTTTTAGCTTTAGGCTTTCCCATAAAAACACTGTGTTAAAGTGTGTGAATTTTTATGGTTTCATGTGTGCATTGAAATTGTGTTAATTTCCGCATGTGATGATCAATGGTGGAATAGATTCTGTATTGTGCATGAAGTCAAATAGTGTACGATCAGGATAATATTAGACATATAACATATAAGTTATATAATTTCTACATCATATGCATTTTCTGATCCTGAGTCAGAACCAGACAAAGGCAATGACAAAGGGAAGTAGATCATTGATGCAGATCCCAGTGCCATTGTTGCCACCACCAAGATCCAGAGGGAGGATCCAGAGGAGGGGGAGCGCCTCTTCCATTCGCAAATGTGGGTGAAGGGTTCTCCAATGCAATTTATTGTCGATAGCGGAAGACAAAAGAACCTCATTTCAGCAGAGATCGTGAAGCGGCTCGGCCTACTGACCATAGCACACCCGCAGCCATATACCATTGGATGGCTTCACCCAGGGAGAGATATCCGCATCCGCCAACAGTGTTGCCTTACATACAACATCAAGCCATTCACGGATGAGGTATTATGTGATGTTTCTCTTCTTGATGTAGCTGATGTATTATTGGGCCAACCATACTTGTGGAGATGACATGTTGTGTATGAGTCTAGGCCTCGTGTTGTTATTATTACTTTTTGAAATAACTTGTATAGAATACCAGAGGTAGCACCACCTCCTATCATCTCTTCGCCTACTACAAAACAACGTAGTAAGATTGTTTCCCAAACCAAAAAAAATATTTTCCTTACAACTTGCTCACAGGGAAAGAAGAATATTGTGGCCACAACCTCGAAACATGGCTCCCCTACACGGCTACAACAGATGGAAAAATTCATGGAGGAATGTGAGGACATTTTCTTCTCACTCACAGAGGTTCCTCTACACTGTCAAGACAAGCACTCCATTGATCTGACCCCCAACGCATCGTCGCCTGATGTTGCCATACCTCCTGCAAATACACATACAAAATCCACACATGTAATGTCTGAGGCTGATAAAGAAACCAAATTTACTAAACGCATCCATCAGGTCCGCCCACAGGTCCATGACATCTTCAACAAATCTAATACCCAGTTCAATAGAATTTGCCTCATCTCAGGGAGGATATCAACGCAATGGGGACCATTGCTTCCTAAGGAGGGAGGAATGATCCAGGTGTATATCGGTGGCCACCCACCTATTACATCTGGACCCGCACCATCAATTCTTGCAGCTTTTCACATTCAGCACCACTTACTATTTTTAGCAGGTTTTCGGGTCCTACACTCCCGGAGCCATTTTGGGGCCTTAATGATCCAGGTGGATATTGGCGGCCACCCACCTATTCCATTTGAACCCCCACCACTAGTTCGTTCAGTTTTTAAGTTGCAACACAACTTACTATTTTTAGCAGTTTTTCGGGTCCTGAACTTCCGGAGCTATTTTGAGGCCCTAAACAATGTTTTTTGGGAAAACCGGGAGCAACATGGGTCTATGGATTGATGTTTCTCACATCGAATGTTGTACTCCTTGTATAGATATTTCTAACGAGCTATTGATCACGTCAAACAGAGATCGGGTGCCAAAGTTACGTCCCCGGGAAGTTGAAACACCAATTTACCCAAACGGGACCCACAGTTTTGGTGCTTCATCTCCTAGAGTTAGGTTTTTGGACATTTCAATTTTTCTATTGTTTTTCAATAATAAATAGGCCCCCGAGCCTCATTGTAACACATTTCAGAGGTTTATAGCTGCCACATCTCTTTTTAGAGATTCGCTACCAGCACCCTATTTTATTTCCATTATGTCTGTAAGCATATTTCTATTATTTGATATTAATGAAATGAAGCATTATTTCCGCTACATCTATATGTTCATGGTTATTTCCGTATTCTGTTTCGTTCCTGCATAAAATCGGGATCAACAACCAACGAAGGGGAAGAAGGAAACTGATAGACTTCAAAGCAAATCGACTCATATCCGACCTTCTCAGCCTGTTGAGAGTGGCTCATTTGTAGGTACAAGAATGGCTGATCACGAAGACCATGTTGAGGGGGGTGGAGAAAACCAGGTAAATGAGGAAAAATCCACCTTCGAATTTTCGATTGTAGATCCAGAAATAGTTGTGAAAATGAAGAATATTCCTCCATCAACTCTTCCTCATTTCTATGGTAAGGTACACGACGACCCATATTCTTTCTTATTTGAGTTTGACATATTATGTAGAAGCTATGATTACTAATGAGATACTTGGAAGTTAAAGTTGTTTCTTGCAACTCTCAAGGACTCAGCACTCCGCTGGTTCATGGGATTAGGGGGAAAAAACTATAGTTTCTTGGGATCAGATGAAGAAAATGTTTTTATTGAAATATCAGGAATATTGTAAAACTAGAGAAATGCAGGATGAAATCTTCACCATTGTGAAAGGTGATGATGATACCTTGGAAGATTATCTGGAAATATTTCTGTATATCCTCCAAAGGTCGAAACACAAGTTTGATCTAAGTACTATTAGAACCTTGCTCTTATGTTGGCTTACTGATGATGCTAGAGATAACTTAAATCTGTTAGGACAAGGGGATATTGCTCAGAAATCTTTTGATCAGATTTGTGACCTGTGCAGGAAATTCTCAAGGAATCAGTCTAGATCCGGTAAAGGAACTCGAAGTAGAAATAATAATGCTGGATCTACAGATGTTATGATTATTGGGTTGGAGAATAAAATGGACAATATGAAAAATGAAATAATGAATACTGTTAGCAAAGAAATAGACTCTTTGAAATTTCAACAAAAACTTGTAGAAGAACAAGAGTCATTGTCTGTTTTTTGTCTAAAGTATAGGAAAAATCATCCTTTAAGAGAATGTCCTGGTGATTTTAAAGGAACTAATAAATGTGTGATTTGTGCAAAGAACCATGCCACAAAAAAATGCCCTTCCATACCTGGATTGAAAGTTGTATTTGAATGAGGTAAACTTGAACCTGAGTCATTGCATGCTATAAGAGAACAAAGAAATTGGCCTCAGGTAGGTGCAGGTATGGCTTCTGAACTTCCTCCACATTATTTTGGTTATAATGAACAACCATATTCATATCATAATAATAATCACTCTCAATCGTGGCAACATGGGAACCAATTTCAGTATGGACATCCTTCCTAATCTTGGAAACAAGGTTGGTGAGGGCCAAACCATTCACATAATTCCTATCCTGCACCTATGTAATGATATCCATCTACATATGCACCTTACCCAATGCCACAACCATCATTTCCCTAGTTAAGTCAGCCAATGTCACCATTACCTTTACCTCCACCATTCTGACCTCCTCAACTGCCTGTTGAACCCATACCAAATCCCAATAACAAAGCGTTACAAATTATCCACTCTATTAAACCGATCTTTCCACCCAGTTATAAGTCTATACTGGTTGGGGTCAATGATCTCCAACTGAGATTGGGGAAGGTAGTAACATTAGAAAAACAAAATCATCCCATGGTGATTATCGAAGAGAAAAGTGAGGAGGAAACTCCTGACCGCTCCGTGAGAGATGTCACCATTCAGCCCATCCCCGTACCTTCAGAGCCTTTTCCATCCTCTTCAAACTGACCTCCCTATCCAGAGAGGCTAGTTGCGGAGAGGATTGACCCTGTTCCTGAGTCTAGATTGGCTTCTAAGCTTAGGAATATTTTCATTAATGTCCCTTTGCTCCAGGCTATCAAAGAGATCCCCAAGTGTACAAAAATCATTAGGGAACTTTGTCTCAAGAATTCGGGAAGGAAAAGAGTAGAACCCCAAACCATTCAATTTGTTGGTAGAGCAACAGAGTTAATGACAGGGTGTGTGCAAATGGAAAAATATACCGATCCTGAAAACCCTATTGTCTCTGTTCAGATAAGCGATTTCCTTGTCACCAATGTGGTTATAGACCTCAGGGTAGCCATTAATCTTATGACCAAGAAAACCATGGATCAACTTGGGTTGGTCCACATTCGTCCTACTCCTACTGTGATTGAATTGGAAGACAGATCTAAAATCAAGCCGGAGGGAGTATCAGACGATGTGGTTTTTTCGATAGAATCTTGGGAATATCCTGCAGACTTCATTATGCTTCAGCCAAAGAATCCAGTGGGAGGAAATCCATTGATCTTGGGATGACCTTGGCTTGCTACTATTGGTGCTTACATTGGATTTCGTTCTGGTGACATGCACATTTCCCATGGAGATTTTAGGATTAAAGTCACCTTATAACCACCTGTTAGATCTATCCACGAGCTCCAAGATACCTTGTGGCTAGATTACAGTAGTGATGAGGAGACTCGGTGAGTTTCGATGATACATCAGTATACTGGGTCAACTCAGGAGGGTGAGATACGAGACTTCTTGAACAGCTAGATACCATGCTTAACTTTGAGTCATTATGTCAAATATTTAGTCTGGATTTTCAAGAAAGTCATGATTCCCAACCTTCCCCACCATAGTCTCTAACAGCACCTCTTTTTACTCTTGAGCTAGAAACCGCTCTTATTGAGATTAGTCCAGGAAAATCTTTACATATTAGCTCAGGCGTGGATGCATCCCAACAAGAGCAGCTTGTAAAATTGTTTCAAAACCATCTTGATACCTTTGCATGGGGATACAAATACATGAAAGGCATCCCTCCTGAAACTTGTACTCATCACATTTATATTCAGGAAGGAGTCCGACCTATTCGACAACCCTAGAGGCACATGAACCCAGCTCTAAGAGAAGTTGTAAAGGAAGAATTTCAAAAACTCTTAGATGTTGATTTTATCTATCATATATCTGATAGCCAGTGGGTCTCTCCGTTGGTGTTAGTCCCGAAGAAATATGGGAGATGGCGCATTTGCGTGATTACCGAGAACTGAACAAATCCACTCTCAAGGATTACTTTCCCTTTCCTTTCATCGATCAGGTGCTTGATACCCTCGCTGGTAAAAAGTACTTTTATTTTTTAGACGACTTTAGTGGTTATAACCAGATACAAATCGCAACTGAGAATCAAGATAAACCACCTTTACATGCCCATGGGGAACATTTTCATACTGAGTGCTTCCCTTTTGGTTGTGTAATTCTCCAGCCACCTTTGAAAGGGCAGTGTTGGCTATTTTTGCTGACCTTGAGTGTGTGGAAATCTATATGGATGACTTTTCAGTATTTGGCGATTCATTCACTGAAGCCCTCAAAAATCTAAAAAAAGTGCTTTCTCATTGTCAAGAAGCTCACCTTGCTTTGTGTGAAAAAAAGTGTAGATTAATGTGCAAAGAAGTAGTAGTTCTTGGCCACCTCATTTCTGACAAAGGTATCCAGGTTGACCCAACTAAGATAGAGATTATTTTGTGTCTTCCTGCACCCAAAACATAAAGGGAAGTGAGAGGATTCCTGGGACATGCGGGCTACTACAGGAGATTCATTGAGAACTTTTCTAGGATAGCTACCCCCCTTTTCCTACTATTAGCCAAGGACTGTTAATTTTCTTGGTCCAGAGCATGCGAACAGTCTTTTGAGACCTTAAATGAAAATTTACTACATGCACCAGTTTTGAGAGGACCTAATTGGTCCCTTCCATTTCATATTTCCTCTAATGCCTCAGACACTGATATTGGCGCAATTTTAGGACAATAAGAAAACAAAGAGTCCTATGTTATCTACTTCATCAGTAATAAATTTTCACCCACTGAATTGAATTACATTGTGATTGAGAAAGAGTTTTTAGCTGTGATTTTTGCTATTAATAAATTCAGACACTACATAGCAGGACATGAAGTCTTTGTGCATATTGATCATTCTGTAATAAGATATTTGATGAATAAACCATTGAATAACAATAGTGACTAGGTGATTAATTTTGCTTCGGGAATTTAATGTTACCATTGTTGATAGACCAGGAAAATATAATGTTGCTGTTGATTATATTTCTAGATCCAGTGTGACGCACAATGGTGGGTCTTCTACCAGAGTACTAAAGAACCAGACACCAGACGATTTTTGATCAAGCACCTTGGTATGACATGGAACATCCACATGGATGACACATGGCATGTAATGATTGAGTTTTTGGTCAACCAATATGACTTTCCAAGGCTCATTCCAATAAGAGAGATTTTATCCTTACAATTGAAGAGATGTTCAAATAAAGGATGTCAATTGTATGCAACTCATGCGGAAGATCTAGATGAGACCAAAGAGCGAAGTATCAAGAATTTTCTAGTGTTTCAAGTGTTTAACGGTGCATTTGAGGAAATACCAAGATTGGTTCTAAAGAGGGATATAGACATCTCTGTTGATCTAGTGCTTAGAACTACCCTAGTATTAAAGATTCCTTATAGAATGAGCACACTGAAATTAAAGGAGTTACAAATACAACTAAAAGAATTATTGAAGAAAGGGTATATACACCCAAGTATCATGTCGTAAGGAGCACCGGTTCTTTTAAAAAAAAGAAGAAGATGAGACATTGAGGTTGTGCATTAGATTTAAACAAATGAATAAACCCACAATGAAGAAAAAATACCCTCTACTGAGAATTGGTGATCTCTTTAATGAACTAAGAGAAGTAAAGATGTTTTCAAAGATAGATCTGAGATTGAAGGCATTAGTAAGAAAACAAGGTATGAGCATTGTGCATTTATAGCAATTCCATTTGGATTGACCAATGCACAAGTTATTTTCATACATTTGATTAACAACAATATCAAAAGTTATGTGGATAAGTTTTTCATTGTGTTCTTGGATGGTATACTTAGAGAAAAAACATGAACGTCACTGGAGATTGGTGCACTTATGGGCATTGCAATGGATCTAGAGAAAATTGAAGCCATTAAAATGGCCAACATCAAAAAAAGTGTTTCTAAAATAAAATGTTTATGAGAATGACTAGTTACTATAAGAATATAGCAAGTTTCTCAAAATTGTTTATTTTTTTTAATATATAAATCATCCATTTTTTTTGTTTAAGTTACAATTATTTAATTTAACAAATTTTATCATATACTTCTTATCAAAATTTAAACACATAATAATTGAAATAAATTTGCACAAATGAACCAATCATAAAATACAATATAGCCCTATAAGAATAGGTATATATGATGGTAGCATGTGGATCATTAGCCCAAGTTTGCTTGCCAAACATAGTTCAATATTTCATTTTTTTTTTTGTAAGCTTGGTGGGACTACATCTTCATCATGTCCAATATATCACGCCAATAAGGAATTGAACATATGACTTCCCATCAAGAAGTGCACCATATCACCATCTATCCCAGACCCTTGGACAATTCAATATTTCATATTGAAAAAACATAATATTGTCAAACTTTCCTCATTGAAATGGTTATAAACTTTTACTTATAAATACAACGTTTACCCATTAAATGGGTAGATTTTGTCATAGAAGAACAAGTCAATTGAATGTTATATCTGATTTATAAAGGATATTACCAAAAAAAAAAGTCACTAAGTGACATCCGCATTCAACTTCTGGTTAAGTCATTGAGATGAACGTTCGTCTCACCACCTCTGCCAGATTTTCCCAATCAGAACGCTCCCACTGGTAGCCCTTCACATTACATCAAAATTTTCGATCAATGTAAGTCAAAAAAATATTTCACATAAGGATTTAAGTAATTTTTCCTGCAATGAAAGAAAGAAACTTAAAATGATTGTCTTCAGTATGAAGAAGTTTAAATGACTTTGGGAATTACAGTATCAAAGATTTAGATTAGGGTTAGTACATACCTCAATTTTCTTGATAAGAAGATGAACCTGAAACTTGAATGTTTGTGTATCAGTTTCCATTGAGACTACCTCCAACTGCAATTCTCTTAATCTCTGAAGTAGTAAGATGACGAGACTGGTTGGGCTTGAAAGTGGGTCGATCTGCACATTTATTCGGAAGTCTAGTTGGTTGGGGATATTCTCAGATTGTGCCAAAACAACTTCATCACTGCTGTAAACTATATTTGTCAGATGTTTGCCATGGCTCAGACCTAAACTGCTGCACCCCTCTTTGTCTGAAATGTTTCTTCTCAATGATTCTTCCAAGGCACGATTCCTTTGCTGGAGCTCATCCTCTCGGCTCTTCAATTCACTCATATACTTTACGATATTTGAGAGTACTGAATATTTATCTCTCTGTTACAGATTTTATCTTCATGTATGTCAGCCATCATAGCTTGAAAGCAAATACAAAAACAATAAAGACCTGCTCAGTATTCTACTATCTATTGCACTAGGACAGGCATTCTAAAACTGAAGGGTGGATGCCATAAGAATTTGAAATGAATTTGATAAGCCATAAGGCTCCATGGATTGGTGCCATTGACTAAAAGGGTTTTATCAGGCAAGTTATAGTACTATTCTAAAGATTAAAATTTAAAACATGAGTTTGTTTATTTTTGGAAATAATGTGTGTATATGTTGGAATTTTTAATTTCCCAAGGACAAGTCTATGGAGGCTGAGGAATTGGGAGATGGTCAAAAGTGGCTGGAATCCATGCTAAAAAATTCAAGAAATCTTGTAGTAGCAGTGTTTGAATCATGTTTTTTTTATGGTGGAAATGGATTCAGCACCATCAAAAACACACCCAAAATCTTGAAATTTGACAGCTACAATCTGGATTTTCAAAAATCTCTGCCAAATTTTATTAAAATCTTGTCTTAATTTCCATTATTTTCAGAGCAAAAAGACAAGCTAATTAGATTATAGCAATATTTAACTCATTCAGCTACAAAAGAAGTAACTAATAAAACAGCGATCTAAATAAAAGAAAGGATTACATTACAAAAAAAATAGCTATTATATTTGTATTCAGCTTTTCAATATTGAAAAGTTAAATTATATTTTTCCTCTCATATTTTTATGAAAAACAGTTTAAAATTTCATATATACCTCACACATTATATCTTTGACTATATTGTTGTGAAAAATTCAAACAAAAATTTTTATCTATAGATTAGGACTAACTTAAATAAGTAGTATATAGATGACACTACTTTACTAGTATTACCATATATATAATGAGGGTATTTAATAAAACTATTTACTTACACTTTGGATCATTTACTTATGCTTTGTAAAAAAATCATATCTAAAGAATTAAATAGTAGCATTTACTGTTTCAATTGGGAGATGACATTTCTCAAATCCAATGAAATTGCAACAATTTACTTATACTTTGATCATTTACTTATGCTTTGTAAAGGATTCATATTTAGAGAATTACATAGTATCATTTACTGTTTTAATTGGGGATGTCATTTTTCAAATTCAATGAAATTGTTTTTCTTTATGGTAGGGAAATTGATCTAATATTTTAAACAATTGTAATGACTTTTAAAAAAAAAATCAAAATATAATATTATTTTTTGATATTAATTCAATGTACTTCAAAAAAACAAAAATAAAAATTTAAAATTTTCAACAACAATATTTCCCATAAAAATGATTAGTGTACATATGTATTATGATGCAGAACACAATCAGCAAAAAACCATAAAAATAACATGATATAAAAAACCATAATGATATGATATGGAGAAAAAAACGTTAACATTTACTAATAAATAAAAACATCATAAAAATAATGATAAGTTAAATATATTATGAAAAATTTATTTATCTTTTAATCGAAAAAAATATGAAACAAGTATAATTTTTTATTTTAATTTTCATTTATATGAGACATAATTTAATGCCCTTCCATAACAAACTACTGAAATTTTACAGAGTAAAAACCATTTCAAACCATTTCAATTTAGAAGCAGAGAGTGCTAAAAACACAATTTATTTCTAGGAGTAAAAACTACTTCGAATTTGAACCAGAGAGTGCTGAAAACACAATTTATTTCCAGAAATGAACAAACCGGATAAGTTTTCTCATGCCCCAAAACATCAAACCATTATTTGATAACTCGTTCAAATTTAAGATAGACATGGTTAAATAATAATAATGGAGAAAATTGAAAAGCTATAATACCTTGGAATTATTAGGTAGAAGAGAATGCAGTAACGAGAAATGTTGTCTGAGTTTGACTCTCCTGTTACGCTCGGCAAGCATATGCTGAAAGGCTGCTCTGTTTTGAACAGAGACATCAAACTTATGCTCCTCTTGAATCTTGGAACACTGACTTAACCTCTGCTCCTCTCTTTTTATCTCGAAGATTTTTCTGAGAAACTTGAAGGATCTCTTCATTAGATCCTGTTTGCCAGTGTTAACACACACAGAATGTGCAGGTCTTAAGTATGAGACAAATGCACTCTGCCTGTACTGTCTACTCTGGGGCATAGACATTAGATTATCTGCAGCATTGATTGACTGTGGATGATGGGGATTTTGACAGTGATCTAACTGATAAAGTCTCTCCATAACTTCAGAGGAATTTGAAAACCATGAAGTTTCAGTGGTACTCATGCAGAGAGGGAGCTCAAATTGAGCACCATCTATTATACACAGTGAATCTGCATTCATGTTTCTGTGAAACACATTTTGCCCATTTGCTTGAATCATCATCCCAGAAGAATTAGCAGTCATGTAATCCCCTGGAATTCCATTGAAATTCCCCTGTACAGCAGCAGGCGCAGTAATTTCCATGGTGGGATTTCTGTAGTTTGAATCCATTGCTAACAAATGATAGCTATCATGTCCTGAGAGATATCAAAACAACTAAATTGCTTTTCTTACCCTGAAAATTATGAAAATTCCAGTAAATTCCAGTAAAATTTCGATGCAGAGTGACTATCTGAATTTCATACATCGGAGGCTACTTTTGTAATTTGAATTGGCAAGGTGTGCGGGCAGCCCCACCAAGAGAAATATATTCTTAAAAAAATGGATATGGCTGACGTAATCAGAATCCCGCTACCGGTCGTCGGTCATAGAACACCAAACGCAGTTGAAGATTTCAAATGACATGTGCGTTTGAAAATGAGTCAATTTCCTGGTGCTGGTTCAAACTCCATTTTTTCCTCGCGGTCGTATACATTGAATTTAGTCTGGTCACCATTCGACAAAAAACACACATGGGTTAATCCCTTGTGCTTTATTGCTTGACCTGAATGCCATGCATCGGTGGCATTTCTTTGGGAGACTTTTTCGGAAGGACAAAAGCCATTGCGTTCAAAGGAATTTTGGAATAAATATTATATTTTTAATGTTCGTATAACCATTTTTAAAATAGTTTAAAAATTTAAATAGTAGTAGTTTTTAAGGGTTAATTTTTCGATCTAAAATCTGACGTAGATTTATTGAAACAACAAGTTTGACAAGTGAACTCTTCACAATCCCTAAGGGTTTTGAATCCATATATGCAAGCAAAAAACCAGTTTAAACAATACCAATTGAGATTTGGCTACAAATTTTTTTCTTGGATTCCATCATAAACTCTAAAAAGTGGCACTTAAAAACTACTCCATTTAAATATATATTTACAATTTTAATATACTTATCTTCTCATCCATTTTAATAAGAAATAGAGATAAAAATTGTAACAATATGTTGTAAAAATTATAAATATATATAAGAGAGTTTTTTATTATAAATGTTATAAAATTAAATAAGTATAAATTTTATTTATTTATTTATTTATTAATAATAATGATAGAGAGCTTGAATTGAAGGTAAGGGGAGCAAGAGTTGTTGTTTTCTAGATTTCAGTGGAATTCACTTCAAGGGTTTTCAATGGCTCCCTAAAGAGGATGAGGAGTGGCTTCCTCATACCGAAATGTCATGGTCAGGAGGGGAGTAAACCACATTACATGTAAACTTAGTTATTTCAGTTATGTTAAAGGTGAGGGGATAGGGTCACCACCAAAACCTAGTGGCAAATCAAGTTCATCTACTTAAACTCTTAAGCAACAAACATCAAATCAAGACACGGGGCATCAAAAAAAGATGGATACTTGCATATCCAAGCTAAAAGGTTTACAAACTATGAAATAAAATCAACACACATTGTAAAAGAAAAATTGAATGTATGCAAGATCTGTTGGAAACTAGATCACTACTGAGAGGGGGTGAATCAGTATTATGAGTACTTATACAAATTTTCTCCAAATTATTAATTATTTTTACCATGCATATAGTGAAACACAAAATCATAGATCAAAGCATAAAAAAGAACATGCAACCATAAAAATAATCAACACAAATGACGTGTTTTTGGTGGAAAACTCTTAACCGGTAAAAAAACCACCATGTTGTTGTTGCGTTGCTCAATTTTTTTAATAATTTGGGAAGAAAAATGTACATAGATTGGCTCACTCCCATGAGTTGAAAGACTCAACTTCTTTCACAGTATGTTGGCACCTATCAGACAAGAAAATTTTTCTCTCACGGATCTACAGACTACGATCTGTTGAAGGCCACCACGATCAACGATCCTTGTCTAGTTACTCCTGAACTAATAATCAACTCTACAGACTTTGATTTGATGGCACTATAATGACCAATGAGCCTCACCCAGTTTCTGCCAAAGTATCCAACCACCATTGGACGAAGAAAACTCTTCCTTCTACTGAATCTTCCATGTCACTGTATACTCAAAGCCTTCATGCCTTCACTTCCTCCATGTGAGCCTTGTTTCATGCATTCATACTCAACTCATAATTCACTCACCGTGAGCTCTACAACAACATAGCATCAAAGCACACAGTTAAATCAAATCACCAAACTCCAAATACTACACATGCAACAATACAATCTCCTCAAACTCTACTCTAATCCACAATTGATAACCTCACTATTTGCATAAACATGATGACTGAAATATACTCCAGCTCACTTTTGTTATAACTGTTAACTGCTTCAGAAATTTTACACTAGACATCACATGCAACTTGCAGGCTCTTCTCCACACACACACACTCAACATAACTAGACAATCAACCATACTAACAATGATCTTTCTCCAATATGTAGATGAACCCAATTTCTCAATTCAATAATTACAAAGAACTATTGGGATTCGCAATTATGTTCATATGTTATATTAGATCTAGGTTCAGCTCATCGACTCTATCAAACCACTAAATCCACTTGCCTTTTGATATCTTCAACTTTAATCAACTTCTCAAGGTCCCACAAAATTTTCCGACCATAAACCAAAAAGTTCTGATCAAGATCTCGCCATAACACAAAAATTAGCTTAACAGAACAAGGAATGCGGACAAAAACGTGAAAAAATGATCGGTCACATGCACAAGCATGCCTGAAATCTATTGGACCTTTCGGTCACTCCCTTGGGCCTGTCTCCAAGTGATTGGAGCTTTCCAATCACACTGATGACCCATCCTCCATGCAACTGGGGAAAAAGCTCAGTGAAACCATCAATCCTTCGGCCTAAAACCTCTGTCACCTATTCGACCATCTTCTTCAGCTCCTGAACACTCCTTCAGACCTCTACAACAAGTTTGCAACTAATGAAATAGGCCAAGAACAAGTTAGTGACATGCAAGACCTATTATGCCAATTGTAGCACCAAGAACAACACCTCCATCTCCTCAAGCAACAACCATAGCATATCTAAACACCTCCTTCACCTGTAGCAACGTCTCCAACTCATGTAGCAACAACATCAAGGCATCCAACTGTCTCCAACATTGGTAGAGACACCTCCAACATAAGAAACCGCAACTGAACACCTGAAGAAAAAATCAAATGTCTCCAAGACATGTAGAGACATATGCAACACCTAGAGTAACACTCTAACCACCTGCAACAACAACATCTACAATCAACACATACATGTGAATCCTCAATCCAACATCACATATGGAATCCATCTCTACTTAGTAGCAACAACATCATATCACAAGCATGATGACATCAATTCCAACTATCAAGAACATCAAGCCAACATCCATCTCTCATGCATATGACAAGAAACATCTCCAACCTGTTGACATCAATGCCAACAAACTCCCCCTTAGGAATAGATGTCAACCTCAATACAACATGTGAGTCTCACTCAACAATTTAAAAACTCTCCCACTTTGACATCAATGGAAAAGGGCCATACCAACACTGAAATACAAAGCCAATAATACTCAACACCATACTGATGCAATCCAAAGATGTGTCTCCTGGAAGATAAGCATGAAGACAAGGAAATCAGTTTTCAAACATATCTTTGTCAATGCCATGCCATCTTTGAACTGAACATGCTCCCCCTAAGCATATAATGGAGTTGCAATCAAGACTATGTCTGTTGCAATAAGCCTCCTTGCCAAGTGCAAGAGACTACTACTCATGACCATGAATCCCACTGTACAAGATATGCAATGAAGTACAATACATCAAAATGCTTCATGGAGAAAATTCATAGTTGTGACAAGTACATAGGAATGACATATGACTCCTCTACACCTATCACCAACCATGATTCTATGGACCGAAGTTTACAACTTGCACCCAATGAAGTGGGGCTACATCAAAGATATATATTATGAAATATGTCTTGGAGTCCATTGACCCATACATAGTAAATGACAAGACATGCTAGACACCATGGGTCACTCCATGAGAAATGTGCCCAAAAGAGGAAACAATGATAGTACATGACTCTTACATCCACACACAATGGTGATCTCATCAAAACATGCCCAAAACATAAAATAACATGAATACATGGCATTAATGAGCATCGATGTATGCTCCATATGGAAAAAACAACGAAATAAAATACATGGCATCCACGAGCTATGAAATGAGCTATCAAAATGTAGCAGCAAAAATAAGAAGTACTAACAACATCATATGCTAGTACATGGCCACTCAACACCTTGGCCATCACCATCCCATCAATGAATGTCCTGCAGCATAATCATGATAACCACTAGAAACCACCATGCTCCATGTTGTACCTCTGAGATAATTGTTGGTTAATTAATTATGCCAGAGCATCTAAAATATTTTGTTGTTTAAAAGTTTTTGGACGACCAATGTTCTGAACTTGTGAAGAAATAGGTGTTCAACCTTAAATAAGCTTAGATATGAAGAAAAGGGTTGATATTTATCTCTTGAAAAAAATTTGGATTTTTAAAAAGGGTGGAAGGTGGAATTATAAGAAGTTATGATTTCCAGAATATTCAAATAGAACATTAATTCAATCATACAGATAGATGCAAATAAACAATGTTTACTTTCCCAAACAAAATGTATTTAATTTCACAAATAATTGACAATTTATCCACGTAGAGGAGCTATTGACACAAATAGTTCAATAAACTAATCTCTGTAATAGTTTATAACTTCACAGAGAATTTAAAATAAGTCGATACTCAACTAATTTTACCTAGTTTCTTTGTAAAAACTTGAACACACGAAGATACAACAAAATGAAATGATAACTTAAGAAAAACTCACAAGATGACAAATTGATTTGAAACAAATCCATAATCCTTTCATTCAATAAAATCCAGCTCGAATTGATTACAATCCTACTATAAAATCTCATCCCAAGGGTTCAACCCTTTACAATTTGTTTTCTGGAAGTACTTATACAAATTTCTTCAAAAATATCTAGATTCAAATATCTAGACCCTTTTTGGAAATATCTAAAATTGTTTATCAAACAAAAATTCAGAAATATAGTAATATCAAATTGAATGAGCCGTTGGCTCTATAATAGAGGCTTTTTGGTGCTAACTGGATCTAGAAAATAGGAGTCTTTGTTGTTGAATCTGCTCTAGATACCTATTGACTCATCATCCTAGTAACTCACACAATTTTTCCCATTTCTTTTCATCTCACAGTGAAAATCTAGTTAACTTTCGATAGGCCTCATCTACTTCTGTGTATCTTTCGAAATTTGGCTTGCTAAGAAACAAGTGAGGTACTTCATGTCTAATAAAAAAATCATAGTTGAGCCCTTCCATAAATTCTTTCCCTGTGATTGTTCCAGTAATATTTGAAAACTTTGACCTGTCTCGGGAAATGTCACGTAAATTTCTCTAATAATCTTCCAGATGAACTAATTCATCTCCCATTCCTTGTAGTCCATGGAGCCTTTTTTTATCTAACATTAAATTTCTTATGGAACCTCTAAGCCATATTATGCAAACGGTCATACTTATTTTCTAATTGTAACATTATATTTTTCTTAGTCAGAACTTTCCTCACTTCTAGAATGGTGTATGTTCTGTCTTGAATGTCCAATTCTTCTAATTCCTCTCTGATTTTTGAGTTTAGGAGTCTGATTATAGCTATTTCATCACTTGGTTTGGTATAAATTTCCTTCTTTACATCTTCAATCAGAGTTTTTATTTATTTATTTCATAAGCGGTTTATCTTGTTCAAATATAATCTCAATGGATGGCCATATATTATTTATTTATTCATTTATTTCAGCCCAAATATTCTCTTTAGCTTGTGCAACAGTGTCTGCCATAATATTTTGATTTTATAAATATTTTATCCTTTGGGCAAGCTTGTGAGTTTTATGTAATTCTATAAAATAAGCACCATTTGTCTTAAGATTTTGATCTCGTAACTTATCTAATTTCTCTGTAATGTTTTCAATCTCTTTACCTTTAATAGCTAAATCATTCATGGCTTTAGTCAGATCTTCTGGTATAGTGCTAGACTGTGTTTCTATTTATGAAACTGTTGTTTTGACTATTGTTGAAGTTGATGTGGTGGTTATTGATGAAGTGGATGCATCTACTGTTGTTGTACCTACTATTGGAACTACAACCAATGGAATGGCTTGTACTAGGACAATCTACTACTCCTTCTCTTTTAGGAGTTTTTCAATCTCCTTTTCCATTTTTGAGATTTGGTCATTTTGTTCAATGATTATTTTGAGCAAAACTTCTTTTTCTTTCTCTAATTCCCCCAATTCTCTAGTATGTGGATCTTCAATTGAAGAAATCTTTAGTTTTTTCATTAGAGCTTCTATGTTTGCATTATTTGATTTGATAAATTATTTAGTTGCTTTAATATTTGTGGGATCATATCCCAAATTAATTACTATCTCTTCTAAAGACTTAATCTTTGTATCTTTAGCTAAAGAAGAAATCTTCTCTAACTTTAATTCTGTATGAGTAGATTAGTAGATTAGTTTTCCTTTGATACAAAAACCATTCATCCCATATGAATGTATTTCCTGTATTCTCCTGATTTAAAAATTATATGCCACTGTTAAATACATAATGCTTCTACTAAAATCTTTGTGGAAATTTAATCGCAAATTGCAAACACATTCAAAGAAAGATCAATCACACATAACACAGATGTTTTTACCGAGAAAGAATAAAGCTAAAAACCCCACTATCATATATTATGTATATATCATGGATCATGAAACAATCTCATACAAAAGTCTAATCCAAGAGCTCTCAGCACAATATACAATCGTCGCACACTGTCATGCAAAAATTGGCAAATACATGCACCAATTTACTGCCTCGTGACAACCTACCTCCATTGCGCGTGATGATCAAAATCATTGAATGAATGAGATATTGCCTTGCCTTGACTGTGCAATCCTGATTGGCATCTCCAATTTGTGTGTGGTTTCATGAGTGCACCCACTAATGTCACAACAGATAGTCAAATTTTCCCTTTCACCAATCTCTCAACTCGGTCTCCACTAGATCTGACATGTATGTAGTTAACAGTAGTAAATCTTCAGTTGCATGTGAGATCACTCCATGTGAATTAATTTAATATTTAACTCACTGATCTCTCACTAGTGTATCTTTAGTTACAACTAGTAACAACTAGCACAACTAAGTTTAACTCACTTAAATGAGTTAAACTACTTTACAACTCACATAATTACACATCCAACTATGTTACAACTTCGAATCACTCAGTTACAACTAAGTCCACTTGCATGTCCCACCAACCAAACTTAGAACTCAAAATTCCTTTAGCTAACTAGTTTTCCACTTCAATTAACTGAAATCAAGTGATTCAAGAGAATAGATTAATATCTATTATCCAATTATTATTAAGAGATAATAATAACCTAATAGCAAAAGTGTCCTCAGACACATACTTTTATTGATAATGAAAAGAAATTACATAAAAAGTTGCAGGAGTTTACAAACGTAAACTTCTACTAAAATTGCAATTAGGAGACTAACCTATTTATAAGATATATGTATTAACTTAATTTAGTTATGGATCACTTGAAAAAATAACAAGTGCCCATTTACAATAAATGATCTTCTATCCAATATACTAACTTTATTCATATTTTAGAGCCTAAGATACGACTCAATTCTAGAGTCCTATCTTTGCTAACAATATTCTATTTCTAAGTGTCTTTAATATTTATTAAATATTATAATTTAATAAATATTTTTATCCTAACTTTACATTATTATATTTGGATCATCTAACATTCCCCCCTATGATCCAAAGATACATTACAACATATACCAAGTTCATCTCTGAACTTAGTAATTTTTATTCTGCCAAGAGGTTTGGTGAAGATATTGGAGGATTGATCTTCTGAAGGACAATAAATCGGTTTGATGACATCCTTTGCAATGAGTGATATGATATGATGATACTTTGTGTCCACATTCTTTTTCTTTGAATGAAAAACTGGATTCTTGGCAAGATTTATTGCTAACTGATTGTCAATGAATAACGAAGTAGCTTCTGCTAGAGGAATACCCAAGTCCTGTAAAACTCTACGCAACCAAACAATCTGACATGCTCCTTCCCATGCTGAAATGTACTCTGCTTTTGCTGAAGAAGTGGCCACTATAGCTTGCTTCTTGCGACTCCAGGAAACTGCAGCTGACCCCATGTTCAGTAAATAACATGAGGTTGATTCCCTATCATCAATACTGCCAGCAAAGTCGGCATTTGAAAATCCACCAAGTACAAAATTTTTAGTCTTTTTCTAAAGAAGACCAAAATACGTTGTTCCTTGGATATAACAAAGAAATCTTTTAGCTACATTCTAGTGGCTGTCTCATGGTTCTTGCATAAAGCGAGAAAGAATAATGACAACATAAGAAAGATCTGGTCGAGTAGTTGTGAGATAAATCAGGCTACCAATCAACTGTCGATAAGTAGTGCTATCCACCATTCCCCCCCTTCAAATTTTGAAAGTTTAAAGTTTTGTTCCATAGGGGTGAGAACAGGCTTGCAATTCTGCATTCCAAATCACTGAAGAATTTCTACTACATACTTACTCTGAGAAATGAAGATATGATGTGGATGTTGGAATACTTCAACTCCAAGATAGTAGTGAAGTAGTCCCAAATCTGTCATCTTAAAACCTACATGTAACTCCTTTTACACCTGTGCAATGTGATCATCATTGTTGCCAGTGATAATCAAATCATCTACATACATAACCAAAATCACGAAATTTTTACCTTGTTGACGTACATACAAGGTATCATCAGATTCACTTCGTTGAAAACCAACTTTCCGAAGGTATTCATCCATTTTAGCATACCAAGCTTGGGGAGCTTATTTTAATCCATATAAAGCCTTTATCAGTTTGCAGACTTTATTTTCATGTCCTTCAATTTTAAAACCTGGTGGTTGTGTCATGTACACTTCTTCCTGTATATCACCATTGAGGAAAGCACTTTTTATGTCCATTTGATGAACTTTCCATCCTTGTTGGGTTGCTAAGGCAAGTGTGAGTTGGATGGTGTTCCATTTAGCTATAGGAGAAAATGTTTCCTCATAATCCATCCCTTCCTGCTACGCAAAACCCTTAGCAACAAGTCTTTCTTTATACTTGTCAATTTCACCATTTTGCTTGTACTTAATTTGGTAAACCCATTTGCATCCGACGGGTTTAAAATTCTGAGGAAAATCAACAAATTTCCAAGTGTTATTGTCCTGAACTGCCTGATATTCATCAACCATATCTTGTTGCCATTTTTTATGTTTTACTGACTCTCGGTATGTAGAAGGTTCAGTAAAATCATTTGTTATCAAGGCTCCTTTGTTTCTTTGTGATCCCCTTGTTCCTGTTTTATTCTATTCATTAGGCCTTACATCTTTCAAAAGTTGAGCTGTCCATTTTGGAAATTGATGTTCACTGGTTTGGGATTGTGAAAAATCACCATCATTTTAAAGAGGGTTGATATAAATTAATGTTTTTTGATCAACCGCAGGTTTTGAGGGCAGAGAGTCATTGTCAGAAGAACTGCTGCTACTAGGAGAGTTGGATGAATTGCTAGAAGACCTAGATGGCATTGATGAAGAAGATGGACTGGATGAATCATTTTTAGATGAAGGAAACTCAAGTTCATACCAATTTTGTGAATTTGGTTGAATTTGTAAATTTCCGTTTCTTTTATCACTTTTTGTTTCTAAATTTTGAAGAAGACTTTCAACTTCTTCAACACTCTTACTCTCATTTTCATCAAAAATCACATCTCTGCTTACAATAAATTTCCCATTCAACAAAAGTCGGTACCCTTTCTTCTCATCAAAATATCCGATCATTGTGAACTTCAAGCTTCGTGCATCAATCTTAGTTTGTTTTTCCTTCGTATCTAAGGCATAATAGACTGATCCAAAAACTCTGAGATGTTTTACCCAAGGTTTGAAGCCAAACCATGCTTCATAAGGTGTGATTCCATCTAAAGAAGCAGTGGGAGATCTGTTTGCAAGTAGACAACGGTATGAATTGCTTCGGCCCAATATAAAGGACTTAATTTTTTGAAAGTTAACATAGATCGCGCCATTCCTAACAAGGTACGATTCATTCTTTCTACTACTCCATTTTGTTGCGGAGTGTAGACATTGGTAAGATGTCATTTTATTCCATTATCCATGCAATAATTTTTGAATTCAATTGAAGTGAATTCTCCGCCATTTTCAGTTCTAATAGTGCCAACCTTCTCCTTTACTTCATTTTCACTAAGCTGACGAAAAGTTTTGAACTTTTCAAATGCTTCTGACTTTTGCTTCAAAAAATATACCCAAGTCAACCTGCTAAAATTATCAACAAAGAGTAAGAAATATCTGCAACCTCCAAGCGAATTTGGGAAGGGTCCACAAATATCACTGTGAACCAACTGCAAATGCCTGTTTGCACGCCATGAACTTGTAGGAAAAGTCTCTCGATGTTGTTTTCCAAAAATGCAAGATTCACACTTTGCATTTCCCCTTTTGAATGTTGGAAGTCCCTTAACCATTCCCTATTTTTGTAACTGAGAGAGACTTTCGAAGTTGAGATGGCCATATCTTACATGCCACAATCTGATTGGTGAAATGTATGTACTTGTTGCTCTTGCAAAGTCAGAATTTCTTGGAATAACTGTCCCTTTCATCCTTAACAGTTTTCCATCTTCATAACATGTCATTACTGTTTTCATGTTCTATTTGACTGAGTTAATTTTAACTAAGCCATCTTCCATAATCACCATATGTCCTGCTTGTCGAATCGTGACTAAAGATAACAAATTTTGCTTGAATGTTGGGACATACCATACATTTGAAATCATTCTTTCTCCAATGCTTGGTAAAAAAAATTTAACTACGCCTTT
Organism: Pinus albicaulis; assembly: GCA_034641835.2. NCBI lineage: Eukaryota > Viridiplantae > Streptophyta > Pinopsida > Pinales > Pinaceae > Pinus > Pinus albicaulis. The sequence continues at coordinate 1,712,843,640 of CM076581.1, forward strand.
TCCAGAAGGAGTATGTTTTGTTTTATCAGCAAGATACATTGAATTTAGATGGAATTATTTGAAATTCCAAAATAAATCTCTTCGAAAAGTCATGTGTTGAGTTCTGCCTATATCCATAATACATGCATCTTCATAATCACTTCTGAGAAATCTTGAAACCTGGAAAGTTGTTGATTTTGTGTTGGTGAAAACATATTCGGAACCATTAGAATCATCTTCATGATTTGCAAACTGTGTAGAGTTTGGATGAAACTTGGGAATTTTCTCAATAAAAGTTCTACAATTTGCCGCATAATGGCCAAATTTGTTACATCTCCTGCAAACAATTTGACTGAAATCGTTGCCTCTGCCTTGAGATTGTCCTCTTCCTTGATACTGTCCTCGGCCTCTGCTTTGACCTCTGTTTTGAGTTTGTCCTCTGCCTTGATGATATCCTCTGTTTTGATTGTTGCCTCTTCCTTGAAAATTGCTCCTTCCTGAATTGTAGCCTCCGTTGAAATTGTTTCCTATGCTCTGACTGCGACCATGACCTTAGGCTGCTTGTTTTTTATTGAAATTTCCTCTTTCTCTATTTTTTGAACTATCAGCTGAGGAATTACTTGAGTTGGCTTCGGTGAAGAAGACATCTTCTCCAATCTGTTTCTTCTTCCCAAAGGTTTTATCATGTTGGGCTAACATGTCACTCAATTCATCAAACTTTATCTTCTCTAACTTTCTAGTGACTTGAAAATTTTCCAAAGAATGTGTATATGATGATGGAAATCCAGCAATTAAAATCATAGTCAAGAAAATTTCATCGACAGCTTGAAAACCAACCTTTATGATTTCTTGCTTGATGTTTTTAAGCCCTGAAATATACTCAAGGACATCACCACCTTCAGTTAATTTTTGTTGAAGCAATTTTAATTGAATATCAACCTTCTTTGATTTAGGTTGTGTATCAAAGAGATCTTTGAATGTATGTAAAGCAATCCATGCATCTGAGGAATTTTCAATATGTATGTACATTTCATTATTAATTGAAGCTTTTATGAGAGCTAATGCTTTGCCATTTTTTACTTCCCATTTTGCAAGTGAAGCTGCATCTGTTGGTTTATTAGGCTTAATGTTGCCATCACATATGTCATGCCACAATTCATTATAAATGAGAGTGCTTTCAATTAGACGTTTCCATGTCTTATAATATTTCACCCCATCTAGCTTATCAAATTCAGAGAACAGATTAATTAACTTTGACATGATAGCGTTGAAGCACTAGAAGAATCAAGCACAAGAAGAAAATGAGCAACTCGTGACAAAAAACACGCCATGCAAAAAACGACACACGCCATGCAAAAAACGATCTATCGGGGCTTGGCCTTGACCCTTGTATAGTCGTTGAAAAAGGAGAAAAATGACTGAGTTTTGCACTTGGCTCTAGTCAATTTCTCGTTGAGTGTTTACAATGAAATCCTTTCAGAATTTGACAATGCCTTTACAAATCTCTTCTTAAAAAAAATTTACCCCCCCCTCAAAGTAAAAAGGTACTTTGAGTTAAAATATCACTCTTATCTCTCCATATAAAAAATTACAAATAGAATCGCCTTATTACTCCAAAGTAAAAAAAAATTCAATTTTCTCCCTTATAACTTCGATTACAAAATATTACAATGCTTTAAAAATAACATGAAATATATCCCTTATCGCTCCAAAGCTCTCTTGTTTCAGCCCTAGAAAATAAGTTTCAAGATTGGAAGTTCTGTTGGCTTTCTTCTACCATTTCTTTTATGGAAGACACCCTTTCCAACTCCTTTGAGGTTACTTTTCATTTCTGGGGGTGGAAGTTTGCTGGAACAATATCCTTCAACTACAGCTTCATTTTTTATATTTTCTCATCTTCCATTCAATAATTTTGTGGGGACTCTGAATTGCACCTTCATATTAATACATAAAATGGACAAACAAAAGAGGCATACATTTAAGATATTGTGCATAGGGTAAATTCTCTAGGTTACACAACAACCAACACTTCCAAAATCATTGTCTTTCCAATGCAGATTTACTTTTACGTCAAAAAACCTCATATTGTGGCCAGGAGCTTCCCTTGTATATGTTCATTATGAGCATAATAGCATACCATCATTTACGGGAGCAGCAAAGGAAGAGTCACCGCCAGGGAAAAATTCCCGCAACGATCCTCTCGAAAAGGCCTTGGAATTCTTCAATTTGTAGATAAAATCCCTTATTATACATCGCAAAACTTTCCTTCAATCCTAAACCATTAAAGCCACGGCTCGAACCTCAAGTTTAACAAACGATATCTCGGTGAAAACCAGAATCTCGAAAATATCAATTCTCCGGCTGTCAGATCCTTAAAGATGCATTGTGCTTCATTAAAAACCAGGAAAAAAGGCCAACTGATCTTATAAATGGACGAAGTAAGAACATAAAACAAAGACAAAACCCCTGCACAATATCGTGCGTAGAACCTATCGATAACAAGATTAAACGTGTGCCTTAGAAAAAACGAAAGAATGGAAAAGGCTGTATGCAAGTGGGACCTGAAATTCTACATCGATTCATTTAATAGTACTATTCTAAAGTCCGGGCAGTCTTTAAGCTAGTTTTAGAAGCAATTTCATATTCCAAAATTTCGTTGGTTCTATATATTCTGAAAGTGCAGGAAGTGATTTTCTGGATATCAATGTCATGATTTCAAATGGAGCTAGAGCAATGAATTCTTTGATCAAGGGGTTATAGCATGTAGGGGCAGCATGTAGGGGTAGTAGTATCGCCAGATGATTTTAAAAATGTAGAGAATAAAAAAGGGTGCTAATAGAAGCAGCTAAAAAAGAAATCTTAAAGAATTGACAAGATTGCATACCAATTAACTTGTTTGGTAGAATTTTCAAAAGCCTGCATAGCTGAAATCTCCACCTTCACATCATCTGCATTACTGGTGGCTCTGATACCACAATAATGGCAAAAGTTTCCTCAGACACGTACTTTTATTGATAATGAAAAGAAATTACATAAAAATTTGCAGGAGTTTATAAACGTGAACTTCTACTAATATTGCAATTAAGAGACTAACCTATTTATAAGCTATATGGCCTAACTTAATTTAGTTATGGATCACTTGAAAAAATAACGAGTGTCCATTTACAATAAATGATCTTCTATCCAATATACTAACTTTATTCCTATTTTAGAGCATACGATGCGACTCAATTCTAGAGTCCTATCTTTGCTAACAATATTCTATTTCTAAGTGTCTCTAATATTTATTAATTATTATAATTTAATAAATATTTTTATCCTAACTTTACATTATTATATTTGGATCATCTAACATAACCGACATGAATTCTATTTTTAGACATGCAATCTATAAATGCAATTTTCTCAACATTCTAAAAATAGACATAAACCTAAAAATAGCCCACAAGCCCCACCTAGTGTAGGTGCTTAATTTTCACTAGGATCATCATCTTGTTGAATCTCAACGCTCCCTCTCAACAAGAAAGGGATTATCCTTCACCTCGATCCTATATCTATGGTATTCGAATTTTCTCCTGGTGAGCGTTGTTGTGGTTCCTGTGATTTGGCAGATTTGGCAATACCAAATGACAAGACAATATCAAACCACTTTGGGATCTCAGGATCTAGCCCTCCTGGATCCAGAGAGGGATCTCTCTATAAAATCAAATAATAATGTGTCTTTGAAATTCAATTTAAAGTATTAGGCTAGCTATAGGGCACAAGGGTTTTTTGATTTGTTTGTTTGGTTGGGAAACATGAAAGAAGGATTCAGTGTAAGGTAAAGAAATGAGTAGAGAAAGATTTTTTTTGGCAATGGGGAGATAATTCAAAGAGAACACAAGTCCATTGGGCAATGGGGTCATAAAAGGATTTACTTGCAATTCAAATATCCAAGGCTTTCAAAGGGCTAGTCATCTAAAACAGAGGATCTCTTAAAATGATAGTATGGGATGAAACAATAAGGAGATGAATGGGAATGACAAGTAAAACCTTCCAAGGTGACCACTTCAAAGAAAATCTAGGGACAGGGCATGCCTTAACCTCTATGATCTAAACTCCTAATGAGGCTAACTCCGAAGACAACAATCCAGCAGTCCTCCTGACTATTTTCAGACAATAGAAAACATTTAAGTTTGACACAGAGTGAAGTCTAAGATCAGAGAAAGACTTTTAACGTTCTCTGCTTTCGGCATTCAATCCAAAGGGATCTTAGAAAGGCTAACTATTAGAAAAGGAACCTAGGGGACAGGTCTAACTCTAAATCTCCATGTTTCCTAATTCTTTCAACTGAAACCAAACAAGAACATCTAAGAAATAAACTCTAAATTCAAACATCAGCAAGCACAGACAAACCAACTTCTATACTGGTTAAATTGTGTTGAATTTGTTCTTGGATACAAAAATAGCAGAAAACATAAAGATAAGAAAGTGCAGGAAGCATTAGGGTACTTGCAGCAGTATATCCTAATCCAAAATTACTGATTCTTATCAGAGAAAATGAAACATGATGTATAACAAAGGGAAAATAATAAAAAAGATAGAAAACATCACATCTGATTTAGATTAGGATCCAATGAACATGCTTGTCATATTAGAAGAGCGAAACCAGTCACATACATCCTTGTCCAATAGCTTGACATCATCCATAAATCATCTCCCAGCCTATTTACAACAACTACTTCCAGAACTCTAACTCAGTAAAAAAACTTACAATCAGTGTTTTTACAATATCCAACCAACCAACATTTACAATGTATTTCTCATGAGTTCTTATAGGTGAAAAAGTGATAGTAGTGGTAGATAGAACTTAAATGTTTCATTAAAATAGAGGGAGAAGTGTCTTTCGAAGCCCATTGTATTTTAATATATTTACATTGACTTTCAATACTCTTTAGATGAATTGGGGGTCTTTTTCAGCTTGATAATAACTCCCAGGGTATGTTCTTGAAGTACTCTCTGGTTGTAGTACTCTGTTTATCCTCTGTGACAAGAAAGGGTGAAGATTTGCCTTTCAGGTCTTCCATACTTTGTAACTAATGCACTGACAGTTTTTAGGACATTCTGGTCAAAATAGTAACTACTCTGGAGCTCAATGAAGAATAGAGAATGGGTAGTAGTGATTTGGTACTTTCTTTAGTTGAAGGAATGTTTTGCTGATACTAAATCACTGATATAACTTCTTTGAAACACTGATATGACTTGTTTATGTGCCTTAGGCCTCATTAGGCCTGCTTGATCATCTTCGAGTCTGCATCTGTGTCCTTTGATTCTGTAACTGTGGATTAGGCCTTTTAGTCTTCAATATCATACTTTTTAACCCTTTAATCTCTTTTGATACACTTTTAAACCTTCCGCTGACCCGTTTTTGTGAATATACGGTCTACAGAGGCTCTGGAGGGTTTATGTCAGGGTTAATAACCTTGATCTTCGACCAAACATGTTTTAAACCTTCTCAAGGATGTCTTCCTATGATATCTTTGGCTCTGGGAATGTCTTTCTGTGCCAGGGGTCACTATGTCTGTGACTGTGGAGACAGAACGAAATCACCACTTCTGAAACCTACAAAAAATGAAAAACATGTTATGAAAGCCAAAGGGAGTGGGGGAGGACTACTTCAGAGGGTCCAGGAGGGTGGAAAGGTATTGAGGGAAAATTTGAGCACAACATAAAATGGGCTAAAAAACATGGCAGAATGGTGAAAAATAGGTCTGATGGGAGCTTGGGGCATCGATGAAAGTGAAACGTTGGATTAGATTAATCAACGATGATCTACGGTTGAGATTCGTCGATGTATTCATTTGGATGAATGGGGAAATGATGGGGCGAGATTAAATGTGGTCCGTTTGATTAGAATAATAGACGGCGGAGATCTGCGGATGGATTCGTTGGGAGAATAGATGAAAAGTAAATGAGGAGGCCATGATGTAATGTGGGCCGTTAGATTAGAACAAATCAACATCCATGATTAAACTAGAAATCACATTACGGAGGGTGGTAAGGTGGAAAACGGGAGTGGTTTTCGTGCAACAAAAAGGGGGAAAGTGGAAATGCCCAAAAAAACGCAATTCCACTCAACGCTTGACACGTGGAAATCTAAAACTGCCCATTACACGTTTTTTTGAAATGTTAAACCCTGGGTGAAAAAATTATGCGAAACGGAGCGTCAGCCATTGGATCATGATGCATTGATCAGACAGTGCAGATTGCGTGTGATGGGAGGTAAGATGCATGGGCAAAAGGTGGTGGGACCCTTGGTGACGTGTGATGGCTTGGCGCGCGGTGGAAAGGCATCGGGCCATCGGGTTAAATCCCGACCGTCGGATCATCTGAATGGACGGTTGAGATTTAATAAAGGGATGGGTTATTAGAAAGGAGGAAAGGTATGGAAGTTAATAGGCGGAGGGAGAAGAGTGGCCCGATAACTATTGATCTGTGGAGATCGACAGTTCACGTCAACTCAAATCATAACATCGGGAAATGATAAAAAAAAGGGAAAATGGGTTAGGGGAAGGTTTTTAGGGCCTTTAGCCCCGGACTACAGAGCTTCAGGTCGCATGGAGGAGGGCTAAAGGAAATAAGCTCTCAGGGGCTTAAAAATTTAATGGAGTGGAGAAATGTTGTTTTAGGCTTTTTGAAGGGATCTTGAGGGTTTCTTTGGCTTTTTAGCGCCCAATTGCGGGCCACAGATATATGAAGAAAGGGGCTAAATATATAAGCCCTTGGGGGCTAAGAAACTTTATAATGCAGAAAGGGGTGTTTTAGGCCAAAAAACAGGGATTTTTAAGCCAAATGAAGGATTTCGATAGGTACAAAGGAGGATTTTTAAACCAAATAAAGGGAACTATAAGGTTTAAAAAGGGGGTTTTGATGATTTAGAGGTTTAATGAAGGTTTTTTATGATTTTTTGTGAAGGGAATAAGGATGAAACTGGGGAATTTTGTGGGAGTGAGATGGAGAAAATGTAGGCCTTTTGAAAGCAGTTTCTCTCACAAAACAGTAGGGCTCATCAATGGAAATAGTAGTGAAGATTCCTTTGGAGGATAAGGACACCACAAGGCTTCAAGGATGATAATGTTTCAAGGGAAATTTTCACTTGAAGGCTTGAACAGATTTAGCCACCTGTTTGCTTTGACAAATTATTATAGGTGGCTAACAAGTGCCTTCGACAGAATATCTGCATCTTGATCTTCCGTAGGAATTTACTGAAGCAACATGATCTTCCCTTGCACAAAATATCTAATATGATGATATCGGATATCTATATGCTTAGATTTATCATGAAATATAGGATTAATCAAGAGTTTAATGCAAATATAATTATCACAATGAATCACTGTAGGATCTAAATGAGAACCAAACAAACCAACTAGGATCTTTCTCATCCAGATAGCCTCACATGCAGCTTGAATTGGTGCCATGTATTTCACTTCCACTAAAATGAGAGCCATAGATCTCTATTTCTTGTTGTACCAAGAAACAACTATAGATCCGATATTGAAGACCCCTCCTGATGTGCTCTTTCTGTTCGTTGGGCTACCTGCCCAATCTGCATCTGTGAAGCAATGCAGCTTCACCTCATCCGTCTCTCTGTACCAAAATCCATACTCATATGTGCCCCTGAGATATCTCAAGACATGCTTTCCCACCTTCCAAAATAGCTTGGTAGGCTTAACCATCGCTTGAATAAGTTGTTTCATTACATATCATATGTCTGGTCTTGTATTTACTAAATACATTAGCGAACCCACTAACTGTCAATAGACAGTAGCATCCATTACCTCTCTAGATGTAGCATCCTCTTTCGTCCAGTTTCCTGGAAGAGGAGTATCCATGGGTTTGCAGCCCTCCATGTGAAACTTACCTAGTATCTCCCTTGCATACTTGGCTTGAGACACAAAATGTTCACCATCTTGCTGCCATATTTCCAATCCAAGGAAATAATGAAGAAGGCCCATATCCTTCATCTCGAATTCCTTTGAAAGGTCCTCCTTGCATGAGTGTATCAGCTACTCATCACCAATCAATATTAAATCATCAACATAAAGAACAATGATTAAAATCTCACCCTTCACCACAATCTGGTATAGGTTTGCATCTGCCTCACTCTTGGTGAAGCCAAGTCGAGTGAAATATCTATCGATTCGAGTGTACCAAGAATGGGGTGCTTGCTTCAACCCATACAACGCTCTTTTGGGTCTGCACACATGCAAATCACTGTTGAAGATCTAAAATCCTTCAGGCCGCTCAATGTACACTTCTTCCTCAATGATCCCATTAAGGAACGCAACCTTCACATGCATCTAATGAATGTTCCAACCCATCTGCGTTGAGAGAGAAAGGATGGTCCTTATGGAAGAATACTGTGCGACAGGTGCAAAGGTTTCTTCGTAATCAATCCCCTCGATCTGTGAGAAACTCCGAGCCACAAATATGGCCTTGTTTTCTCAAAAATCCAATCAGTAGCTTGCTTTAGCTTGTAAATCCATCTTGAACCTACCACTGATTTATCAACAGGTCTTGGAACAATTTCCCAATCACTGTTTCTGATAAGGAGTCATACTCCACCATTGCCTCTACCCATGTGGGCTCCTGCATTACTTCCTAAAAGGAAGATGGCTCAGTCATAATAAATTTTCTCATGAGAGCCATGTATCTAGTGAATCAGTCAAGAGACTGTCTCTGTCTGTGCTGTGAAGTAGAGACTCCTACATTCTGTGCTGCAACAAGCTTCATCCTCTCAAATTCTATGGTACGCCTTCTGTCGGTTCTGATGTTTGGCGCTGCGTGACTGGAATCCTCCACTCCATGAACCTCCTCCTGTGGCTGATCCACATCTAGAGACTCATCTTTGGGAACCAAAAGTTCCTCCTCCGCATGTAAGTCTAGCTCCCTCTCAATCGACAACTTCATGGCTTTCTCCTCATTGAATTTTATCTCTCGTTGCACCACAATCATTCGACTATTTGGAAAATACACACGATAATTATGGGGTGTTTCTGTGTACCCCATAAATATCCCAACTTTAGAAGTCAGCTCCAACTTCTTCCTAGTGTTCTTGGTCACATGCACATAAACAGATGAGCCAAAAATCTTAAAGTGAGAAACATTCGGTTTCTTACCAGTAAAAGCTTCTTCATGTGTACTCATGCCAAGTACTCTATGAGGACAACGATTTTCCACATAAACTGCAGTGTTGCATGCTTCCACCCACAAGTGCATTGGTAGGCCTTGATCATGCAACACCCATGATCATTCTGTTCTTCCTCTCCGCGACCCCATTTTGTTTTTGGTTATGAGGCGCTATGAGTTCTCTTTGAATTCAATCTTTGCTAAAGAAGTCTTTGAATTCGTTCGAGATGTATTCTCCACCATTATCGCTCTGTAGAGCCTTCACTTGCTTCCCCGACTCTTTATCAACCAATGCTTAAACTCATAGAACTTTGAGAATGTTTGATCCTTCTTCTGCATGAAGAAGATCCAACATTTATGAGAAAAGTCATCAACAAAAATAACATAATACTTGTTTATTTTCTATTGAAGCAACTGAGAATGGTCCACACACGTCTATGTGAACTCTCTTCAGGATTATCGAAGCATAGTTCTTCTTTTCATGAAAGGTGGAATTTACATACTTCCCCATGGTGCAACCCTTGCACTAATCTAACTGAGAAAGTGTTCCGATTGGAAGTCTAGTAGATATTTGTTGTGTGACTTTCCAGGCTCCATCATGAAGATGGCCCAATCGCCTGTGCCATAATTCGCCCTCATCTAGGCTCACCACTTTTTTTTCCTTGCCCATCATGGCAACAGAATATTCTACCTCCATCTTGTAGATATTCTTGACTCAAATCTCTATCCTCTTTGCTTGACCCATTGTTTTATGTCGCAGGAAATATTTTCTATCACAGAAAACAATGTCATAGCCTTTTTCCTCCAACATCGCAATCGATACCAATTTTTTCTTCAGACCTGGAACATGCATAGCATCTTTCAATTGAAATAGTTTACCTTAATCCCTCTCAAAGGTAATGGTACCAATTCCGGTCGCATTGTATCATTCATCATCCCCCATCTCTATATGTATTTGGAGATCTTTCTCCTCCAAGTCATTGAAAATCTCCTTATCTCTCATCATGTGGAAGGAAGCGCCACTATCAAGATACTACACTGATCCCATTAAAATTGATACCAAGCATGAGATCAAAGAGAAATCAAGTTCAAATTGTGAGGAAAGGGCCTAACTACCTGCAGCTCCAGCAACATTCTTGTTCTTCTTCTTCTGTGGGCAGTTAGTGGTGAGATGCCCATGTTCATGACAATGAAAACACTTCACCTTGGACAAATCCAACTTCTTACCTTTAGAATCATATTTTGAGTGAAATTTATTCCCTTTCCCTTTCCTTGCCTTGGAATCCAAAGCACAATCCTCTTCATCATCATGCTTTGATGAAGAGACATCTCTAGTGTTCCACCTGAACTCCTCCTGCATTAGATCTGACCACAGTCATTCCAAATCCAACATTTTTTCCCATTCGTTGACAGAGTCTTGATAACTGTGCCAAATCTTAGGAAGTCCCAAGACAACCAAGCTCACCAAATCATCATCAGCAACCATGATTCCCACACTCCCTAGTTCATCCTGACATTGGAAAAACTTTGTGAGATACTTAGGAATATTGTCGCCCTTCTCCATATTGATATTTCTAAGTTTATCCTTAAGTGCCAATTTCCTATAGTCGCTACTGCTTTGGAAAAGATCCATCAAAGCCTTCCACATAACATATGGAGTGGCTTTCCCATGAAGTCTTGAGACAATGTGGTCTCATACGCCTTCCAACAGAATCCTTCTTGTCTTTGCTACTTTATTTTGTCATGCGTCAAGTAATGCAGCATCCGTCGAAGTGGGCTTAGGAACATCACTGTCGATGAACTCCTTCAAGCCATTATCTTCAACACCGCCTCCATCCTGTCCTTCCACGAAATTTATTTAGAGCTTCCCTCGAGTCCATACTCTAGCCGCAAACCATTGAAATCCATTTCAATGTTTACTCAATTGTTGCACCAAGAAATTCTTGTAGCAAATTTGAATTGGTTCCACCAACAAACTCAGCTACTGCTTCAATATTGAAATCTTCTTTTATACGATACCATGTAGAAATTTTAATACAATTATGTATTTCCTGTATTCTCCCAATTTAAAAATTATATGCCACAGTTAAATACAAAATGCTTCTACAAAAATCTTTGCAGAAATTTAGTCGCCAATTGCAAACACATGAAGAAAGATCAATCACACATAACACATATGTTTTTACCAGGAAAGCATAAATCTAAAAACCTCACTATCATATATTACGTATATATCATGGATCACGAAACAATATCATACAAAAATATAATCCAAGAGCTCTTAGTACAATATACAATTGTCTCACACTGTCATACAAAAATTGGCAAATACATGTGCCAATTTACTGCCTCCTGACAAGCTGCCTCCACTGCGCAATCCCTACTGATCACAATCCCTGAATGAATGAGATAATCCCTTGCCTTGAATGTGAAATCCTCATTGGCATCTCCAATGTATGTGTGGTTGCATGAGTGCACCCACTAATGTCACAACAGATAGTCAAACTGTCCCTTTCACATATCTCTCAACTGGGTCTCCACAGGATCTGACATGCATGTAGTTAACAGTAGTAAATCTTCAGTTGCATGTGAGATCACTCCATGTGAATTAATTTAATATTTAATTCAATGATCTCTTAGTAGTGTTACTTACAACTAGTTACAACTAGCACTACTGAGTTTAACTCACTTAACTGAGTTAAACTACTTTACAACTCACATAACTACACATCCAACTATGTTACAACTTCGAATCACTCAGTTACAACTAAGTCCACTTGCATGTCCCACCAAACAGCCTTAGAAATCGAATTTATTTCAGCTAACTGGTTTTCCACTTCAGTTAACTGAAATCAAGTGCTTCAAGAGAATAGATTAATATTTATTGTCTAATTATTATTAAGATATAATAATAACTGAAATGCTTCTATTTTTAGTCATGCGATCTATAAATAGACTTCGCCCATGCATCTAAAAATAGACTCCCACTATAAATATAATTTTCTCAACATTCTAAAAATAGACATACACCTAAAAATAGCCTACTGGCCCCACCTAGTGTAGGTGCGTAATTTTCACTAGGATCATAATCTTGTTGAATCTCAACATGTTCTATACTCTCTTGTTGTTCATACTCTCTTTATTTCTGGGTCCACCCTGGGTTATGCATTGCTGTTCAAAAAACTAGCTACTACATATAAGAACTAATCCAAAAATTGACTAAATGTAAAATTTGTATTGTTCTTTATGACCAAGGAGGTCCAATGAATAACTGACACAGGGTTCCCTTGGTTGTCATTCTTCTATAGTTGAAAGGGAAATATTTCTGAATGATTATAAATGAACATATAGACCAGGATGGATGAATATATGAAAACTCCTTCACTTGAAATTTCGTGAATTTATCATGAATCACTTCTGCCAAAAACTTAGTATAACATAAAACAATGGGTGGTTTTTCACCACTTGAGAATATAGAGAGGAAAGCAAAGATGTGTTGATCTATCCATTGGTCTGGATAATACCCTAGTATGTAAGAAATTATTGAAATTATTTTCTTGGCCATCTCAGGAAAAATGGAAGCTGGATAGGTGTTGGTGCGAGGGGTCCTAACACAGGTTCAGAGTTCAAGATTTGCCAAGAAACCCCTATACTACTGGCCCTTTCGGCAATGACCTGCTTGCGCAGGTCAAAGCCTCACCGAAAGTAGTATGGGTGGGTGATGGAACCATTTTTCCGTACCCTGAGAAAGGATAGGTAAGGCAAGCAGAGCTGTGTTCAGCCCTGTGATACCCAGATCGCCTCTATCTACACAGGGTCAATAGGTCTCTATTTGCATCCACGTGCGCTAGATCTATAGTTATTTATTTTTAACAAAATATCACAAAAACAGAACAGAACAAATCCAGATACAGAAAACACACCTACACAGATCTTTCTTAGCTCAAATACAGAATGTGCATAATGCAGTAATTATCAATGATTCACACAAACAGTACACATAGATTCAGTTCTCTATCGACCTTTCTTATCAATTCATCAGTTCCTTCTTACAATACCCTTCCCAACCTGTGCACACAACAGCAGGGTCCACACACAGCTAGACTCTGGATCTCCGCGCACACAGCCAGCAAGAGTCCTGTCCCTAAAACCCAAACACCCAAACAAATATCTTAAATCATAGTTCGCATCAATAGATTTTCATTTTTCTACCTTACAATACAAAATGTTCCTCTATTTATAATAATCTAGCCTAAAATTTCCTATGGTCCACAACCCATGGTTTTCGGACCCTTGGTTTACCCTTTTTCCCATTACAATGCTTTTGGGGCTTTGACCCACCCAAAAACCCCTGCGCTAGACTAAATATAATAAAAAATATTCAAAATTGGACCAGTTTCGTAGCTCGTAGGAGACCCTGTTCCAACAGTCCCCCAACACAATCTTGTGACTCGTCCTGAGTCACTGTGGCCTCAGTTTTCCAAGTGCCGCGGGCGTATCCCCCTAGTGCGTCAGCGGCCTCTGCTTAGTGGGTCGATCGTGCCTAAGCCAATTATTCTAGTCATATAGTCATTTAGCCCTATATGGATTGAGTAGACTACCATTGACAAAGCTAGGTAACATGTCCCCACACAGGGTAGCTAGCCAGACTGCTCCACCATTCGTGATTTCCTTAACAGTGTAGGGGCCAAGCCAATGCTGCCAGAATTTCCCTGGGTGTTTCACAAATTGGCTATCGTATAAGAGGACTAGGTCACCTGCTATGAATGTCTTTTGGTGAATATGTCGATCATGCCAGGATTTATCGCGAGCCTTTTGAACCTGCTGATGAAATTTAGCAATAAATTGATCTTCCTCTAGTTCCAACCACTGTGCGAGGAATTCCTCCAGATTATTAGGTTCTACCATATTTGTAAATAATGCGATGCGTAGGCTAGGGACAATGTATTCTATGGACATAATGGCCTCCTTGCCATAGACCATCCGAAAGGGGGTACTTCTTGTTAGCTTCTTGCAGGTCGTTCGCTAGGCCCACAAAACAGAGGGGATGCGTACATCCCAATCACTACGATCAGCATTGCAGACCTTGGTTAATGCCTATTCCAAGATTTTGTTAAAAGCCTCAACCGTCCCATTTTCCTGTGGATGGGATGGTGTACTTTTTTCACGATGGATCTGGAATTCCTCATTCAGGGCTCGAATCGTTTCGTTAACGAAGTGCGTACCTTGGTCGCTCATTAGGATCTTTGGGTTTTGGGGTACTGAAAGCATTGTAACAGGAAAAAGGGTAAACTAGGGGTCCACAACCCATGGTTTTTGGACCCCTGGTTTACCCTTTTTCCCATTACAATTCTTTTGGCACCCAAAAACCCCTGCGCTAGACTAAATATAATAAAAAATATTCAAAATTGGACCTATTTCGCAGCTCGTAGGAGACCCTATTCCAACAGTCCCCCAACACAATCTTGTGACTCGTCCTGAGTCACTGTGGATGAGCGAAGGGAGCACTTCCTGACTTTGGGCAGCAGCTCATTGTGCGATACTGACACGCTTTAGGGAGGCAGGGTCTTTCGAAACCATGGCAACCTGCTCTAATATCCAGTGGAGGCATGTGATGGCTTTATGAGCATCCTGTGAAATCTAGAATGTGGTATCACCCCATGGCTTCAAGTGCTTTCTGAAGACGTGCTTGGCACGGCGGAGATCCGCAATCGTGTGTATGAAGGCGTTACGGGTTTTTAAGAGGGCTAGACACTGTGCAGGGAAGAGGGAAGGTACCTGATCAAAAGCAGCTTCCATCTGTCGTAATTCTTCCTAGACACGCTGAAGCATGAGGTGGAACCGGGCTGCTTTCCAGAGCTGCATATCCGCCTCGACCAACTGAGTGCCTAGAGTAAGCTGCTCCTTAATAAGATTCATTGCTTCCGTGATCAATACAACCCATCGTGCCCGAACTTCCGGGGTTATTTCACGTTGCTACCATGAAGTATGGTTACGGTTATGGATCTCTTGCAACACTATAAACCCTGTAACGCCTCACAATATAGCTACGCTAAGTCAATTTGTAGGTCCGTAGCTGTCAGGGCATGGTCTCTAACCATGATAGTGTGAGGGAGCAAACAAATATTTCTTTCACTGGTCGGTAGTCTGGAACTACGGAGAAGTCGCAGTGTATCCTTATATCGCATCATCCCTTCTGTGCGTAGGACTAGTTGTGACTTGACTGCATTAGCGTTGGTGGAAACCTGTGGCAATTGCATACCCTCCTTCGAGGTATCGTGCAAGGCCATCTGGCTAGGTCCTGCGATAATTCCCGTCGTGCAGCTGTGGTGCCTTTCTGCATGAGGTTCAAAGTCCATTCTTCCTATAGGGAGCTAGAAGGTAATCATTTCATCAATCTCATCATCCCCAGACCCTCTCAACACGATGTCTCCAGGTGCTGAACTGATAGGGGCTGACGCGTTCGGTGGGTGAGGGATTGCCATATCAACAAAAGGACAAGCTTCCCAAAAAACGTTAAAGATCCCAATAAGCAAGCAGGAGAATAACAGAAGCAGGATACAGAGACAATATGGGGCCCTGAGCGAAGCTATCTTGTTGACCTTATACTTTTTGGGGCTATTCAATAGTAGAGCACACCTTACTTGAAACTTACCATCAATCTTCCAAAAAAAACTCACCATAAATTTCCGAATTGATGGCCAACCGCCCATTTTTTTTAACGACAAGGTTCCCTTCTCACCAAAGTGAAGAGGTCTGACAGTCGTTATTCGTACCTGAGATCTTTCCCACAGATTTATAGATTTTGGACGATGCCTGCGCATTTCTTGCGTACCCCGAATTAAAGCCGGTGTCAGGTTATTTGTAATGCACTCCAAGTGCCACTCCAGCAACTTGGCCACCCTACCTCGTGACATGTGTGATTTTCCCTTGGTCAGGGCATCCATGTACGAAAGAGAAGCATCAAGTGTCCTTGTGCCATCTGGCACCTGAAATTTTCACGGAGACTCAGCCCACAAATTCTCCCAATTGCGCGTGTACTGGTGTAGCTCCGCATCTAAAGACCATGCCGTCAGACGCAAGCCTAAGTCACGGAGAACCAGGTGAGCTTGTGCGTTTGGGGTTCAATTGCACCATTGTGTTTCCCCTGTTAGAAAATATCTGTGTGGGTCCTCTAACCCAAGGAACCTCTGGATCTGTCTTCCAGCCGGGGCTCCAAATCACAGGATCATCTTATCCCAACATTCCTCCCAAGTGCGGAATATCGGCCCATGCGTATCCCACCAACGCGCAGATGCTCTGTGCAGGGCTAGCGGAAGTGCCCCTAGCCTACGTTCCTTGGGAGCTTCAACTTCGAATGCGTGTAAAAAATCCTTAATGTCACCTGCGTCCTCAAGGTAGGGCAGGTCTCTTACCTCGACGGAGATGTAGCGGAAGTTCCTTGTGACCCGAAGGCATCGTAGCACTGAAACCTCATGCAACCGGCCTTGCCAGTTCTCCACTTCCCCATCAGAATTGGAAAATAATTCACTGTCCTTTTCCAAGTAGAGTACTCCTTCCGCCATGGAGTCTTCATCCTGTGTAATCAATTTGCAAATGTGATCTATTTCTTCCTCGTCACATGCTGGCTTTGTATACCGCGCACCTTCTGCAGGATCCAGTGGTACTATTACACGCATACCATTATTTTCAAACACCATGCTACACTTTTTGAGATTGATGACACCCCCCATACCTATAGCCCAGTCCAGTCCTAGGAGTGCAGGGTAGGGATCCGCATCTTCCACAATTTCTATTACTTCAAATTCAGCTAGGACTTTTACCCCTGCGATATCTACCATAACTTTTCGCATCCTTCCCAGAGGGATGATCTTTTGTTGATTTTCAATGCACAGCTAGATGGTGGACTATTCCAATTTAAGCTCTCCCATTCATTGCCATGTTTTCTTTGGTAATACGTTCGTATCTGATCCAAGGTCTAAAATAACTTGATCCATCTCGTAGTCACCAATCTGTGCAGTCAACCGCATTTCTCTTCCAGTGTGCTTTTTATATCTGTATAGCTTGTGTACATCCTTGGTCCTGGGAATATGATCAGGCCAAGCTACACAGCTATGCATTAATGTTTAAAGGTTCTCTACAGCCTGTGGGTTACATAGCAGCTTCATATATTCTTGCAGAAAGGGCTCAACTCCTTCCCCTATATTGAGGTGCGTTGGCATCTGCACAATAGCTGCTATCGTTTCTTGTCCCTTGTTGACATTCAATGCTTCCTAAGAGGTTGTAGGATCCCTGGCAGGTGCTTCCTTTGCTCCCTGGGTGACCATCCTATTGCGTGTTATGACTTTCACACTCGGGTCTATGTTTCTTAGCTCGGCTTTAACTCTTTGCACATTCTGCATAGGGGTGGCCTATTTTTCCTGCATCTTTGCCATTAAAATTGGGCACTCTTCAACAGCGTGGTCCAGTGGTCTACAATATTTGCATGATTTCCTAGTGGGGTTTGGGCAATCCATGGCGAAGTGCCCTAGCTCCCAACAGTTATAACAGATTAACTGCCCACGTCCTCTTCCTGCACTTCCTCCCCGTCCTCCTTTGCCCCTTGCTAGGGAGCCTCCGAAGCTCGCGGAAGTTCTTGGTGACGTAGGGCCTGATTGTACCCTATACAAGTTCCCATGATATATCATCAAGTCGTAAGTGCGACAGTTCTGCTCATCGTGTCCCACTGACTGGTAGAAGTTGCACCATTGTTGCTTCAGTTCTGGGACATACGCATCTAGCTGAGGGAAATGGTTCGTATCATGCAACCCAGTGACATGACAGTCGTCACACCACAACGCAGGTTTTCTTGAGCTTGGTCATGACAGGATAGGTTCCCCTCTTGCTCCCAAGCATACCAGACTAGGTCCTCCCACCTGCATGTAATCTGCCAGTAGAGGGCATTGATCCTTCGTATAGCCAGACACCCGACATCGTATGCACCGTAGATCTACGCGGGCTTCTTTTCCCCGTTCCTTTTGCAGGTTCTAAATTTCCATGTGCATAGCCCCAAGCTGCTCTTGAATTTGTTGGACTCCCACCGAAGTATCTTCTTTGGGTGCAGCTTCTAGTTTCATAGCGACTTCCACTACTTTTTCTTGCGATTCAAAGGTTTGGTGACTCATTGGCATATGCAGGTGGGGTAACAACATAGCGATGAACCATTCCATATGTTGTCTATCATCATATTCAAACCTTCCTTCCCTGATTTCTTTCTTCAATCACTGATCAGCCTCCCACATAGATTCAGACACACCCTGCTTAAAGTCATTTACTTCTGCTACCAACTGAGAGTAAGATTTTTTCTTCTGGAACTATTGCTTCAGAGCATCTTTGATATCTTGAATAGATACACTCCCGTTCTAGGAAATGCATCGCATATACTAGTCCAATGCTCTGTCCTCGAATGCCAGGGATAGTTGCATCCTCTTCACCGTATCGTTTGTCACATTTTGCGCAGTCCAGAACAAGTCTGCAACAAACCAAAATTGGTCCATATCCTTATCCCCTGCCCCCTTGAAGGTAGGTAGTCTCAGGTGTGCAACCATATCACTGTATGACAGGGGTGGTGGTATGGGTGAGTTATTACCTTTGTGTGGCCTGGGCGGTGGTGTTGACGGGGGGTCTTGTGCAACCGGTTCTCGCAAAAGATTATAGGTAGATCTCCCCCCGTTGAGATTGGTCCGATAGTATTTACCACTATGCATCGCGTTCTTGTCTAGATTCGAGGTTATTTAGTCGGTATGACTACACAGAATGCTCGTCTCACACAGTAATATTGTAATCAGCAATGACAACGTCTTTAGAAATTTGCCCCGGAACCCTTTGAATAATCGCCGTTCGACCTCTGAGTAGGAGACAAACTGATCAATGGAAAATTTTGTCACAAATCCTCCTATCACACTGTCCACCCAATGATCTACTGTGCATGTAATAGTATTATCAGTCTTCTCTAGCTGTTGGATTAGCTCTAGGGTCCACTAAGTGACTCGCGCGTCCTTCCAACACTTTTGAAATTCTACGAGCCTAGCCAGCCACTCCTAAAGCTCAATTGAAAATGTTACAAAGAATATTTCGTAGCTTTATGTAAGAATGTACCTATTTTTCCACCTTTCTGACCTTAACTCCTCGTTGCAATTTTCTTTTACCGCAAAATACTAGATCTGCTTGTCAAACCAGTCCTCAATTTCCTTCCTTTCAGGCTTCCAATACTCTCTTGTCATTACCTGATCCCTTCCTCAAAATTATCCAGGTCCTAGCAACGGAACCATTTGTTGGCATAAGGGGTCCTGGCCCAGGTTCAGAGTTCATGGTTTGCCAAAAAACCCCTATACTACTGGCCCTTTTGGCAATGACCTACTTGCGTAGGTCAAAGTCTCACACGAATTAGTATGGGTGGGTGTTGGAACCAGGTTTTCACACCCTAAGAAAGGATAGGTAAGGCAAGCAGAGCTGTGTTCGGCCCTGTGATACCTAGATCGCCTTTGTCTGCGCATGGTCAATAGGTCTCTATTTGCATCCACGTGTAGTAGATCTATAATTATATATTTTTAACACAATATTGCATAAATAGAACATAACAGATCCAGATACAAAAAACACACATACACAGATATTTCACAGCTCAAATACAGAATGCGCATAATGTAGTAATTACCAATGATTCACACAAAAAGTACACATAGATTCAGTTCTCTACCAACCTTTCTTATCAATTCATCGGTTCCTTCTTACGATACCCTTCCCAGCCTACGCACACAGCAGTACGGTCCGCACACAACTGGACTCTAGATCTCCGTGCACATAGCCAGTAGGAGTCCTTTCCCCAAAACCCAAACACCCAAGCATATATCTTAAATCATAGTTCGCATCAATAGCTTTTCATTTTCTGCCTTACAATACAAAATGTTCCTCTATTTATAATAATCTAGCTTAAACTTTCATATGGTCCTCAACCCATGGTTTTTGGACCCCTCGTTTACCCTTTTTCCCATTACAATGCTTTCGGCACCCCAAAACCCCTGCGTTAGAATAAATATAATAAAAAATATTCAAAATTGGACTAGTTTCATAGCTCGTAGGAGACCTTGTTCCAAAAATAGGGAGGGTTTGTCTTAGGCAATTGAGAATTATCAGGTAAGAAGGTTTAAAAAACTTTAACTCTTTAAGGGAAATCCAATTGGTTATAAATTTCCATGAGGGAATCTGGGTGAAAGAGTTTCTCGAGGTTAAAATTTTTGATATGGAGCATGTCTGAAATAGAGTGGCCATTAATAGAAAAGAGGATTTCCCCATTCTGTGCCACTACTATTCTTTGGCCAGGTATATAGAGAAATTGGCACCAGGTGACAAATTCAAGAAAATAGTGGATTTGGGGAAAAATATACTGAGGCTGGGTGGAGTCCCATAATCCTAAATCATCAATGTTATCCAAATGTTTTTGCTGGTCCCAATTGTGAAGTTCATAGAGGTTGCATTCACAATTGATCTTTGAAATCTGGTAAAGATGGTAAACTAAGGGTTGGTGGTCCAAATCTACAATTGGGGGAAATATTGGGTTATCTTGAGAGCCAGGTTTATTCTTAGGAGCCATTTTTGAAAAAAAAAGAGGAGGACTTGCTCTAAATACCTCTTAAATTGATGCTTAGCTATTTGAACAAGTATTTGGGCGGCATTGCAACTATATTGAAGCTTTTCCGAAATGTTGAGTTCTTTGAATAAATCATTGTAATGTTCAAGTACTAGGGTAGTTAGCATGGAAATTATGATGGAGAATTCAAACAAAAGCTTTATATTTTAAATAATATCCATAATGAATGTTTATTTTGGGCGCGAGTGGTAAATTAATGTCAATAAACGTTTGTAATGGGAAAATAAATACGTTATAATGGGTGAACAAAGGAAAAGTGTCAATTAATGATTGGTATGCGAGATGGCGTGGAGGGTGACGATGGAGTGGTGGGAATGAATGGTGTAATGATCAACAGAGAAGAAATATGGTTTTGGAGAGGACCTAGAGGGGGGTGTAAGTGGTAAGCAGGATTGAAGAGTGGGGGTGTGCAGATTTAACAAGGAGATGACATGTTGCCAGAGGCGGTTTAGTGGAGACGTCCTACCTGGACCCCTCTTGTCGAATAATGTTCGAAAGGGCTACGGGGGAGTGGGGAGGTGTGGATTTCATTGATCTAGGAGGGCCACATCTCTTCCATTAAAACTATCATATGACTTATCACTTGGGACAAAAAATCACATCCACTGACATTTATTACAAACTTTGATTAACCATTTAAAATGTATGGTTAATAATGTTTTTTAAACATCTAATAACATAAAATTTAAAAATATATAGCAAATTTTTCACTAGTACACTATATACATGTGTAATATTTTTAATTAGCTTCCAGCTTGTTGGAATATTAATTTTTTATTTTTTCCGTAAGATAGGTGAATAAGAGGGTAGAGAGACCCATAAATCTATTTCGTAGGAATAAAATTGCTTCTAAATGTGACTTTGGATCATTGAATAATTTGAATCAAGAAATTTTGGGTGTGAATAGGGGTTCAATCATGTGGATGGGGTCAAGTTTGACCAAATCAATAGCATTGTTATGGAGGTAGTGGAGAGTTATTGGAGGATAGTGCAGTCTTAATGGGAGGGAGTCTCCATGACAGTAGCATCTTTAATGAGTGGGACCAAGGGTGAAGAAGCTCACAAAGCATATAAGGAAGGGGATGGAAGCCATACAATTCATTCAAAATATTTTTTATGTTTGGTCTTTTATGACTTCCTGCACGCTTTAGCTATTTAGAGGAGCCTGCTGTGCTGTTTAGCACAAGGGTGTTTCCGAGCATAAATCCCACACTCATCCTTGGGGGACCTTGAGTGCCCACTCAAGGGAGGTTCCTTTGAGCTTCATTCCACTATCTAGCATTAGGCTAAGCTTTAGCCATCATCAGAAGCATAGTATCCTTTAGGAATTATGCTATTTTGCAAGGCAGTTGTAGTGGAGGGTCAAGTACCCAACTTTGTGAGCTTGTTTTCCAGTGAGGGAATTAGCCCTTCATTCAGAGGATTTATTTGGAGGGTGTTTGGAGGTTCCTTGAGCTTCATTTCCACCATCCAGAATCAGGCCAAGCTTCAATCATCTTCAGCAGCACAATCTCCTTTAGAAACTATGTTATTTTGCAAGGCAGTTGCAGTGGAGGGCTTAGTGCCTAAGTTTGTGAGTTTGTTTTATATTGAGGGGAGAAACCCTTCATCCAAAGAATCAGGAAGGATGAGTATCAACCATTTTAACATCATATCAACCACCTCTCGGCATTTATCCAGTTGTAGTGCGTTATTCAGCCTTAGGGTTGCAACTTTCATTTTGTGTATTTCCAGGAACCCCTTCTGGGTTGTCTTCGAATGGTGCTAAAAACCCTAGATATTTGATCCCATCATTTTCTAAGTATTATATTAGCGATTATTTTTATTTTAAATTTTACCCTGCAGTCATTCTCCATCGGACTTCGCAGTCATATGTCCTCTGACATGTTATGTAGTAGCAACATTTCATATTTTATGTACTGGGTCATTTGAGGCTTGTTTTTCCTAGCTTGAGTGCCTTTTTACTAAAGATATTGTACTCATTTTCATGCTATAATGTGTAGTAAAATGGCTATATGATATGCTCCTATTGATGTATTGATATTTACTGCATTTTCCAGTTTTATGTTCCATATTTCTATTTTTCCTAATTTGGAATATTACAGTGGTATCGTAGCATAATCTTGGTTCAGCCTATGAGAGATCACCTCTATGTCATCAGAAGAAGAAGCGCCCCTCACTGAAAGGAGAATAAATACACAAATAAAAGAATAAGGTTTTATTATAAAGCAATGAAGAAGACAAAGGCAGACTCCAATATCAGGAGAAATGGATTAAAAGAAGTTTCCAAAGCTTCTTCTCCAAAATATGTAGGATATTGCCAGAGAAATCAAGGAGATGAGGATGGAGAGACATAACAAGACCCCAAGAAGGTTTCTACGTGGAGAGAGCTATAGAACTACACATCACTGGGGTGAGCAACCAAAAATGCAGTAAGTGTCCCAACGCTCCACTATGCCTACATTCCTAGCAGTAGGAAATGGAGGTGGAGGACTTCAAGTACAAGAGACTCTTGAAGATTTTTTTCTAGAGTATGAGTCACAATCTCAGAGATTCAAAGATAATATGAACTTTTAGGAGTTTTTTCATATCAAGGATAATAGGAGACGCCCGAATAACAATAGGAGTGGAGGGTACATGCAGAACAATGATCTGCAACATACTATGGGTAGATTTTTTCTTCCTGCTTTTGATGGGTCATCCAAGTGCACAACCAACTCTTGGGTGGAGAAAATAGACATCTATTTTCAGTTGAACCAAGCACCAAAGATTGAAGCCATTAAAATAGCAGTGTTTCACCTTGAAGGTGAGGCACATGATTGGTGGTTTCATGGTCTTTTCTACATTGGGGCATGCCAATGTGATTGCATATGCAGAATTCACCTAGATTTTAGTAGAAATATTTGATCGAAGAGACCCGGAGGAACATTTTGTTGAGCTAGCCAAGCTCAAGAATTCAGGTAATCCCGATACCTATATCTCTGAATTTATAAAACTTTGCTTCATGGTGCCAGGTTTATCTGCAACTATGAGAGTTTATATGTTCATTGATGGGCTAGCAGAGCCTTTGCATGGGTTGGTAAAATCCACTAAACCAACTACACTCCAAGATGCTATTGAGAGGGCTAGATATTTAAATATGAATTGCCAAGGGCAAGAGCTCCATTTCAGCAAAATCCCACTTTCCAGTCAAAGGGGAAAGATGTGAAGGTCCTTCTTCCAAAGAAGAACCAGAACAAAGGGCCTCTTAGTGATGATGTTTGAAGAGACTTGAGGAGGAGGAAGCTTTACTTCACATGCCAAGAACCATGGGCACCAGGGTATCAGTGTGCTGCGGGGAAGGCACACTATATTGAGGTGTTCTCTGATAGTGAGGAGGAGGAAGAAAAGGAACCAGAGGGAGACAAAAATGCTCTGATAGCAGGGGAGGATCCACCACCACCAGTGGGTGGGAATGGGGAATTTTATCCAATTGAAGGGGCCCTTGCATCTTTGCGGGGGAGTCCCCAAGTATTTGACTTTGAGATTCCGAGGTACAGTTCAAGGGTAGTAGGTATTAGTGTTGATTGATAGTGGGGCTACCCATAATTTTATTGATGCTAAATTAGTGCAGAGGAGAAAAATACCCACTAATGATTTTTAGGGATTCTCAATTTTGGTTCCAGGAGCTAGAACCATGTAGTATATGATTTATGTACAGGCATTATCTATAACCTTGGGGACATAAACTTTGACCGATCACTTCTTCGTGGTTGAAATTCCTGACACTAATGTGATATTGGGTGTGTACTGGTTGATTACACTGGGGAAGGTTACCACAGATTGGGAGACCTTGAAGATGGAATGGATAGATAAGAAGAGTGGTAAGCATAAGATGATTAGGGGCATGCACATTTATCCACCCCAGGAAGCTTCACATATAATATGAAGCTTGATTTGTGCAATGGAAGCAAGGAAAAATCAGTCCACTCAAATATGCAATTTACTCTGAACCATGATATTATATTATTTGGAGGCATTCCACCAGGAAGCCCCCCAGACCAGGAGTTTGTTAAAGAGTTCTCACAACAAGTTTCACCATTTATAGATCTTGATAAGAAGGGAGCCTTGGGTGAGTCTACCATAGCGTAGAGGGCCTTTCATAGGCTCAAGGAGGAGATGGATATTTTCTCGGTGTCGGTATCGCCAACTCTCACCAAGCCTCTTGCACTGAGAGGTGATGTTTCAGGAGTTGATGATGGCACGATTCATGTGCAAAGGGACTACTCCATAACCTTTGAGAGTCAGAAAATACTTCCACATAGGAAGGCGTCTTCCATATATGGTAAGGGGTTGTTATAACTCATGCACACATGGGCCAAACTCAAGAAGTTTTGGATGGGAAATAGTTTCCAAGTGAAGATTGACCACCATAAAATTCAATCTTTTCTTGAGAAAATGCAGTTGCAGGGAAGGCAACAAAAGTGGGATAGTAGTATTCCATCATGTGGCTTTGGAATTGAAAATGTCAAATAGGGCAGCAGTGAAGTGACAGGCTCCTTATCCCAAAGGACAAAAATGTTGTCATTATTGAGTATGGATTCAGATTGGGAGTCCCAGCTATTGGTGGAGTATTCCAAGAACCACTTCACATGTGAAGTGCTTGATGCGCAGGTGACTGATGAGAGCTGTAGAGTGATGGATGGAGTCATCTATTAACATGATTTTATCTTCTTGAATAGATATTATAAGATCAATGAGAAGGTTCTACATGCATCACATGATTCACTCCTTTCCGATCACCAAGATTTCATCAGGACATATCAGGCCATTTGGGGGAGATTCTCATGGGAGGGTCTCAAGGAGGATGTGCTCCAAAATATCAGGAAATGTGTAGTTTTCTTGAAGAATAAGGAGGAAAAAAACCATCCTGCAAGTTTGTTATAACCACTTACTTTTCCGGTAGAGAGATGGGAGAGCTCATCTATGGACCTCATCACAAGCTTGCCAATAGTACATGGTAAGAGTTGTATCTTTGTAATTATTGATCCACTAACAAATTATTTGCATTCCTTTGTAATTCATTTGTAGTGCATTGATCCACAAGAGGGTAAGCCTCTCCTTGGAATTCATGGTCTTCTTGGGACCACGGTCAATGATGGGGTTGGCCACTTCCTAGAGGGCTTTGGACTGGAGTTTTCTTGTTTGGGGTGTACTCAGTTGACACCAAACATCAGTTACTAGCCCCAGGGAGATGATAAGATAGAGGCAGGAAACAAGTGGTTGGGGAGCTACTTACCACAATATGTTCCGAGGTAGCAAGGAGCAGAAATGCGCTGGTTCCACTTGGGGAACTATTTTCACCATCGAGAATTTTATATGGCAATCAGTGCATCTCTATTTCTGGTTCCATATGGTGATGATGTTTTATTCACTATTTTTAGAATGGTTGGGGAAAGCAAGGTTCTTAGAACCAAATATTGGATCCTAGAGAGTAAGGATGTATTCCGACCTCTTAAGGACAACATTGCTATAACCCAAGATCAATAGGAGCTCTACATAGATCATGGATGGGAAGAAAGACAACGTGGGGTGGAAAATTGGGTCTATCTCCATTTTCAGCCATATAGACCATCTACTTGGTAGAAGAAGGGGTTTGAGAAGATTTTCTGTGGGCCACACAGAGTGATCCATCTTGTTGGAGGAGTAGCATATGAGTTGGGGCTTCTCATTGAGAATAATATTCCCAAAATTTTTCATGCCCCATGCCTCAATGAGGCCATTAGACAACATGTAGTTGCCACCATGGATCTCCCACTTCTTTATGATGTGAGCCATTTCGTTTTATCACCAAGGGCTAACTTGGACACTTGGGAGGGGCAGTTAAGGGGCAGGTTGATTGAAGAACATCTGATTCAGTAGAGGAATTTATTAGAAGAGTTTGCTACAGGGGAAGGAGAGAATATTTTCCAACATTCATCCTTGCAGTTGCTTGAGGATAAGCAACATTTGGGAGGGGAGGACTGTAATATTTCTAATTAGCTTCCAACTAGTTGGAATAATAATTTTTGCTTTTCCATAAGATAGGTGAATAAGAGGGTAGAGAGACCATTAAATATCCTTAGTAGGAATAAAACCACTTCTAAATGTGAATGTGGATCATTGAATCAGTTGAATCAAGCTCTTTTGGGTGTGAATAGGGGTTAAAGCATGTGGATGGGGTCAAGTTTGACCAAATCAACAACGATGTTATGGAGGTAGTGGAAAGTTATTGGAGGACAACATAGTCTTAGTGGGAGGAAGTCTCCATGAGAGTAGCATATTTAATGAGTGGGACCAAGGGTGAGGAAGCTCAAAAAGAACATAAGAAAGGGGATGGCTGCCATAGAAGGCATTCTGAATATTGTTTATGTTTTGTCTTTTATGACTTCGTGAATGCTTCAATTGTTTAGCAGAGTCTGTTGTGTTGTTTAGCACAAGGATTTTTCAAGAAGAAATCCCACCCTCATCCTCGGGGGACTTCGAATGCCCACTCAGAAGGTTCCTTTGAGCTTCATTCAATTATGTGGCATCAAGCCAAGCTTCAACCATTATCAACAACACAGTCTCCTTCGGGAATTGTGTTATTTTTCAGGACAGTTGCAATGGAGGGTCAAGTACCCAAGTTTGTGAGCTTGTTTTCCAGTGAGGGGAGAAGCCCTTCATCCAGAGGATCTATTGGGAGGTTCCTTGAGCTTCATTTCCACCATCCTACATTGGGCCAAGCTTCAACCATCTTCAACAACACATTCTCCTTCAGAAACTACATTATTTTGCATGGCAGTTGTAGTGGAGGGCTTAGTGCCCAAGTTTGCGAGTTTTTTTTTCCAGTGAGGGGAGTAGCCCTTCATCCAAAGGATCAGGAGGGAGGAGTATTAGTAATTTTTGCATAATATCAGCCACCTCCTGGCATTTATCCATTTGTAGTGTGTTATTTATCCCTAGGGCTGCAACTTTTCATTTTGTGTATTTCCAGGAACCCCTTCTGGGTTGTCTTGGAATGATGCTAGAAAGCCTAGATATCTGATCCCAACATTTTCTAAGCATTATATTAGCAATTATTTGTATTTTCAATTTTACCCGGTAGTCATTCTGCATAGGACTACATAGTCATATGCCCTCTGGCATTTTATTTAGCAACAACATTTCATATTTTATGTACTGGGTCATTTGAGGCTTGTTTTGCCTCGCTTGAGTGCCTTTTTTCTCAAGATATTTTACTCATTTTCCTGCTATAATGTGTAATAAAATGGCTCTATGATCTGCTCCTATTGCTGTATTGACATTTTACTGCATTTTCCAGTTTTATGTTCCATATTCTTGTTTTTCCTAATTTGGAATATTACAACATGTATAACTGTTTTTTTTTAAGAAGCATCTGAATGTGATTTCTTTCTATTTTTATTTTATTCTTTTCTTTTTATTTGCTATTCTATATGCCTAGAAATTTTTCATCTTTATTTTTGTTTTATTTTTCTTATTTCTACATTTTGCCTAACATTTTTTCATCTTTATTTTTCTTCTACAACATCTAAACTAACAAAACCAGATATGTTACAACATTGGCTCCAACTGGGGACTACTTCCTCCTGTAGGATGTAGAGAACTTACAGATCCAAGTGCATTCTCCTCTGGCATTATAATTTGTTGAAAAACAAACATACTTTTTAAAAAATGAAACAAAAATGGTAATATATAATGATGAATATTTGAAACACTATTTTTTTTTCAATATTGAATGTAATGCTTCAAATATTTTCCATTGACTGGAAATGAAGAGTATTGACACTCCAAAGTTTGTAAGACAAAGGTATTGTTGCCTTTAACTTTTTCAATGCTGAAATGTTTGAACCATAGATTATCAAAATTGCCATGTTTTCCTTTATCCTCTCTTCTAGCATCTCATCTTAACACTAAGTCTTCTTTCTTGAAATATCGTTCTTTAGCTTTCCTGTCAAATAAGATTTTCATTTTGTTTTGATATTTTCTAAGCTTATATGAAACTTCATCCCTATTTTCATTTAATTATATAATCTGATTTATCCTTCTAGAGAAATTATCAGGCTCTTCATTTCTTGTTGGAATAATTTCATAACATGATAAACTAGTTGTGTATGAAAAATAGCTTCAATACCATAAACCAACTGAAAAGGTGATTTACCTACTGACCTTTTAAGAGAAATCATGTTGGCCCAAACTGCATACTTGATATGACTATCCCAATTTCTTTTATGATAATTTAAAACCTTTTTAATTACTTTAACCACAATTTTCTTTGAAGACTCTACTATCCCATTTCCTTGTGGACAATAAGGAGTAGAGTGATGGAACAAAATTTGGTACTTCTGACAGAATTCAATCATTTTGACACTGCTAAAGGCTTGTGCATTTTCTATGACTATTTTATGTGGACATCCAAATCTAGACAATATATTATCTTCAATGAATTTTATTACGGTAGTATCATTAGCATGCTTAACTAGGATGGCTTCTATCCATTTTGTGAAATAGTCTATGGCAGTGAGAATTCATCTATGTTAATTACTTGATGGTGGATGTATTTTTCCAATGAAATCTAACCCCCATTGTAAAAATGGTGCTTCAACTAGAACTTGTACAATATGTAATGAGGAAATTTTCAGCTTTCTAGCAAACATTTGACAAGGTATACAACTTCTAACCTTTTCTCCTACTTGTGCAAACAATTGGGGCCAATAAAACCCTGCCCTCTAAATTTTGTGAGCAGTTTCTCTCCAAGCATAATGACCTCCACATATTCCTGCATGAAATTGATCCATAACACCTTTTTTTTTAATTCAATTAAGTATAGCAAAAGGATATTCAATGGATTTTTCCAATATATATTTGCATTAATGATGGAGTATTTCAAAGCTTTGAGCTTGAGTGTTTTATACGGATTCTTTGTAAATTCATATGGACATTCATAATTGCGAAGCAAGTGCACAATATCAGTGTTCCATTCAGATAACAAAAATTTATGATCAATATGTATTGGAAGAGGAGTTGGTTCAATTGAAGATGAAGGTTCTCGTGGGTTCTTCTCTTTTGAAGTAAGAGAAGTTTCTTGTGGATTATTCTCTTCTAAAGTGAGAGAAGTTTCTTGTGGATTCTTTTCTATTGAATTGAGAGAAGGTTCTCATGGATTCTTCTCTATTGAAATTTGGATCACATAGTTTATGCCTAGGATTTTGTAGTTTGATTTGCTAGAAGTTTTGCTATACCTTGGCCCTTTATTAGTTTAGTAGATTTAATACTCAGATCAAATTAAAATATTTGAGTAATCCACCTTGCTCTTCTACCATATGTGTCTAGCTAAGATAGCATTGTTTTAACAACATTGTTTGGAACGTAGGAAGTAATGGGAGAATGTATGACATAGATCTAAAAGAATTCAAGGAATTTATAAGTGCATAAACTTGTTTTTCTATTATTTCATATTTCAATTCTGCATCCCTCATGACTTTGCTAAAGAAGGTTATGGGTTTGTGATCTCCATTTTCATATTTTTTGTAAGAGGACAACAACTAGAGTGGATTCAGAGGAAAAAGAAAAAATATTGAAAGGTTTGAGATAATCTGGACTAGCCAATACTGGAGCTTCTGAAATGACCTTCTTAATCTGGTTAAAGGAAAATCTAGATTGAATTTTCCATTTAACTTCATGATTTTTCTAAGCATATTAGTAATATCTCTGACTATTTGAGCATAGTTGGGTACGAATCTCCTTAGAAATTTGATTTTCCCAAGGAAAGCTTGGATTTATTTCTTATTTATAAGAAAGGTAAGTGCTTGAATAGTTGACACTCTCTTCAGATCAATAACCGCTCCTTTATTAGAAATCATTTGCCCAAGTAGCTTCCCTTCTTTGATGGAAAAGAGGGATTTCTTTGGATTAAGTGAGATTCCAAATTTCCCGCACCTGTCAAAAAAATTTCACAAGTGATTTAAATGTTCTTGATCAGAATTAGAAAATACAGTCAGATCGTCTATATAAATGCCAACAAATTTATTTATCTTACCAACAAATGCTAGACCCATGGCTCTCTAGAAATTGTCTCCAACATTTTTTAGAACAAAAGGCATCCTTGGATACATAAAAGTACCCCAAGGAGTAGTAAAAGTTGTCTTTTCTCTATCCTCTATATTGACCATAATATGATTGTATCCATAAAAACCATCTAACATTGAAATCTTGTTGAAACCTAAAACTTGTTGCAATATTTGGTCCATTTTGGGCAATGGATAATTATCTTTCAATGATGACTTATTTAGATTTCTAAAATCTACACACAATATTATCTCACCATTTTTCTTTCTAACTTGGACCAAATTAGCTATCTAATCAGAATATCTTAAGGGAACTATAAGTTTTTCATCCAATAATTTTTTAAGTTCTTTTTCAATTTTTGGAAGTAAAATTGAATTTATCCTTCTTAGTTTATATTTAAAAGGTTTGGCTTCTAGCTTAAGAGGGATTTTATGCTCAATCAAAGTGGTATCATAACTTTCCAACTCATCATAAGACCAAGCAAAAACATCTCTGTAATTCTTAAGGAGACTTAGATATTTATCTTTTGTTTCATGTGGTAATGATGCATAGATTTTTATATTCCCGGTTTCACCTTGAGGACCAATATTCCACTCTTCAATATCTTCATGATATGAATTGATCATTGAATTCCTAGGGACATCATTATGATCAAAAGTATTTTCAAGAGGGATTAACCCTTTTGGGATGAAATTGTTTGATAACTGAATAATGTCATGATCAACTACCTTGTTATTTAATCATGATGTTTGATCTTCATTATTAGCCTTTGGATCACTGTGTTGTTCCTCTTCAATTTGTAAAGTAGGAAATTCATCAATAACTTGTAGAAATGATTCTAGTTGTTCATCGTCTTCAAAAATTTCCATTATTTTAATTTTCAGGAATTGAAGGTCTATATCTTACTAGAATCTCGTATTGGAATTACAATTCATCAAGAATTTTAAAAGAGCTTGCTGAAACAATAAGAGATTCTGCATGAATGTTTTCATTTCTGAGAATAGTTGTAATATTAAAAGCTTGAAAGAAATTTTCTACAGAATCCCATACTTCATTTCTATAAGACCTAAGTCGTGGATGTTTTGTTTGGCATTGGTTGCTCACCTGCTTAACAATGAGTTCTGAATCACTAAAAACTATTAGGATATTTCGAAACATAGGAAATAGTTAAGAATAACTTAGTCTAGTGTAGAGTTAGGTAAAGTGTGTTTCTTGAATATGCACATTTGTAACTTATAATCTGACGGTCACAATTTGTAGTGATCCGAAAGTTCACTCTCTCCTCAGTATTAACGACACTTGATCCATGGCTTAACACTTGATTGGTCCATGATATATATTTAAAAAGCATGGAGGGTCATTTGTTCGGTAACCATTTATGATAGAAACATATGTAATCTTTTTTTTTATATTAATAAATTGCCTGAAGTGGCCACGTTGGCTTAGGCTGTGGACTGTTTCCCTCTTCAAGGGTTTTAACCACATGATATACTGGTGTACTAATTTGTGATCTTTTTGTGAGTGGTGACCTTTTTTTTTTTTATCTAAGGAACTTACCCTGTAAATTCCTACATGGTATTAGAGCAATTTTGAGGGCCGCATCCATTGTTGTTCCAAATCCGAAGCCGATTTGACTGCATGCGACTGTCATTTTCTAGATCTACTAGTTCTGAACATTTCAAGCCTGGAGAACTGTTATGTTGTGTCTGGAGCTTCTGTTACAGTGAGGAACGTATTTCGTTTCATGCGAAAAGGTTTCTAGTTGCCCAAGTTATGTAAGTTTAGATCTAGAGGTATAAAGTATCTATTTTGCAGTGATATTTGTTAATAATTCTGCTTATTTTGGTTCCCTCTGTTTATTTCGGTTTTTAGGTTTTATTTATTTGCCAGATCTATACCCTCTTCTCTGTGTATTCTCTTTTCTCTGTGTTGTGTACTATCTCGGTAAATTAGAAATAGGAAGAAGGGATTTTTTTTGCTACATATGCTCTTTCCCCGCATCTTTGTGCGATCTCAGGAAATCAGAAATAGTGAAAAAATAGGTAGTTGCTGGTAAGGCTAACCGAAAATCCAACGTTTTTCTGTAAGGCTTTCTTTTCCTTTTTTTTTTTGGATTTTTGTGTTTTTTGTGTAGGAAAAGGCACACACAGAAAAGAAAAAAAAAAAAAAATACCCTTCCTCCTTTCAAACAATTACAGAATCCTTTTACTATCTCACTTGGTGAGAAGTTAGTTTATGAGAATAGAGGTCTTGAGTTTAAGTCTCTTTCTCAAACTTATTTTGTAAAAAGTTTTTTGTTAAAGGGGTGGGATTTTTTTTTATTTTAAAGTTGAGCTTCATCATCAAATTTCTAACCGTTCTTGTAACTATTCAGCGTCTACAACTCAGTTTTTTCAAAAAGGCATAACTTCTTCATCCGGAAGCCATTTTTCAAGCCGTTTTTTTTAATCAGCCTAATTTTTTGAGATCGTTCCATTAGAGAAATTAGTTTCAACTTTTTCAGCTTCAAGGTTTTAAAAAAATGGAAAGTGCATGCCCAATTATTCTTAACAGCACCAATTATTTCCAATGGCTACCTCACATGGTAGATATACTTAGAAGTAAAGGGCTTTATAGAATAGCCATAGGACAAGAAAATAAACCTTTCAATGATGATAAAGTTTCTAAATGGGAAAATAAACAAGATCAAACACGAGGGTTGATAGGAATTTGCATTGCTCAAGATCTTCAATTTCATATCCTTGAAATTGACACCCCTGATGAAGACCAAACAAAGCTAAATACTGTTTTTGGCATTCAAAATCAAATCAGGGCCCACCAGCTTGAAAATGAGTTGCTTACTTTGGAACCCAATAATTTCTCCTCTATTGAAGTTTTTTTGTCCAAATTCAAGACCCTTAGACTTATTTTAGAAGGTTGTGTTGGCTCGAGGGGTCCGGACCCAAGTTTAGAGGTTAAGGTTTGCCAAAAAACCCCTATAATACTGGCCCTTTCGGTAGTGACCTTATCGTGCGGGCCAAAGCCTCACCCGAAGTAGTAGGGGAGGGTACTGGAACAAGGTTTCCATACCCTGAGGGAGAGCAGGTAAGTCAAGCCAATCCGTTATCAGATCTATACAACCAAAGGTCGTTTGCAGGAATTTCAATAAATAACCAAAATACAGTTGCCAGATCTAATTAACAGGCTCAGATCTATGTGTGTACGATCAACTATAATCACATAACAATATATTCGTAGCAGATTAACAGATCACAGATGCATTTATCATAAACATATACAGTTCACAGCTTATAAACAGATCATATAACTCAAGTCTGTATCAACCATAACAGATCAGGTCCAGATAACATCAAATATCCACAATACTTTCGCACATCTATATTTTTACCAAAAATCCTCTTACATTCCCAATTTACCTCCTGCGCACACAACCAGCAGGGTCCGCACACTACAGGATAGAGGATCCCCGCGCACACAGCCAGCAGGAGTCCTAACCCAAAGAACCTTACCACAGACTTAATAGTTTGTACTTCACATCAATCTGTATTCATTCCTGCCAATGACTAAAAAATGGTTCATTTATTTATAACGATTTAGCCTACGCATCCAGTGGTCCGCAAACTCTTGTTTGTGGACTCTTGGTCTACCCTTGACCCATTTATAATGTGTTAGGGGCTTTGACCCACCGCAAAACCCTTGCATTAGACTAAACAATACAAAATTGTACAAAATGGACAAAATTTATAGCCTTTGGGAGACCTTTCTCCAACAGTTCCCCAACAAAATCTTGTGACTCGTCTCAAGTCACTGGGCCAGTGGGGCTTCAACCTGCACTTGCAATAATCGGATCGCCTCGGATAATGGAGGCAGCACACCTTCACTTTGAAAAACTACATTCTGTGCAATGTTAACCAATTTATCTGATAGTGGTCTTTCAGTTGCGACAGTAACACTCTCTAGAGTTTGATTTAGTTTCTTAATAGAAAAATTGGCATCCTGTGACTGTTTAAGGGCTTCGTCAGCCCACATTTTTAGTCAGTCATCAAGGATCTTCTTCTTTTGCCGCAGGTCCTCAATATCTGCATGGAGCGCTTGGCTGGTGTGCAGTCGTTGCAAGCGCTATGCAGGCACCAAAGTGGGCAAGGTGGCTTCGATTGTATCAAAATCCTCTTATTTTTTCCATAGGTCCTGGTTAATCCCTTGCAAGATTGGATCGCACTGGACCTTAGTCCATAGCTGAATGGCGGTCTCCAGGAGCTGGGCTCCCTGTGCGATCTGTCCTGTGATAACATTCGTGGCTGTGGTGACCAATTAATTTCGCTGGGCCCGGACCTCCAGGGGTGTTTCGGGCCATAGCTTAGCCTGAAGATCTGTGATCTGCTGCTCCATGCATGTCTTAACAACTTGAAATTCGTCCCGGGAGGCTTTGAGTGCTACGACCAGTCGTTCTACTTTTGCCTGAGGGGTGGATGAGGTTGGGATCTCTGTGGGGGCGTCTGCACAAAGTCGATGGACTGTATTTTCGAGCCTTGTGTGCTTCACAGTGGTGATACATACTTCAACATCCTTTTCCATGATGTTTTTCTCAGCTACACTGAGCTCTTGGTGCACTTTTTAATCGCGATAATGGATTTCCTGAAAGACAGTGGTGTGGAGACCTTGTAAGACCTCATGGGGTAGTCGAGCTAAGTTTAGTTGGAATTCTGTATTGTCATGGAATTGGAGTCCCAAGGTGGCTGGACTGAGCACTAGAGCTACGCAATGGACAAAATAGAGGCGACTTTCGTCTATAACCAGTGCTGTGTTGCTAGCGGCGGAGGGTGGTCATACCGGGGTTGCACTAAACTGCAACACGTCTGTCTTTAATTGTAGCGCTCGCAGCTCAGCCTGAATAGTGTCGACCGTGGCCCACTGTTGTTCTTCTAAGGCGGCCCATTTGTTTTATGCAGCCAGGGTGACTGCATCAACAACTTGCTCCAGATCTTCGTCAGTTAATGTGACTGTTTCGTCCCATTCTGCTCGTTGAGATCTCTTCTTTTGCGGGGCATTCTGACCGTTCACTTGCACGCTTCGTGTCATGGGGGGAGGCAGGACTGCCGACCTCCGGACCTTCCATACCCAACCTGTTTTGTGAGTCCATCTAGGGTGCTATCTCGACGTCCTTATGCTGCTGTGTGTCCTTGTGGGTGGCTGCACCAGTGTCCTGTTTGGTACTCTGGGGCGTACCTCTAATATCTTGGATGAAGACAGGGAGGGTGACTTAGGATATGCTGGTGCTTCCAATGCCCTTCACACCCATTTTAAAGCCAATTTTCTAGTTAGGGGGCTAGAGTGCAATCATGTTGTCGATTTCTTCGTCCATCACCATGTAAGGAAGCGAGGTCCAGGATTTTTCTTTGTGCGCTCAAATCTAAACATTTTGAAAAGTGAATTGAAAGGTGGAAATGCACTTGTATCTATCGTAGACGACTGAGGACAACTGTGATCGGGAGTTTATAGTCACAGCCACACTACTCTAAAAAAGAACCCAGAACACCTAGTTGTCCTCGAGCCGTTGTGGATTTGTGGAGTCCCATAGGTGCGCGTATCGAGCCCCTTCGCACATGTCCGGAGTAATTTAAGGGAAGACTGACTCTACAAGAGCTTCCTAGGCAACTAATTCTATAATAAACAACAACCAAGAGTAAGAGAAGGTGTGGCCCTACTCTTGGGACTCATGCATGTTAGTTAGAAACTCATCGCACAAATACTATGCCCAGTTAAAGCAGACCCCTTTCGCACACTGTCCGGCTAACCGAATGACATAGGCTGGAACAGAGGTGACTTGACACTTTCTCATCATTTTACATGCTAACAACATGGTGCCCAACTGTGTGCCTTTGTCACTGATGGTCTTGATGATAAATCCTCGAGTATTATGGTCCACGTGATACTTCTGGCGCACAAACTCAACAGTCTCCCCCTCATATTTCTTACCCATGTGCTCGAGGGGGTTCAGGACACTTATGGGGAGTCCAGTAATCCGGTGCATGAGCGCCACATCAATGGGGATCCTGTCCTGGATCCATAGGCATCCGTCATGAATTAGCACAAGAAATTATCATGCGAGCCGGTCCATGACATTGTAATGTCCAAAGTGGGGCATCCTAAGAAGATTTAGGAGCCCGGACCCCGCCAAAGCACATACCCAGCATTGAGGGACAACTTTGACCCCCTCGGCGCTATGAACCACATCAAGGTATAACTCAGGCGCTAGCTCAGGGAAGGCCTCAAAGTTGGTCAAATCATGATCATTGAACTTAACTTCATGCAGGCGACCAAATGGTTCGCCTATGATGGGGACCTCCTCCGGGGTCAGTGGCATCTACAAGTAAGTGATTAGGCCATCGAGGTTCTTTGGCGTACGCATCAATGTCTTGCGTGGGCGTCTGAAGGGGGGTAGCCAATTAATTAGCTCAGCGGGCTGGGCCTCCTCCTGAGCAGCCCGTGGGGATTTCACATTTCGTGGGGAGCTCCAAGGCTTTCTCTTGGCCAATTTCGTAGGCTTCGAGGGCTTGCCTGAGCCCTGAGCCTTTTCTTTTCCTTTTCTAGTGATAGGGCTGGGTGTGGAGAGGATTTCTTCGGCTTCAGTTTCTACCTCCACCACTTCCTCAGTGTCTTGGTCTACTGAGGTTACAAGTTCCAAGAGCTCGGCAGGGTTCATCACCATCATTCTAGCACGAAATATGAACTCAAGATTGATACTGTTAGAGGGGGCAGGCTACTCAGACATGAACGAGATTCTAGGGGCACCAAATTTCTTACAACACAATGTCGTCCAGGACAACCAGGCTAAGTACAAGCTATTCGAGTAATACGAAACCTATGTCTGATCTCTCTTACCTATTTTATAGCCTTGGGTACCGCCCATCGGTAGGGTAGATCTCGCGCGGGACTTACCATCAAGTAAACAGTAAAAAATCTCCCAAAATCACTGCATTAATATATGGCCGCCCACTCCACCCAACGATAATTTGTTGTAATATCCCAAAATAGGGAAAATCTACAATAATGGGAATATCTTAAGATATTCCAAAATTGGAGCTGTTGCAATCCATGAACATAATAATGAAAGTGCATCGTTACATCAACTCATAAAATGTAAGAAGAACACATAGCCATATTCTTATTCTTATAGCAGCATATAGATACAAGATCTTGAGGAAAGAGTTACTCAAGATAGGCAAAATTAACCTCAAGAAACATGTACATGAAATATGGAAAAACACTGTTACACAAGAATGCCCAAGGCTATGATAGCACAGTTTTATAAGGGGAAACTGCTGCTAGAAAATTTCAATACATGGATATACAAATGTATGGCTCATAAAACATTGGGAGTGAATATATAAGCTCCCAAAGATAATTTCAAGACAATCCTAGAAGGATTGGCTAAAATATGCAAAAATGGAAAAATGTTGGAGTTGCAGTCTCAAGACTGAGTAGCAACTACAACTCAAGAACTGGATGGAGATGGCTATAGATGATGCACAAGCTGATCAAAACTCCTCCAATGGATCTTCCAAGTGAAAGGCTGAACCTAACACTGAATTTCTCACCCTCCAAACAATATCTGCAACCCTCACTACAGATGCTCATTGAAAATAATGCAGTCAAGGAGAGGGACTGCGTTGTAGATGATGGAAAATTGTTGGCTTGGTGCCAAAGATGGTGAAATCAGCCTAGATACTTCCTCGCTGATCCTCCAAAGGAAATAAGGCTCCCCCCTCTGAAAAATAAGCTCAGGAGATGGTGTTGAGTAACCTCCACTGCAACACCCTGCAACATAGCTCAGCTGTAAACAGAAACTGGGCTGTAGCTGAAGGAGGATGCTTGGCCTCAAGCCTGAATGTGCAGAAATGAAGAGAAATCTCCCTCAAGAGGCCTCTCTTGAAAGGATAAGGAATTCCTAAACAGGAATGCCTTGTGCTAAGCAACACAACAACTCTGCTAAACAACAAGAAAATGCACAAAGTCTAAACAGACCAAGAAAGCAATAATACAAATCATCCATAACAATGGCTACCTTGCCCTCCTTTTAAACAAGTGAAAGCCCTCTCACCATGGGTCCCACTCATTAGGGTTTCCTTCACCAAAGAAACCTCCTCCCATTCATACTGCGTTGTTTCTCTAAGTGTTCTCCACCTCCTATCCCATCGTTGTTGACTTGGTAAAACTTGACCTTGTCCACATGCAAATGACCCTATTCACACATGAGGGTGTGAAATCCAGCTCCTCTAATGATCCATTTCCACACTATGAGGGATTTTATTCATTTTTCTGAAATTTATGGGCCTCACCCATTTATTTATCTCGTAAGTGGCATGAGAAAAAATTAATATTCCAATTAGCTGCATGCTAATTTTGGAATATTACAGTCCTCCCCTCCCAAATGTTGCTTGTCCTCAAGAAACTGTAAGGATAGAACTGAAAAGTGTCCCCTTATTCCCCTGTAGCATCTTCATATGATAAAATCATCCAAGGATCAAGATGTTGTCTCATCAATATGTCTCCAAGTTGTCCCTCCCAAGTATGCAAGCTAGCTTTTGGTGTGCATCCCAAACAACTATCATCATGTAAACACCCATGGAGGAAAAAATGGGCTGTCTAAAGGCCTTCTTGAGGCATGGGATCTGAAATGAATTGGGAATCATCATTCCCATGTGGATCCTCCATCGCCAAGCAATCATCCATATGAAGTGAGTTACCTCCCAACATGGCAACTCATACAAATCATCCTCCACCTTGAGCTCCAGTAATGTGGGTGGGCTGAAAATCTGATCATGGTAGACAAAATAGCCTACCCATGCTGTCCTCCTCTCCAATTAAGATAAGTGTAGAGTTTTTTGATCCTGGGCTACAATAATGTTGCCCTCATGTGGCAAGAAGAAGACTAGATCCTCAAGGACCTCCTCTCCAACGTTATGGATCATGCTGGCCCAAACCATCTCATATGTGAAGAGTTGGAAATCACCATCATATGGCATCCAATCAATCATATGGCTCACTTCATAAGGAAACAAGTGTTTTTCTGTAGTGGCCATATACTCTCTCATGCTCCTATTAGAACATGCAATGCAAACAATGTGGGAAATCTCTCCCCCAAGGGACACATCCAACCAATGTGCCACTCCCCCAATCATGCTCCTAATAAAAATAAGAACATCAGCAACATAGGGAACCATGAATAGGACCACAATTGCTGCCATATGTAGCAAGGGAGAAGGACAATGGTCCCTCAAATGTAGCCAATGCAGTTTGACTCTCAACTGCAATAAAAAATGAAATGATGGGTGGCCTCCCCACCACTTGCTTGCTGCCCCAATCTCCTCACAAGTTTGGAGGAAGTGTATGATGTATGGTGCAAAGTGAGCATGCTTTGCAAAAGATAGAGCCTCCCCAAGTCGTCCTAGGGAGTGACCATCACCAATACTACTTATGGCCTCAAGTAGACCATGAGATATAGAAGGAAGAATGCTCCTTCCTTGATTAATATATTTCACATATATGGTTAAGGAATGCACACATTCATTATTTAAATAATTATACAACCAAACAATATCCTCACCATATACCTTGCTCATACAAATGGAGTGGCTCATATATGAGTCTTCTCTCATCCTCAAAGAGAAAAGAGGTGGCTTTGCTAACTCTTCCAAAGATTTATGTATCTCCTTTATCTTTGCATAATCCATGCATCTCTTCATATGATGATATATCTCCTCCTCAAAGCCTTCCCAAAAATACCCCTCCATGATGGTGTGTTATGCTCCCATGGAATAAGTATGGATGACAAGGAAATATTCATGAGTTGCTTGTAGAAACTTCTCCTTGAACTTGGAATCTCTCGATAAGAATATCCTACTATGACAGTAGATGACCCCATCTCCAACTGAATATCCCTCTTCATGTAGCTGGTCATTTAATAACATACAAGTGAAAAGATCCTTGGAATACTCCACCAACAGCTGGGAGTTACAATATGGATCTATCCTCCATAGTGATAGCGCTGATGATCTCTCATGAAGAGTGTCTGCCATATGGTCATTCTCCTCTTTGACATCTCCCATGCCAAAGATGCAAGTTGGAAGGCTGCTATTGTAATATTACAACTCTGGAACATCTAGCAAGGCATGATTGGAAAATGCATTTTCCAGCAATGGCTGCTAGAGAAATAAAAACCAGCACTTGGATCCCTTAGATCTAAGTATCTAAGTCCTAAATCCAAGAGGGTGTCAAAAAGAAATCCTTCTAGGTGGGTTTAACAGATCTCCCACACCTAGTTTCCTTGAAAAGTGCCCCAAAGAGGGCTTGCAGCAATAACAAACAATCCTGCTTAGAAAATAACGCCTTTTCTGCAGAGCAATGATAGGAGGCTCATAAAATGTGCTTAAATAGTACTTACAGTAGAAATAAAGTTATACAATGAATTTCATCAAATACATAGCTGAAATTACAAGTCATAGACAGAAGAAATCTCCTCAAAAGAGGGTTGCAACCATATGAATGACTGAAAACTGCCTTAATAACTTATTTTATTAGGCTGCAACTATTGTATGTTACATGTCAGATATAGAGCAGATATGTGCATAAAAATTCAGATCTATATCAGATCTATGCACTAGAAGATCTCATCCTTCAAATCCCCTTGGAATCTTGGGGTTTACACCAAGAATGAACAGTAGATCTGAGATCTAAGAAAGAAGATATGTAGAAGTATTTAGAAATGATAAAGTATCCAGATTATGCAGATCAGATCTGAAAAGTACAATATATATATCTCCTCCAACAGATCTTCAAACTGAAGGGTAGATCCTTGACACTCAGAAACTAGCTCTCCAAATGGTGCACCCAACTCCCTGCAACACCACCTACAAGAATAACGCAGATCTAGAGTAAAAAATGCGTTTTAGGTGATAGATAGCTGATGGCCACATGCCAAGATCAGAATTTGAAGCTGATGCACCTCAATACACTTCCTCCAAGAGAGAAGAGGCCCCCTCCACTGAAAAATAGCATTGAAATGACTTAGATATGAAGAGATCTAATCTCAATGAAAATAACACAGTCCCTCAAGGGAGACTGTGCTGCAGCTTGAATAACTAGGTTGGCCTGATGCCAAGATGAAAAAATGAAGCTCAAACAATGGATTCACTCTTCCAAGATGTTAAAATACACACTCACCGAGAAGAGGCTCCAATATAAGCTAGATTTGAACATATCTAGAGTTACACTTGCTGTAGCTTACAAAAGCAAGAAAACCCTCATTAGATCTGCATTGCAGTTGGAAGTAGAAGCTTGGTATCCAACCAGATAGTGGACAATAAATACAAGCTCTCCCAAGATCTCCTCAATGGGAAGAGATGGAACTCCTAAACAGGAAATTCCTATGCTAAACTAGGCTAAACATCCAAGAAAGCTGTGTTTCTAAACAGACAAAAAATCAAAAATAAAATCATGAACAACCTCCATATGTTTCCTTCCCCTTCCTTTTATAAGATGAGAGCTTGCCAAAACCCTAAACCACCTTCATCAACTTATCTCTTTCACACAAGAGACCTCCTTCTATAATTACGTTGTGCCTCATTGATGAGCACTCCTCCAATACTGCACTATAGAGATGGTCAAGATTGACCCAGTCAAGTGGATTTGTTCTTTTCACACTCAAGTGTGTTTATTAAAGTGGCCTAGATTTACCCTTTTTCACATTCGGCATGGATTTATTCTTTCATTAGGATTTTTTTACCCTCCTTTACATAATTATTCTTTAAAAAAAGAAAATAAAATGAAATGGAATATTCCTGTTAAAATAGGAATATTACAGTCCTCCCCTCCAGTATGTTTCTTTTCCTCAAGAAACTTACAAGGACTTGAAAAATCTTCCAATGGAATTGTCTCCTCCCAAGGGTATAAGTGTGCCGTTGGTGAATGAACCAATTAGTTGTCATCATAAAGAAGTGGGAGATACATAGAAATGGTTTCTTGCTATCCATTAGTTTTCTCAATGCATGAGAGATGGTAGATGTAGGGTACTTCAACCATATGAGAGGTTCCAATCTCCATGCTATCATCCAAACAAAGTGAGCCATCCTGGGTAGCTCACAGAAAAATTCACCAATTCCCCCCATTTGCATTGTGTAGGGGCTCCATGCATGGAAATGAGAGATGAGGATACTCAACTCATGCTATCCCTCTTTCCATTTTTTATGAATGTGGAGCTACTGATCCTGGGCTGCAATAAAATAGTCCTCATGAAGCCAAAAGGAACTTGGAACTTCATGATTTTCTCCTTTGATTATAGTCAGTCTTCTTGCCCAATCTCCCATGCATATAGTGAGCAGGTTATCTTCACCATATGTGCTCCAAAAGAAACATGGACTAAGTGTCATATGATATACTGGATGGTGACAATAGTCCCTCCCTTGAGACTAGCATTGTCCATCATCTTGCTGCCTCAAATCAAGGTACAATAAGTGGCCATACCACCACCTTCTTGCTACAATAAGCTTCTCCAAAGCTTGAAAAGGATGGAGGATAATAGGTTTTGTCTGAACATGAATCCAACAACACATGTCTTGCTCCAAGTGCTCCCCTGTGAGAGATATTTTCTCATGACACAAACCCAATACATGACCCTTTGCATAAGAAAACTTAGTATATAAATCAACAGTCATATAAAGCCCAATCCTCTCTTTGAAGTACTAATAAATATGGGATATTTCATTCCCAATTGACACATCCACACAATGTGTCATTCTTTCTCTCATGTTCATAACAAATATTGGATCATTATTAACATTATGATATAAATAATCTCCCTTATACCATCTCATGAGTAGGTTACATTCTCCCCCAACCCAAGGTACATACATGATTATGATATTCATTCTAAACAAAAATACATGTACATGCCTCATAGGTATAAGCAAATGTATGGACATGGACTTCATCATGGGGTGCCCATACTTTCTTCTTGTCAACCAAAGCAACCATGCCTCCTTCTTATGCATTCCTTCCTTGAAATACAAGGCATGAGACAAGAAAATCAAAAACTTTAGGTGGTACCCACACTCACCCAATAGAAACCAGTGCAGGTGATCTCCTCCCTGCTTCAGATCTAAATGTGGTAAGTGGTTTACATGCCACTTACTTGCTGCCCTTATCATTCCACCATGACTGAAGGTGAAATGTACATTTGGTGCTTTATGGAAGCACCCATCATGCCGCAAGACCTCCCTTAGCCCATCAAGGGAGTGGCCATATTTGGAAATATTTCTGGCCCATAGTTGGCCATGAATTTTATATGGTAAGACACTCCTTTTAGGAGTCATGGCCTACACATGTAAAGCAAAAGAATGCATGCAATCATAAATTAAAATGTGATTGAAATAAGCATGCTTCTTACCCAAATTCT
The DNA here is from genome assembly GCA_034641835.2 of Pinus albicaulis. Lineage (NCBI taxonomy): Eukaryota > Viridiplantae > Streptophyta > Pinopsida > Pinales > Pinaceae > Pinus > Pinus albicaulis. The sequence continues at coordinate 1,712,888,018 of CM076581.1, forward strand.
CCAGCGCTGTGATAGTTCCTCTCTTGGCCAAATGTATCATCAATGTACAATGTTGAGAGAACACTTTGCTTTCTTCATCAAGAGGTTTCCCTGGTGGGCTTCTTCCAAGTAAGGAGACATCAAGGCATAGATCATGATACAAATATGTATGGATGGATGTGTCCTTTATTTTCTTGCAAAGATCTTCATTCCTTATTAGGACATCACTCCTTTCAAATAAAGAGGGGTAAATGTTTCTTACCCTATGAAGCTTGCCCTCCCCTTTATCTTCTGCAGTATTCAGGATCTCACCATATGATAATGATAGCACATGTTGCTCATGGATGGTGCCATAATCTCCATATGTGAGACTTTTTTGGTCTCAATCTAGTCTCCTAAATTGAGCTCATTTAATTGTCAACCAGGGTTGGTAAACTGTTGAAGTGAAGTGTACTGTATGTACCTACGTGTTTGTTTCTTAATGCGTTGTGTGTAGTGTTTTGTGATGTTTTTGGTATTTTGTGATGATTTATGATTTTTTTGATCTTTTGGTGGTTTTATGTTCACAAGGAAAATGACTAGAAAGCTAATGGAAAGAAGCTAATGATTAAGAACAGAGTAAAGCCTAATTGGTTGATGACAAATGAAAAATACAATTGCAGATATTGAAACAGAATCAAATCCAAACTATGAATGAGCAAAAACAAAGCTTGATAATGACGTTTAAGCAAATAATTCAAAACATAAACTCAACTTGCCAAATTCTTTCATCAAAGGTGTTTTGAGAGAGAGCTTGAGACATGGTCAGCTAAGCATGCAAATTCTCCTAACTAAACAGTTAAACAACTAACTTATAATGATGCAACATGTTATCCATGATTAGAGATTTGTTGAAGCATATTTGGAGTAAAACATTGATACCATCATAAGATCTCTACTTTAAGACTAGTTCCTAACTCTATTCTGCAACTTAATTTGATAACACTACACTTCACTCAAAGGTTATAGATTTTTAAAATAGTTTTTTTGAGGAAATGTTTGTTTGCGAGATGATAAGGAAGTTGCAGAAGTACTTCAGGCCTTAAAATGATATTGTCTTCTGTTCATATGGTTATGAATCAATTATAGATTTTAGAACAAGAAGAGGTTTGTAAATAATGAAGGATGTTTTGTTAAGCTTAACAACTGAAGTAATCTAATATGCAGTGAATGACAACTGAATGTGGAGTGCAAATGCAATGAGTTAAGCTAAAACTAAACTTAAGATGTCACTAGTCTAAAACAGTGCTGAACTACCAAGTCATTATCAAACTTAAAACAAAATAACTGAACATGAGTTAAGTGCAATTAAACTCCGGAGTATCCTAACTAGGCTACCATGCATTATTCTATGGAATTATACAGTCTGTTTGTCCATCATGATTGGTATTTTGGAAGAGTTTCTTAGAACAATCCTAACTGTACAATTCAATGCAAATGCAAACATAAAGACTGAAAGCAATGAAAAACTAAGATATCATAGCTATCTCCTACCCATCATTGTGATATTTTGGAAAAACATTTTAAGAGCAAGAACAGCTATGATACTTAGTGAAAACACACAACTGAAACGTTCAAGATCACAATCATGCTTAAGAAATTATAAGGATTTTTTTAGAAGAGTTTCTTCTTTTGGAAGAGTGCTTAGCATAAGTATAACTGTGATGGTGAACAAAAGAGATTACAATTAAATCCTACAATACTATAGCCATTTCCCATTCATGATCATAATATTTTGGAAGAGATTCTTCTTTTGGAAGAGTTTTTAGAACGAGTATAACTATAGTAGCTAATGAAAACAACTACGAATTCAACTTCAAAAACGTAAAGGCAGCTAAGATACTTATCTAAATTGCGCAAATAAATCCATGCAGGAGGCAGGGGCCCTCTACCACCAGACGGAATCTAACTCCAAATCAAATCAACGCTTTCAAAACAATACTGTCTGCTTCATTAAAGGAGAAATAACTTGAACAGAGCAATCTGCGTCTTCAGAAATGTAGCACAGAATCTAAGCAAAATCTAGAACAAAAATCTAGCCTAGCTCTCGGTTTCCCAAGTGTTTATATAACAAATGTACATAACAAGACTTGCAACAATTCCAGGATCATTGTATTTCCTTATCGAAATCACATTAGGACTCTTGAAGTGGCTGCGTAAAAAGGAAAAGGACATCTGGACTAAGACAGTCCTATTAGAAGTCTGCCTTCGTAAATGTGTTCCCACGTACCAAAACCATATCCAGAATTCATTTCTTCCTTCATGGTGAGCAACGAACAATGTAGACATGACGTGGAATATACCCATATGCGGTTTTTCTTGAGAGGCCACCTGGAACATACCCAAACGTGAAGACAGCTGCAGAATTTCCGGTTAGCTACGGAATGTCTGCATTCTGTAGCTAGTTTCGATCAAAATGCATTACAATGACAAAAATCACAAAAATTAGCAAGTCAGCCATGTGTATCATTCTAAAATTAATTTTAACTAAATTCATTGATCAATTGGGTCTAGGATAACAATGGACAAAGGAAAATGAGGTAAAGTAAGATGAAAGAAAGCAAAATCTTGAGGCTCAACATACCCCCACTGCTGACTTCTTGCATGTCCTCATGAAACTTATCCTATAAACTCAGAGGCTTCTGCAAGAACATCTAATCCTCTCCTTCTCCTTTGCTTGGAAGCTAAAGATCTTATGGGTTTTCTGATGATAAGTTTGAACCTTAAGTTGGTAAGTGCCCTGATTAGCTTCTTGTTCCTCTTCTTCAACTTTTCATTAGCCTTTTCCACTTTGTCTATATGTAGAGATAAGGTTGAGTTCATATCAGTTTTGAGCTTGACTTGTTCCTTCAAAATTTCATTCTCATTTTTGATGTGTCTATTAAGTATTTCCAGCTCATACCTATCCCTTCTTAACACATCTATTTCGGATAGTGGAGGACTAGGGGTTCTCTCTCTACTCTCTGAAGCTTTCCTTTCCAAAGTTTCAACATAGTCATAGACTTCTTGCTGAGCAGGGTCAATTTCAGGGGTTCCTTCATTAAAATCCTCTTCAACATATTCTTCAATAGATGTTTCCTCATCTTCTATATTTATCACCCCTGTTTATTTAATTTGAGTTTTCCTTAGTTTCCACTTTAGTCTATGGCTTCTTCTTGGCTGAGAAGATCCTTATCCTTTCTCTGTGGCAGATTTCCTGATTACCTTCTCTTTCTTAAGTTGTCTCTTGATTTGAGTCAACTTCTCTAAAATGATTTCCTCACTACTTTCCTGGATTGTTTTGTCAATTTCAATTTTTGAAGCTCTCCATTTTCTGCTTCTCCTTGTAGGCTGTTGTTCAGGTGAGGGCTCTTTTGGCTCTTCAAAATGATTTCTTATCAAGAAATTGTCCCAAGTATCATTTGTTTTGGCTAAATGGTGTTCAATCAAAATTTTAACTAAGCCATGATGATATAGAGTTGTCTCTAAAAATTGAACCCTTCTTTGAACACAGGAAGCCATCTTTTTCAAACTTTGAAGCAAGAAATAGGGTAGGTTTAAGTCTTCCCCCAGAAAATGCATTATCAGTCTAATGTGGTAAACATAAAATGTGCCATATCTACCCTCACATGTAATAAATTTTTGCAGAACAAGTAGTATGTTTCTCCATTTATTTTTCAATGCAGAACTTGGAATTCCTTTCTTAAACACAGTGACATCCATACTTGGTGATTTTAGAATTTGCTTCCAGGATTCATTATGGAATTCTCTGTTTTTGAACCATCTCTCTCCATTTCTAAGCAATCCTATAGCTTCTGTAATGAAAACTTCAGTGACACTGAATTTGACATCTCCCACTTCAACCTCAGCTCCTTGAAATGACCTCGCAAATGTTTTAGTGACTTCTTTGTGGAAGCCATTAAACTTCTCAAGAAATTGTAGCCATCCTATCTGTTGCAACATTTCTTTACATTGAGGGTAGCCTTCTAGGTATTTTGTACCCACTGGTTCAGTTCTTACAATGAAACCCATAATTTCTTCTTCAATGTTCAGATTAATACTCTTTCTACCCACTGAAACAATAACTTTCACCTTTGAATTGAAATGGCTTCAAACTTCGGACTGATATATCTCTGTGTTATAGTGACAATGGCTTCAAACTTCAGACTGATATGCCTTTGGTTGACAGTGAAAACAACTTCAAATTCTATTCTGATATACCTCTGTCTCTCGGTGGCAAATGGCTTCAAATTCCCACACTACTATACCTCTGTCTCTCGGTGGCAAATGGCTTCAAATTCTTCACTGTTATACCTCTGTCTCCCGGTGACAAATGACTTCAAATTCCACACTGCTATACCTCTGCGTTTACAGTGATAATGCTCACTCTCTGCCCACGGTGATAGTGCTTTGATATTCAAACTGATATACCCTTTTGCTCTGCTCACGGTGATAAGAATATCTCTGTTTGCGGAATGAAGTGCTGGCTATAGAATGGAGTGATGGAAGTAGTTACGGAATGAGTAAATGGAGTGAGGTGGAGGAAATGAATTAATGATTGAAAAGACGGTGGAGATTTTTTACAACGGAAAAGAGAATCATCATTGAATGATTTGGTTGGGTGACGTGAAGAATTCAAACACTTCAGCCATTTTAACCGCTTAAATGATGTCGGGTATGGAATTTGAAATGAGAGATTTTAATCCAAAGTTTGTGGAGGGTTTGTTGGTCATGATCAATAAAAATAATTAAAACAACCTTTTTGAATAATTCATAACTAAAAATATGCTAAAATTTATGAAATGCCATTATAATCTAAACTTGTTACCTCTGCTTTTCATTTGATTTTTGTAGTCTTTGTCTTCTTTGTTCTCCTTTGGAAGAGTCTTCATAATCCTTCTTGATTCTTCTTATTTATGGATACACTGGATCATTTTGTTGCAATTCTAATGTCTGCTGACTAATGCCTTCAGGTTTTGTAGCTGCGGAATGGCTGTCTAGCTGCGGAAAGTCTGATCAGCTGCAGAATGTCTGTTAAGCTGTAGAATGTACCTGTAGAGCATTTTAATCATGGAATGGAATGGTTTGGGATATAAGTGAGATGTTATATTGCATGAATGAAGATGGATGATGAGACATGATATGTATGAAGTGGATGATGAAATGGAATGGATTCAGTTTATGAAATGGAGTGAAAGAACATAAGAACTTCCCTGCAATCCATGACATTTGTTATTCATTTGCAGTAAGACATTAGACTTTAAATTTTGACATGAGAATGAGGTGGATGGAGTATGGAATGAGATTAATGAAATATGGAATGAAGTAGAGTATGAATGAATGAATGAAATGGAGTATGGATGGATAAGTGAATGGAGTGAAATGAAATGAGATGGATCATAAGCACTATGGATCTGAACTTATGATTTTATAACAACTGCTTGCAAAAACAAAATGGAAAAGTTAGAGTGTCATAGAGACTCTGATTTTCACCCTATCTTTTCTGTATAAACATGCCAATCAATGATTGGTTTTCATGTTTATACCTTTATTTTTTATTTTTTATTTTTATTTTATTTTATTTTTTTCAAAAGAAATGCTTCAGAAAATTCAATCAAGTTGATGAAGAAGAAAGATTCTTCTTCATTAACTTCACATCACTGCTTTCTTGGAACTTCTGAACAAATTCTTCTCTTGAGAGTGGTTTGTGATACAACTTCAATCTATGACCATTCACAATAAAAGTGACCTCTTCTTCATCTATAGTTCTGATTTTTACTTCCCCATTATCAAAAATTTCAACAATTTCATATGGCCTGTTTGGTCAATTTAGTGTGTCCTAAATTGCTGCATTTAATTGTCAATCCGGGAATCGTAAGCTGATGAAGTGCGGCGCACTATATGTGCAAGATAACCTCTTTCTTATATTTTTTTCGTTTATGGTCTTTCTAAGGTGAAATGGAAATTCTAAAGTGAGAAACAAGCTTGGTTTTTTTCAAAAGAAATGCTTCAGAAAATTCAATCAAGTTGATGAAGAAGAAAGATTCTTCTTCATTAACTTCACATCACTGCTTTCTTGGAACTTCTGGACAAATTCTTCTCTTGAGAGTGGTTTGTGATACAACTTCAATCTATCACCATTCACAAGAAAAGTGACCTCTTCTTCATCTATAGTTCTGATTTTTACTGCCCCATTATCAAAAATTTCAACAATTTCATATGGCCCAAGCCAATGTGTCTGAAATTTACCTTGAAAATCCTTGAATTTTGAATCAAACAAGAGAGCCCAGTCACCTTCTTTGAATTTATTCTCTTTGATGTATTTGTCATGCCATCTAGCCCTTTGCTGTTGGATTAGACTTGTTTTCTGAACTGCATCCTATCTGATCTCATCCAATTCATTGATTTGCTCCAATCTATGCTTTTGTGCCTCCGTTAAATCAAGTCCTAGCTGAACTGCCATTTTGAAGGTTTGAATTTGGAACTCTATGGGAAACAAAACTTGCTTTCCATAAACAAGCTCATAAGGAGTATGGCCTGTTGTGTTTCTCCATGTAGTTCTATAGGCCCACAAGGCTTCAAGAAGCCTATCTACCCAATCTCTTCTATGTAAATGAACAGTTTTTGTTAGGATTCCTTCAATGACCTTATTAGTAGATTCCACTTGACCATTTTCTTGTGGATGATAAGGAGTAGATTTTCTATGTCTGATTTTGTACCTCTCCATCATTTGCTCCACTAGCCTTGATGTAAATTGAGCTCCTTGATCTATAACAATTTCCCTTGGGACACCAAAACGAGTAAAAATATCCTCAAAAAGAAAAGTAACTACATATGCTTCATTAGCAACAAGTAATGGCTTAGCTTCTACCCATTTAGTAACATAATCAGTGCAAACTAATATATATTTCTTTTGTCTTGATGGAGGACTAATAGGTCCTACAAAATCCAAAGCCCATTTTTCAAAAGGTTCAATATGTACCCGAGGTTGTAATGGCATCTCACCTGAAGGAGAAGTTTTCCCTACCCTTTGGCAACTGTCACACCTTTTGACATACTCTTTAGCATCTTTAAACAAGGATGGCCAATAATATCCTAAATTAAGGATCTTATAGGCTGTCCTCTTATCCGCAAAGTGTCCGCCACAAGGTTCATCATGACATGCTTTGAGAATCTCAGGCATCTCATCTTCACGAACACACCTTCTAATGATCAAATATGGACCTGTCTTGTACAACTCATTAGCAACCCATGAATATTTTGCACTATCACAAATGATTTTTCTTTTATCCCTTGCATTCATAATTGAAGGAAATTTTCCTGAAACTAAATAATTAGCAATATCAGCAAACCATGGAGTTTGAGTAGAGATTGCAAAAAGATATTCATCAGGAAATTGATCTTCAACTGGAGTGTCATTTTTGATATTTTGGAGTCTAGATAGGAAATCAGCTACTGTGTTTTGTTTTCCAGGCCTATCTAGAATGGTGATGTTGAATTCTTGTAAGAGCAATAACCATCTTATAACTCTGCCATTAGTGATTGATTTGTTCATTAAATATCTAATTGTAGAATGATCAGTGTGAACAAAAGTTTCATAGCTTGTTATATAGTGTCTAAATTTGTTTATGGCATGAACAACAGCTAAAAACTCTTTTTCAGTTACAGTATAGTTTAACTCTGCAGGAGTCAAATTTTTACTGGTATAATAGATGGCATAGGGAATCAAGTCTTTCTGCCCCAATACTACTCCTAGAGCTGTATCGGAGGCATCTGTGGAGATATGAAAAGGTAACTTCCAGTTAGGTGCCCTTAATATAGGTGCTTCAGAAATTTTGGTTTTCAGGGTTTCAAAAGCTAACTGGCAATTAGAAGTCCATTTGAATTCACAATCTTTGGTGAGTAATTTGAAGAGTGGAGATGCTATTTTGGTGAAGTTTTCTATAAATCTCCGATAATATCCTGTAAATCCTAGAAAACTTCTAACATCTCTTTGACAACTAGGAATGGATAAGTTAGATATGACTTCAACTTTAGACTCATCAACTCTAATCCCATCCCCTGAAATGTGGTGCCCTAAAACAATACCTTCAGTAAACATCATAAAACATTTTTCATGACTAAGTGAAAGGTTTGCTTCTTGACATCTTTTTAAAACTTTTTCCAAGTTGTCTAAAGCTTCTTCAAATGAGTTTCCATAAACTGTGAAATCATCCATGTACACCTCTACACAATCATGTATTAGATCTGAAAAAAATTCCTAATACTGCCCTTTGGAATGTTGCAGGTGCATTGCATAATCCAAATGGCAATACTCGGTAAGCATAGGTACCCCAAGGACAGGCAAATGTGGTTTTGTCTTGATCTTCAAGTGCTACTTGGATTTGATTGTAACCACTAAACCCATCTAGGAATGAGAAGTACTTTTTGCCAGCTAATGTATCTAACACTTGATCTATGAAAGGTAAGGGAAAATGGTCTTTAAGAGTAGCTTTATTTAGTTCTCGGTAGTCAACACACACCCTCCATTTTCCATTTTTCTTAGGCACAATCACCAAAGGAGAAACCCACTGACTATCTGAAATAGGATAGATGAAGTTAACATTTAACAATTTTTGTAATTCTTCCTTGACAATTTCCCTAAGATTTGGATTCATCCGTCTTTGAGGTTGTCCGATTGGTTTGCAATTTGCCTCTATATAGATGTGATGAGTACAAGTCTTGGGACTTATCCTTTTCATGTCAGTGTATTCCCATGCATATGCAGAAGAATGTCTCTGTAATACTTTGACTAACTCTTCTTGTTGAGATTTTTCTAGGTTCTTGTTTATATTCAAAGTTTTGCCTGGAAAAATTTCACTTGTAGAGCTACCAAATTTGTCCATAGAATGAAGAGACATCTGCCTAGATGACAAAAACTCAATATTGGATCCCTCTTGAAATGATTCATGTTTGTGTTCTGGAGAGGATTCAAATTTTTCTAGAGTATTCAGAATTTGATTATCTTCACTAATTTCGGAAATTGTGAAGAGAGGTTGTAAATCTTCCTCATCCTCTATCCATTGAGTGTCATCTAGATTTGTAATTGTCCTAGCTGGAGGATATAAAGTGAATTTCTTAGTTGAACTACCATCAGAGATATACATATCACCGGATCTACAACTAATAAAAGCATCAGCTGTAGCCAACCAAGGTCTTCCTAATATAACATGATGGCCTCCTAGATTATTCTTAGGAGTTAGGATCATGAAATCCACAGGGTACTCTCAAGAGTCTAGGGACACTGGAATGTATTCTATTACCCCATCTGGTTTGATCACAGATCTGTCTGCTAATTGTAAAAGTGTGGGTGTAAAGAGAAGATTAGGAAGTTTCAGTTTATCCGTGATTTGTCTACTCATGATATTGATTGCTGCTCCTAAATCAATGAGTGTGTTCTGGATTTCAATT